>CM037876.1:300050141-300427224 GCA_021292165.1 Shinisaurus crocodilurus
ATGTTTAGCACTAAATATATTTGGAAACTACTCTGTTGTTAGTGTAGCTTACTTAAATATAGATATAGATAGATCAAAGTAATGTGGAAACAGGTGAACTGAATTTAAGACTGGAAAAATGAGAAACAGAAATTGATGAATTCTTCCAAATCCCCCCCCCCCCGTGTGTGTGATCTGAACTGCCCCTTGTGTTTTATTTTAGCTCCCCCTGGAACATGTGGATCAACTCACTTGCTTAAGTCAGCTGAAGCTATGTACTCTGCAAGCAGCGGGCAGCAATATCATGAGAAAAGATATCACCATAGCTGGCCTGATGGTAAGTGTTGGGTAGCAAATTTTAACTCTTCACAAAATGCATTCATTTAAAAAAAATTACTTTCCCACAGAATGGATATTGGGAACAAGGGGAGATGCACTCCAAGAAGCATAAGCTGGAAGTATTTTACCCAGAGCCTGGAATGTGGTCTCCTGTTCGTTTCCATAGTGGTAGTGCATGCACAACACTGATGCATGCATCTGAGCATGTAAGATCTGTGAATCAAGGTGCCAAGGTAATATGTTGGTTGAATTTCAGTTTGGTCCTGCTGCCTAGTGGTTGAAAGGGACATGGTGTTGAACCCATCTAAGGAATCAATTAAAACTGGCTGGAAATTTGTTTTAACTTTCTTGGCTCCATGCAATAAATTCTAGAAATTGCAGGTTTGCAACAGTTCTGAGAATTCATTGTTAGAAATCCTCTGTCGCCTTCGTAAGACTGCAGTTCAAATGGTCCCTAGGCAGGAAGTTGGGACAAAGAAATGAGTCTGATGTTTGTTTTAAATATGAAGTGTAGACATGTCCATAGAACAATGCCCTGTAGGGTCCAACTGAGAATGGACTGGCTGGCATTCTTGCTGTTTTCCTTAATGTTTTCATCGGAGTAAATTGATTTAAGTTTAGCATTAGTTTTAAGGCTTTTTGGGGGGAACATACAGGGAGTCTTTTCATGTATTTTCCCCAACAGCCTTAATTTTCATGCATTTCTTATGTATAATCCTTAGAAAGCCGTATTTATATATATATATATATATATATATATGCATTGAAATTGATATATTCAAATTTATAGCCAGCTACACATTTTTCTTTTTCTCTTTTTTGTTTCGTTTTGTTGAAATTTTACAATAAAAAATTAAAAAATAATTAATCCCCCCCTGCATTTCTATAGCAAAGGTCACATAGATAGCTGCAGAATAATTTGTTCATTCCTTGTGTGTTGGGAGGAGGGTGAAGCTGCAAGTGCCCAAGGAGCAACCGTCTTCGGCATGTTTATTTTATTCTGCAGTATCATGTCAGTGCGTCTGCCTAAATATAGCTCCCACGAAGAGCATTTGTAAGTTTCGTGTTACAATCCTGCTCCAAGTTACCTTGCTTACAGTAAATGGAAAAGGGGTGGGGGGGTGGGTTGAAATCAATGAACTCTCCATTACTTGCTGCATCTTACTGTGGCTAATTGGAACATTTCAGCTGCATCATTGATTCTTCTGTTGAAGTACTTCTTTCACTTGCTTTTAAATACTTAAAAATTAAAAAAAAAACTACTGCAGTTGTGTTGTTTTTCTTCTTTTTTAAAAAAGAAAGAATGCACTTACTTGCTTTTGCTTGATTTATGTTGCAGACAAGGGTTTTGCACAGGATGTTGAATCCATGGCGCTTGTGGACAGAGTTGCAAATGCAGTGTCAGCCTAAGTCGGACATAGCATGGATGCAATTGCGTGGATTGTTCCTGCAAAGCAAATTGAATGGAGGGGTCAGAGAGCCAGTGCGGCGTAGTGGTTAGAGCAGTGGTTCCCAACCTTGGGTCCCCAGATGTTGCTGGACTACAGCTCCCAGCATCCCTTGCCATTAGCCATGCTGGGTGGGTATGCTGGGGGCTGTAGGCCAGCAACAGCTGGGGACCCAAGGTTGGGAACCACTGGGTTAGAGCATTGGACTGGGACTCGGGGGTAGGGATGTGTGAGGAGTTCATTCGGGGGAGGGGTGGAAATCCGGCGAACTGGCCAGGCTTGACCTCCTGAACTCCATCCCGCTTACCTCCTTCCCCAGCTCGACTCGCGTTCTCCCGAGTCGAGCAGGGGAAATGACCTCTGGGTTCCTGGCGGGCCGCCTTTTACATAGAAAGTGCCATAAGATATGCCAAAAGTGGCCACAATTTGCATAACTTGCGCAAATTGCGGCCGTTTGTAATGTATCTTACAGCATTTTCTATGTAAAAAGAGGCCATAGGTCTGCTGAGTGGCTCGGCGCAGGTCCGCTTTCGGCCTGGCTTGGTGTCTGCAGCGGCGGCGTCCGCCGAGTCAGAGGCAGGGTGGGTCGCTGGCGGATCGCCCACCACTACTCGGGAGATCCGCGTTCTAGTCCCCACTTGACCATGAAGCTCCCTGTGTGACTTTGGGCCAGTCACTGGCTCTCAGCCTCACCTCCCTCACAGGGTTGTTGTGAGGATAAAATGGAGAGGAGGAGGAGGGTCATGTCAGCCACCTTGGGTTCCTTGCAAGAGGGAAAAAAGACGGGTTATACATCTAATAATAAATAAATAAATAAATGATAACCTATACATGGACATGTTTAAGTTTGGATGCAGGGGTTGACATGGGAGGGGTTTTTCCTCCCATTGAAATATCCGAGGGAGTCACACCTCAAAATCGAAGTCCGATGGGAGTGCAAACTAAACAACAAAGCCAAATGAGCAACAGAATAATGCACTTGAAACAAGGGGCATGCTGGGAGTTGTAGGCCTTTTTTTTCTGTCTAAACATGCATAGGATTGCGCCCCAACTCTCCGGACTGAAATTTCCATCATAATGTGATGACCTAGAGTTATAGACAATAAAGCTGAACTGAACTGAGATTTCCATCCATCAGCTTCAAATAAAAGCTCTCTGAACTAGAATTCTCTTGATGTACTTTCTGAAACCAGTCCAAGGGATGACAGGAAAATCACTCTTCGTGCAAATGAGTACTGTACTATGCAGTAGTGTGTTTTTTATAATATAACAGATAAACCTTGTGTCCACTTTTAAAAGAGTCCAAAGTCGAAATTTAAAGAACTGCACTTAGAGATAACAATGATAAAAAAGAAGATTATATACAACTCAACATAGATTTTATGCAAAGAGTCACGGCACAGACATGAATGAACTGTTACTAAGTGGTTACTCAATTTTCAGTTCTTTCCCCCCCCTCCCACGATGTGCATGGGTTATTTTGAATCAATACTATTTGGACGAATTATCTGTCAGTTACGCTAATGGCCATATCTGAGGACCAAAGTGGACGTGACACTAAAGGCATGGCTGCCACTGAAAAAATGGCCACTGTGTTATCTTTTCCCCCCTATATTCCTCTGGAAAGTCTAGTATGACTTACTGTGTGCTTACGTCTCCCCACTCCATCTCAGTGGCTGACACTGCCGAGGTGGGAGCAAGTGGGAAACTGTGGTACGCCCAAGGTATCATATATATATATATATATATATATATATAATTTTTTATTAGTTTTTTAAATGTGAGTTACACACCAAACCAAACCAAAAACCATAAAAGAAGAAGAAAAATGAGCAACAACACAAAATACAATTTTCTTACAGTATTTTAAATGAATCACTTACAGTAAATATGTATGAAATATATATCCATAAGTATCAAAAATTATGTAGTGATACAATCATCCATAAAAAATAGTTATGCATAAACTTCAGAAAAAGCAGACCAAATATCCATGTATGTATCCATCGGCAGGTGGCGTCTAAATGCCACCCACTCAAATATTGAAAGCGTTATTAGATCCTCATCCATTGTGTTATAGGAGGTGAGCGTTTATCTTTCCAGTATTGTAATATCAGTCTTTTTTGGCTGTCAAGAGGGCGTGGAAAATCCACATGCGTTGTCCTTGTGATAAATTCCATACAGCAGGTATATAATTTAAAAGAACGTGTGCATTGGTAAATATTAAAGAGCCTTCTAATACTAGGTTTATCCATACTATAATACCTAGAAAGAAGCAACCACTGGGCATTGCCAAAACATATGGGTAAATGAAGCATCATTCGCAGTATTGCACCTCCAACAGTTAGCTGACTTAGACAAACCCTTATTCAAAAGATGTTGTGGTGTCCAATAAACACGAAACAAAAGTTTTTGCTGAATAAGACATAACCTAAGATCCATAGACCCTTCCGACACAGGCGCAAAAAATAATAATGTTGTTCCATTGATTAGGCAGCCCAAGGCATCATATTAGCTGTACTAAATCTTGCAGAGGTGGAGGAAAGAGTGGAGGAAAGAGTTAGTAGATGTGAGTTTCCTGTTTGTACTGGCAGCCTTGCCTTTAGCACAGTGTTCTCCAACCTCGGATCCCCAGATGTTTTTGCCAGCGTAGCTGGCTGGGGCATGCTGGGAGTTGTAGGTCAAAAACATCTGGGGACCCAAGGTTGGAGAACACTGCTTTAGCATCTCATCTCAGTGACAGAGCACATGCTTTGAATGTATAAGGTCCCAGGCAGTGGTGTAGCGCGGTACATTTTGAAGAGCAGGCGCTCATCATGACAATCGCCATAGTCACGGCCCCAAAGGATGCCCCCAAATTCAGGCAATTGTGTTGATCCATACCCACCATCCAGTTCTAGCACTTTTCATCTCCTCCAGGAGCAAGTCTTTTGTAGTGCGAATGGATTTTAATTGCCCGTTCCAGGTCAAGAAGACACCCCAGAACAAAATGCATCAGAACAGGGAACAATATTACAGTCATGCCTTGGATTGAGCACATAATTCGTTCCAGAAACGTGCTTGTAATCCAAAACATAGAAACTTAAAAGTCAAGAATTTGTATATATAAAAAATAACCATAAAATATAGTAAAATAGATTAAATTTTATAATGTAATATAAAAATTTCCAGAAATGTTTTTTAAAAAATTATATATATAAAACATGTATAAGACAACAACAATTACGTTGACCTGTAAAATACAACGTCTTAAGGGCTGAAGATGATACAAATGTCCTTTCAGACTTGAGGACCTCTCTCTCTAGATGAAGTAATATTAGTGCCAAAGTTTTTTTGTTTGGTTCTTCCAGAGAATGTCCTCACAGCATGTAAGCTTTCTTAACTTGTGTGTAGAAGCCAAACGCGTTTCGGCCCAAAGGCCTTCTTCAGTGGCCCTGTAGTTTTCACTAAGGTCAATATACAAGCTAATGCTCTGTATCACTCCAATTGAAGGTTGGTTACATCTACCAAGCTCCTGAGGCAATACCAAGCTCCTGAGCATTGCCTCAGGAGCTTGGTAGATGTAACCAACCTTGAATTGGAGTGATACAGAGCATTAGCTTGTATATTGACCTTAGTGAAAACTACAGGGCCACTGAAGAAGGCCTTTGGGCCGAAACGCGTTTGGCTTCTACACACAAGTTAAGAAAGCTTACATGCTGTGAGGACATTCTCTGGAAGAACCAAACAAAAAAACTTTGGCACTAATATTACTTCATCTAGAGAGAGAGGTCCTCAAGTCTGAAAGGACATTTGTATCATCTTCAGCCCTTAAGACGTTGTATTTTACAGGTCAACGTAATTGTTGTTGTCTTATACATGTTTTATATATATAATTTTTTAAAAAACATTTCTGGAAATTTTTATATTACATTATAAAATTTAATCTATTTTACTATATTTTATGGTTATTTTTTATATATACAAATTCTTGACTTTTAAGTTTCTATGCTTTGTGTTTGTCAGGATTTTAAACATAGTCCCTTGTTGTATGGTTCTGTAATCCAAAACACTCTTATATCAAAACGAAATCCCCCCCAAAAAAAATTTGTACAGAGATTTTTAATTTAAGCCGTACTACAGTAGAATCATAGAATCATAGAATCATAGAAAAGTAGAGTTGGAAGGGGCCTACAAGGCCATCGAGTCCAACCCCCTGCTCAATGCAGGAATCCAGGTCAAAGCATCCCTGACAGATGGCTGTCCAGCCGCACCTTGAATGCCTCCAGAGTGGGAGAGCCCACCACCTCCCTAGGTAGTTGATTCCATTGTCTTATTGCTCTGACAGTCAGGAAATTTTTCCTGATGTTTAGGTGGAATCTAGGTTCCTGTAACTTGAGCCCATTATTCCGTGTCCTGCAAACTGGGATGAACGAGAAGAGATCTTTGCCCTCCTCTGTGTGACATCCCTTCAAATACTGGAAGAGTGCGATCATATCTCCCCTCAGTCTCCTCTTCTGAAGGCTAAACATGCCCAGTTCTTTCAGTCTCTCCTCATAGGGCCTTGTTTCCAGTCCCTTTATCATCCTTGTTGCCCTCCTCTGAACCCTCTCCAGTTTGTCTATGTCCTTCTGAAAGTGAGGTGCCCAGTACTTGTATTGCAAGACGTCGCTTGTACATCAAGTCAAAAAAATAATAATAAATATTTAAGAAATTGCTTGTCTTGCAAAACGCTCTCAAACCAAGTTACTTGCAATCCAAGGTATTACTGTATATGGTTGCTGGGAAAATTCATACATGCCCCCTGCCCAGCTCCTGGGAAGACTGCAGCTACGTGCAGAGGGAAGAGGGAAG
The DNA here is from genome assembly GCA_021292165.1 of Shinisaurus crocodilurus. Classification (NCBI taxonomy): domain Eukaryota; kingdom Metazoa; phylum Chordata; class Lepidosauria; order Squamata; family Shinisauridae; genus Shinisaurus; species Shinisaurus crocodilurus. Next base: position 300,056,741 of record CM037876.1, read on the forward strand.
CCTGAGCGGCTGGCAGATGATGTCTGTGAGCACCCCTGCGAAACTAAGAGCGCTGGCACTGTGTCCCCGCGAGCCCTGGCTCCACTGCACCACTGGTCCCAGGTTCAATCTGAGGCATCTCCATTTAAAAATGATTTCAGGTAGCAGCAGGGGAGACTGATGGCTCCTATTTCGTTGGGGGCTCCTTATCTATTGCAGCTTTTATTCTGAGCTTTATAGGAGCTGTCCATCCGCAAAATAGGTTCACCACCATGGATAGCTTATATAAAGCTCAGAATAAAAGCTGCAATGGATTAGGAGCCCCACTAAAATAGGAGTCACTAGCCTCCACTGCAGGGAAAGAGTTTCTGCCCAGAGTCTTGGAGAGCCACTGCTGGTCACAGTAGCCAGGACTAGTCTAGATAGATAAATGGTCTGACTCAGTGTCAAGGTGGAGCAGCACGTTACAAGGGCAACACAGGATCCCACACCCAATGCTTCCCACTACTCATAAATGCTCATGCAGAAGCGGCAGGATTTGCAGGGGAAAGTTGGCAGGTGGGAAGGGATGCTGATTTCTTGCCCGTCAACCCTCCCCTTCAAATGCATCCCACAGATATTTCTTCCAGAGCCAGGCTCCAAAAGTGGAAATAAGTCCAGCTAAAGGAAAAGTAATTGGGGTGTGTGTGTTGTGTGTGTGTGTGTGTGTTGCTTTGCAGGGGGGAATAAATGCCTCTCCCTCCCACTTGCCCTCTGCCCCTGCAAGTGCCTCCCACTTGCAAAGAGGGCAAGTGGGAGTTGTTGGAAGTGAAACACACACACACACACACTGGTATCATTTCCAGAGATAAGAAACGGGTTCGTATTTAAGGTGCCACAGAAACTCTTTGTTGTAGATGCTGATATAGTGTGTAGTTATGTCCTGATGCAGTTTCGCATAGTCACATGATGAGAATCAGTTACCTCATTTCTGGGTATCAGCCTAAATTTGTGGGGGACAACCAGAATTCTTTATAAGTGTAACGTCATTTCCTTCCCATTCTAGCATTAAACTTGCTTCATCCACATCGTTCTCCCTGCTTTGTCTTATTTGTTTTTGGCTGCAAAGTTTTTAAAAGCCAGGATCGAGGTTTCTGAAAAGAGCCAAGTACGGGGAGGTTGTTATGGAAATAAACAGGAATTTGTTGTTGGCTCAGTTGATCTCTGTTCCCCTGCATCCCAGCCTACCAAAGCAGGCAATGAAATGTTCACTTAAAAAGGGGGGGGGGGGGAGAAAGATGCTGAAATATGCCTTTTACACCAGTATCCTGCAGCGCTGAAATGAAAGAGCAGCAAAATCCAAGTGCATTATTGCGGTATGAATTTCAGTCGCTGATGAACAATGACAGCTATGAAATAAAATACTTTGTCAGGTGTGATGCAACAGATGAGGAAACCAAAATAGTACAGCTAAGCATTCTTGCTGGAGGCTCTGTTACACATGATTTCTCACGGCATGCAATGTCACTCCGGCAGCACGCTCGCTGGAAAACGCAACCCGTTTCTCGTGACAGGATTCGGTTTCTGCAGTCTTTCAATGTATTCAGTGACACTAAAAAACAAAGCGAAACTACAGAGCGTAGTCAACCTAATGTGCAAGCCATAAATATACATAGCTTGCATGTTATACCTAAAAAAGGGTGTGTATATGTGTGTGTGTGTGTGTGTGTGTGTGTGTGTATCCCTCTAAAAAAGGACATTGTAGAGTTGGGAAAAGTGCAGAAAAGGGCAACTAAAATGATCAAGGGGCTGGAGCAACCCCCCTCTGAGGAAAGGTTACAGCAGCTGGGATTGTTCAGCTTAGAAAAAAAGCGAGTGAGGGGAGACATGATAGAGGGGTACAAAATTACGGTATGCATGGTTGTGGAGAAAGTGGACAGGGAGACATTTTTCTCCCTCTCTCATAATACTAGAACCCAGGGGGGTCATCCCATGAAGCTGATCCCATGAAGCTGGAGATTCAGGACAGATAAATTTATTTATTTATTTATTTAATATATTTTTATACCGCCCAATTGCCGAAGCTCTCTGGGCGGTTTACAACAGTTAAAACCATAAAATACAATATAAAATAAATATAAAATTTAAAACCACAGATTAAAAGCAAACAGCAGAGCTAGCAGCAGCAGTTACAATAACAGTTAAAAACAACTACAAGATTAAAATAAGATGATTAAAATGCCTGGGAGAATAGAAAGGTCTTCACCTGGCACCGGAAAGAGTACAAAGTAGGCGCCAGGTGAGCCTCTTTGAGGAGCTGATTCCACAACCGGGGTGCCACAGCAGAAAAGGCCCTCCTCCTGGGAGGAGGAAGGACTTCTTCACACAGCGCATAGTTAAACTATGGAATCCACTTCCACAAGATGTTGTGATGGCCACCCATTTGGAGGGCTTTAAAAGGGGATTCAACAAATTCATGGAGGAGAAGGCTATCAATGGCTACTAGTCCTGATTGGCTATACGCTTCCTCCAGTATCAGAGGCAGTATGCCTATGTACTCCAGTTGCTGGGGAACAGGGGCAGGATGGTGCTGTTGCACTCATGTCCTGCTTGTGGGTTTCCCGTGGGCAGCTGGTTGGCCACTGTGTGAACAGAATATGCCCCATGAAATCAAAATACCGTATAATGCAACCAGAATGTAATAACTGCCTTGCTGGAAGATCCCTCTAGACTAGCATTCTGCTTCTAGCAGCACCCAAAATGTGTGTGTAAGAGAGCGCTTAGCGTCCCCACCACTGCTCCCCAATATGATTAATCTTTTGTGATGATTACTGAAGGGTTGTCCTTGGTCTCCTGCTCATAAAGCACCCAATAAAACCAAAAACAAAACGAAATTCTAATTTAATACACCGCTGCAGTCTAAAAGCAGCAATCATCCCCCCGCCGCCGCCGCCGCCATTTAAAGCCGCCGCCGCCGCAAACACTGCACATTAAACGCTTGTCAGCGCTTGAAACAAAAATGTTTTCGGTCTCTGTGTACAAGACAGTGGGCGACAATCAAGCGGTCTTCCACTCATGCAACAGGACTTCCCTTACTCTCCTTGCCCTGCAGCCAAGCCAAATCTGTTCCAGAAGATCCCCCAATCTTCTGCACCGTGGCTAAAACCTATCTTAGGTTGCCTTTACAATAAATGAAATCTTCTGCAGCAGATTTGGGAGGCATGGGGAGGGGGAATCTGTAATGCCAGCAATGCCCATCCTGCTGGCAGATGGACACAGGTGGATACCACCCAGTCCAGAGAGGCCCTGATGAATCTCTATTGGGAGAGTATTCCAGAGTTGTGGCACCACCACCGAAAAGGCCCTTGCCTACTTGCCTGAGATGATAGAATCATAGAATAGTAGAGCTGGAAGGGGCCTATAAAGCCATCAAGTCCAACCCGCTGCTCAGTGCAGGAGACAGGACTGGTGCAAGGCAGTTTGGTGACCTAGGCAAGATCAGATATTTAGCGCCCCCCCCTTCCCACTTGAGAGCGCTGTATTTTTTTTCAAGGCGTTTCTGGCGCCCCCTTTAGTCCTGCGCCCTAGGCAGCTGCCTAGTTGGGCTAATGGTAGCACCGGCCCTGGCAGGAGAACAGATGTGGGCACAGAGGTCTCTATGGGAGCAAGTGGCTCTTGATGTATTAAGGTCCAAGGCTGTTTAGCCAAATCAGATACACTATGCTGCACACACATGCACACACACACTCACACGCAGGCACGGTACAGGAGCCATCCTTTACCGTGGAGAACCAGGGATGTTTTTGAGCTTGCCAAAATTCTCCAGGCTTCACTTCGAAACTCAGTTTGGCTCATTGACTCATTCCCATTTTCATTTGCGACCCCTTTTTCAGTTTGTTCGAATGGGTAAAGTGTGCATTTCGAATGGGAAAACTGCACATCTGTGTGCATTTTTCAAAAGTGCACACTCCCCCCCCACTGAATAATGCATGAAAAGGTGTGTTTTTTGAACAATGTGCATTTCAAAGTGTGCATCCCCCCCCCAATGTATTTTTCAAATTTGATGGCTAGTTTGGGAATGTGAGAACATTAAAAAAAAAAAAAAAAAAAAAAAAAGCACTCCCATTTACATTTAGGGTTGCGAACAAGGCAAATTTGGACAATTTGTGAACTGAACTGAAATTCTCATACATCTCTAGCTGCTAGGGTGGGTGCTTACAATCACAAACTGGGCAGGACGATGGTGGCTATTCCCACTGTACAGGGAGCTTTCACTGAGCTGTTATCTGAAGAAGGTTCTCCCATGATTGAGCATGGCTGAGGCACAGTTTTTCCGCAATTCTCTGGTGAAGCAGAATTCAAACTGGTGGTTGCACACAGCAATATAGTGGTATATTATCCAGCAGTTACTTTCCTTGTGCAAAGATCCTTCTATAATGCTTACTCAGAAGTAAGTCCCATTCAGCAAAGGGCCCTGGCAGCTAGGGTGGCCACATGCATCTCCCAAAAAGAGGACACGCATTACCGAAAAAGAGGACACCAATCTGCATAGGTTAATTTATATGTATACATGCAAATTGAGAAATAATGATTATAATTTAAATAGAAATACAGGACATCTCACCATAGTGGGGAAGCTGGTGGCCAGGTGACCTGTGTGCCTTGCTCAGTCTGCTGACCAGCTGCTGTTGACGGGCAACTTCAAAGCCCAGCTCCTTCTGATGGTTCTTATCTTCATACTGGTTCTTTCTCTTGGACTGGACAGCCCTTCAGATAGAGGACGTCTTCAAAATAGAGGACACAGTCCTCTGGCAGCCCTTCAAATAGAGGTCTGTCCTCTGTAAAAGAGGACACCTGGCCACCCTAAGCTTTAGTTAAAGGTTTGCTGCTTGCAATTTCTGCCACTTTTGTGTGCTGACACAGCATAGGAGACTGTCATCTGAAGAGCAAAGAACGCTTCCAGTATCAGAGGCAGTCTGCCTATGGACACCAGTTGCTGAGGAACATGGGCCCAAGCCTTCACAAAGTGGCCCAAAATATAGCTAGGCCAGTGCTGTTGCACTCATGTCCCACTTGTGAGTTTCCCGTGGGCAGCTGGTTGGCCACTGTGTGAACAGAATGCGGGACTAGATGGACCCCTGGTCTGATCGAGCATGACATGTCCTATGTTCTTATGTTCTTACTTGTAGCATTATACTAAACTTCCCCTGAAGTAGGACCTGCATGTGATCCAAAAAGCGTTGGAACCTTTTTCTTTCAGTTTATTATTGAGCCTACTTTTCTTTAGATGTTCTGTTGTGCGTTCTGCTCTGTATACTTTCCATTTTTGCGGCATAAGAGAAAAGGGAGAGACAGCAAGAGATGTTTGTGTGGCACTCTGACTCCACCCCTATCCAGGAAAAAAAAACATTTCCCTGAGAAGTTTGCCACAGAGACACAGAAGAAGAAGAAGAAACTGGAAGGCGGGAAAGATATAAGCACATACACAACGTATGATTCATCCAGGAGGGCTGGAGAACGTGGAGGAAGGAAGGAGCCTTATAGGATGGATGGAGACAGTTAAACTTGTCAGTCTGTGCATCTCCTGACATATGTTTGCAGCAAGGAATGTGAACGGGTGGAAGATTGGACAGGCAAAGGACTGCCCCTGTGAAGAACATGTTTGAACAGGAAGTAGAAGGCACGCCTGCTCCTTGTTCCTGGTGAGTAAGGACGTTTCAAAGCAATGCAGGGGAAATGTCTGGTCAGGTCTTCCAGAACTGATGGAATTCTGGAAGACTTGAATTCTCTGGAATGGCCCTCAAACCGCATCTTCCGGCACGGACTGATTTCTTAAAAGAGAGGTGACAGGGTAGCTAACTTGGAAGGGGCCCACATGTATCTCATGCATATGCTTATAAAGTACACAGAGCACTTTACAATGTGAATTAGCCAAAAACAGGGAGAGGTCCCAGCCCTCGAGGAGAGTACAAATTACATTTCAGTGCGGTGGGTGTGTTGGTTGTTAGCCTAGTTTTTAAATGGTATTTTTATTCTTCCTAAACTGTATTTGTACTGGCTAGAGATGTCGGAGAGAAATCCGCAAGGGACTCAGATGAGTTTGAATGTCTATGAATCCGACCGGCAGATTCCGCAGCGGACCAGCTTTTCCCGAGTTGCGCAGATTCTGCGGACCTGTGGACCATTTTATTTAAACTTTCTGAAATGTTCATATTTCGAAAAATATGAAAAATTAAAAATTCACTGGCCGAAAATATGCATTTCCCCCATAGGCTAAAGTGTGAAAATGCACATGGGGGGGGGGGATATACATATTTTCAGAAGTGTGAATTTGCACAAGTGTGAATTTACACAAATGCGTATGAACGCATTTGCGCAAAATTTGATTCTGTCAATGAGGGGATGACGAGATGAAAGGTGCCTGAAAAACCCACAAAATGCAGAGGGAACAGAGTTGACAAAGTCTGTACATCCCTACAGTAGTGGCCTAGCTATATTGTGAGCCACTCTGTGAAGGTGTGGGCCTTGAAAAGTGGGAAATAAAGTATCTGGATGAATAGGTACGGAGCTGGTGTCAGCGGTAGCATCGTTGGGCCCACACCCCAGCAAGGACCTCCAGCCTTGTTCTTCCTCTCCCTCATTGCAGCCTGATTGTTCACCTGCCTCTCACTCTTTGGCCCAGACAACGGTAGTGGTGAGAAGGAGGAGGAGCAATTGCCAATTTCCACTTTCTCACTGGCTCTTACAAGCTGTTACATACTTGTTTGACAGGCAATGATAAGAAAGAGGAGGAGGAGCTGGTGACAATAGCGGTGAGAAGGTAGACTCACCGAGAGAATGACCCATTGACAGAGTCTCACCCATGTGCCCTTAAAAATCTGGAGCTGTCACAGAACTGATAGATGGATAGATCTGGTTTGCGTGTCATGACAATTCCTGGGTTGTTTAAGCCAGGAATTGTCGGGGCTGAGTGGCAGCATTCCTGGGGTGTTATTGTGATGTCCAAACCCAGAACTCTGGATTGTTTAGGGGTAAAACAACCCGGAGTTAACCCAACAACAAACCTTGAGCAATCATTGGGTTAACAACCCAGAGTACTGGGTTCGGATGTCACGATAACAACCCTGGAATGGGGCGTTCCTGGGTTGTGAATTGAAAGTAGAAGTGACAAGTGTGCGGGAGGCAGTGCACTTGTTCGCCACTACTTGGCCCCAAGAATTCCTTGGTTAAACAACCCAGGAATTGTTGTGATGTGCGAACTGGGCCATAGATAGAGAGATAATATAGCATTATATTACTCAATAATTTTATTAAATTTTCCAAAACAAAAACAAATCATATTTGACTTCCGCCTCTTTGTCTGATTTTTTTTTAGACAATAATTTTATTAAATTTTCCAAAACAAAAACAAATCATATTTGACTGATAATATAGTATTGTATTACTGTAATATAATAGTAATATTATATCAGTATATAATATAGTAATATAATACTATAGTACTATACTGTTTTATATTACTGTAATAATATCTATCGGGGCATTTCTCTCTTAGCAACCGCAGGTAAAATATTTGCTAGGATTCTCGCAAACCGTCTTCTATCTATTTCAGAAGAGATCCTCCCTGAAACTCAATATGGTTTCCGCCCCTCTAGAGGGACAGTAGACATGATTTTTACTGCACGTCAGCTCCAAGAAAAATGCCGGGAGCAAAATCAACCCCTTTATATGGCATTTATCGATTTGGCTAAGGCCTTTGATACTGTAGACCGTACAGCTCTCTGGACTATCCTTATGAAAATTGGATGCCCCAATAAATTTGTGAATATCTTGCGACTTCTCCATGACAACATGACGGCAACGGTTTTGGACAACAACGGCTCTCATGGTGCTCCATTTAAAGTGGGATCAGGTGTTAAACAGGGATGTGTTATCGCCCCAACATTATTTGCCATTTTCATCACCATGGTTTTACATCTTGTCGAGGGGAAACTTCCCACCGGTGTGGGAATTATATATCGAACAGATGGAAAGCTTTTTAATCTCAGCAGGCTGAAAGCAAAAAGTAAGGTAATTACAACCTCCGTTGTGGAACTTCAGTATGCTGATGATAATGTGGTCTCCGCACATTCAGAGGATGATCTCCAAACTATCCTAAATGCTTTTGCAGAAGCATACGAAAAACTTGGTCTCTCACTTAACATCAAAAAAACCAAAGTGCTTCATCAGCAAGTGCAAGCCAATCCTTTGGTGATGCCATCTATCCAGCTTGGCGGGACAATACTGGAAAATGTCGATCATTTTCTCTATCTTGGCAGCTATCTTTCTGTTACAGCTAACATCGACAGTGAAATCCAGCATCGTCTGAGCTCTGCAAGTGCCGCATTTTCTCGAATGAAACATAGAGTGTTCGAGGATCGGGATATTTGTAAGAAGACCAAAACACTGGTTTATGAAGCCATTGTATTACCAACTTTATTGTATGCCTGCGAAACATGGACTATCTATAAACGTCACTTCCACCTCCTTGAAAGGTTTCATCAACGTTGCCTCCGGAAAATCCTGCAAATTACTTGGGAAGATAGGCGAACAAATGTCAGTGTACTGGAAGAAGCAAAGACTACTAGCATTGAAAAAATGATCCTTCAACGCCAACTTCAGTGGACCGGTCATGTTGTTCGAATGCCTGACTGCCGTCTTCCAAAGCAGTTACTTTACTCCCAACTCAAGGATGGAAAGCGGAATATCGGTGGTCAATATAAGAGGTTTAAAGATGTTCATAAGGCTAATCTAAAAAAATGCAATATAAACATCGAAAACTGGGAAGCTCTGGCCCATGAACGATCTAAATGGAGGTTGGCCTTTCACAAAGGTTCCATGGACTTTGAAGAAGCCCGAGTGCAAGGAGAAAGGGAGAAACGTGCTAAGCGAAAAGCACGTCAAATGAATCCTTTACAGGACCATCTTCTATCTGGTAACCTGTGTCCTCACTGTGGGAAGCTGTGTGGATCTAGAATTGGCCTCCACAGTCACTTACGGACCCATCGCTAGAGTCTACACAATCTTCTTTAGAATCTCCTCCTTTTATCCCGGAAGACAATCTTACTCGGTCACGAGTGATCGCCTGATGACTAAAAAAAAAAAATGACTGTAATATACTGTAATACTGTACATTGCTGTATTACTATAGTACTGTAATATATTGTAATACTGTAATATACAGTAATATACTTTCATACCAAGAGCCAGCAGACCCCCCCCCAAAACCCCTCAGGTCAAACCTGTCCACTCACCAGAGGCTAAAGACAAGGCACACACAGACACATTTTTATGGTACCAGCCTGAGGCCATGAGAAAAGGAATACAAAATCCAAGCATACAAATCACTGCCAGAAGAAAAATGTATACGATGCCCTGTGGGCACTAGAATCTCTCTGCTGTGATTTTTGCCGCTGATAGCGCAAAGATCGATACTCCACGAGTAGTAGTTGCATCCAGGTCTGAGCGCAGATAACAGACTGCTTCGAAAGGCGAGTCACAGGACTCTGCCAGGAAAAGAAAGAAAAAAAACCTCAACCATTTCAAAGGCACCGTCACATTTTACACAATGTTCGTCGACAGGATAATTTGGGGTTTCTGGTTTTTCGGCAGCTGGCCTCGAGTCGACTCTCTCGGCCTCCTGTGTCTGATTTCTGTGTGAATAAGAAATAGATTGCAGCAGAAACCGAGGCTCAAGATAAACAAAGTCAAGTCAGTTCAGTCTCTCTTGCGGTTTTTGTTTCCATGTTTCCTTGACGTCTCCTGTCAAATCCAGCACTTAAGATGGCAGACATGACGAGAAACATCCACCACAGCAGACAAGCATAAATCAGCTCAGGCAGCTCCAGTCCAGTTGTCTTGTAAGGCCTGCTGGGGTTGCCTGAAGGACTTTAACCTTTAGCAATTGGGATCTTTTCTAGCTTGAAAAGGATAAATATAGGAAAGAAGAGGGCGGGGGACCCAAAGACCAAACCTTCTCCGCTCAGAGAACACACCAGCTTATAAGTGAAATGATTACCTTAGATGTCAGGATCTCTCGGGATTACATTAGAGCACAAGACCGGATTTGGTAAGCTGATTGAATTTGGGTAAAACCTCAGTCTGCAAACTGGAGTGGCGGGAATGAAGTAAATCCTTTTCCTTATCAACAGTATTTTGTGTGATATCTGCTAAATCTGTGTCACACTACTGCCTCAGTCACAATTATATATGTAGAAATCTGAGCTGAAACCATTTCAAATTAATGTTTTGAGCAATGCTGAAAATGCTTTCCCCTGTTTTTGCGTATGTTCAGCTAGTAATTTATATTGACCTCACTTGTTCTCATGCTCATTTGCCTTCCCTTGCCCTTTGTGACATCATTGTATGGCTAATTCTGGCGAGATGGAGCTGTGATATCATCCCATGCACTGCATGATCCCTGATTGGGTGGGATCATGCAGGCACCTAATCCAAGAAGCATTGCCCTTACAATTCTCCTTATGCCCTCAGCGGCATCATCACATAGCCATATCTGTGAGGCATTGTGATGTTGTCCCGTTTACTACAGGATCCCTGATTGAGTGGGATGACAATATGTGACTTTTCCAAGAAGGGACGAGAAAGGAGCAGCTGGTAGAAGCAATAGTGCCAAACAGCATTAAAAAAAGATGGGAAGAATTGTATCTTTACGTGTTCTTAGGGAACATTTTCTATCTCGCTCAAATTCCTAGTTTTGACATGGCAATCAAAACAGGAGAATATTTTGCACAGCTCTTTAATATGTTTAGTCATGAGACACTGCCCAATTTCTGGCAAAGATCCATTACATGAGCTGCCTTTTGCTTGCACAATTTTCACCCTAGCTGATGGCTCTAACTGTCTGACTAAGGATGCAATCCTATGCATGTTTACACAGAGAGAAAAGTCCTACAACTTCCAGCATTCTCCAGCCAGCCATGCTGTGGAACACCGTGCTAGCTGGGGAATGCTGGCAGCTGTAGGACTTCCCCCCCCCCCTGTTTAAACATGCATAGGATTGCACCTTAAATGTCTGTACTTAAAAAGGCTTCCCAACCACTGGAAATCACATTGTACCTCTTTTGGCTCCAGAAATGCGACCAGATATTGCACAGACACTTTTAAGCCTGTCTTCTTAGCCATATATAAGCGAGAAACCTAAAGATTAGAACTGCAGGCTGCTGAATTCTGCAACCAGTCAGTACCCATGTGGTGCTTTTGAGAATTTTGTTTTTGTTCACAAAACATGTGAGCACGCCCTGTTCAAAGCTCCCAATGAGAGCGCAAGCACATGTCTGCTGGAAATATTTGCAAATAGTTGAACATGTGCTCGTGCTCATCCTGTTCCTGATTCCTGGTTCAATTTGCGCAAATGCCCTAACTTAAGCCAATTTCTTCAATAGACTGAATCAGCCCTACTTTAGCCTATGGGGTAAATAATTTGCACAAATTAGGGGATTTGTGCAAATTTGGGGAGATTTGTGCAAACCTCCCATTCAATCACTGCTCGATTTGCTCAACTTCGCGCAAAGTGAGAATCGGGCAAACAGTGGGCGGCAAAATGATGTTCGGAGAATACTAGCGATCTCAAACATAGCTCATTTGGCTATCCCTATAAAAAGTCTGCACTTGCTCAGAATTGCAGAAAGCACTCTACCTGGAATGTCACCCTAACCATTAAATTAATTTTTAAAAAGTAGAATTCCTTTCTGCCCAACAACAACAACAACAACAACAACAACAACAGAAGTTATGATTTAAATAGCATTATTGCATTAACCCTGCTTCAAAAATAAAGATGTCCCAAGGTCCCCTGTGACTTACTTTGGTTCGGGGCAAGCAATCATTCGCTTCCTTTAATAATTAAAAGGCATTTGAATTGTCTAAGCCTCAAGAAAGAGATAAGCAGCTTTCTTGGTACCAGAATTCAGATTGGTTTAATAAGGCGCATTTGTGGAATATGCCCTTGGTATTTAATAACACACAGCATTTTGGGTTCCTTGGGGGGTGGAGGTGCGGGGGGGGGGGATGAATGCATAAGGCAGCGCATCACCCCTAGATTAATATTTTAGCTTGAACAGTCTATAGAAGGTAACTTTCAAGCTCTTATTGTGAATCAAGATCGGGCTAGATTAAAAAAAATGAATATTGCAAAATAAAGCTGGCGTTGCTACCTCTGATAGATAAAATCCATAAGCATCTCAGCAGTTTAATTCTTCAAGGGAGATGCAAAGCCAAAAAAGAAAATAGCCAAGGGTGAAACACGAAACCCATAATTAAGAAGGGCTGCTTCAGATAGCGTGGAATGCATTTCCGACTTTTTTAAAAAAAAATTTTTTTTTAAAAAAAATCCCACCTTCAGATTTCCAATGTGTGCTCTAACATTGGCTCGGAAATGCTGGGGGGAAGGGTGTGTGATGTACACGATGCAACCATTTTTAAAATGACAGGACATTTGCAATGGTCAATTTGATCGGAGGCCTTGCTAATCTTCATACAGACGGCCAACGGATGTGCTAAGGACTGTATCACTTTGTGACCCTGAATACTTTTGGCTCGAGGCTTGATCAGATGCTGCAGCAATGGTCCAATGGACCTAGATGCCTCCATGTCACCTGCAAAGGGCTGTTAAAATTTTGCAAACTGGAATAATAGGGTTGCCTCAGAATGAAGGAGAAAGACAGCCTTGCCTGCCTAGATGGCATCCGTGGATTCTCATTCTCATCCGTGGATTCTCATTCTCAGGTCCATTTACATTTTATATATCCGGAAGCCATGGGCACTTTTATTTTGCAGAGCTATGTGGAGGGAGAGAGAGAGAGAGAGATGATTTTACACCAGAAAAAAAAGAAAGAATGTGTGGATCATTTGGAATATCAGCCCCATTGTCCGGCGTTCATAAAACCAAGCTGCCTCAACTATTTTGCTCCACGGCCGTTGTTCAAAACATTGACAGCTGAGAGGAAAAAAATTAATGGCAGTTAAGCCAATTATAAGTGACACGTGAGATTATAGTGCTTAAACCTTGAAGCAGATGACCGCCAGGGATGCTCCAGAACCAAATCTTCCTGCTCACTTCTACTTTTCAGATTTGGACATGGACATGAATGGAATCACGGGGCCATAACCCGAGGGTGGCCGAGGGCAAAGGCTAGCGCTGGGGAAAGAGATCTCTCTCTTTTCTTTCCTCCCGAGCGGCTGTTCTTCTGCCATGCCCCTCGACTGCGGCAGTTCCTTCGAGCTGCGCCGTGCATTCAGAAATGTCAGAAGGGAAGCTGCCCACCTGGGAGGGCACCATTTCGGGATGCAGGTGGAAGAGCAGGGGTGGGGGAAGGCAGGCCTGGGGGGGGTCACATCCGGCCCTCCTGATGTTCCCCGGTGGCCACACATCCCTTTCCCCAATCACCAGTCATTGGGTGATTTCTTGGCTTTTGCGCAGTGTCCCCCCAGGGCCGGCGCTACCGCTAGGCAGACCCAGGCGGCTGCCTAGGGCGCGTGGCGGAAGAGGGTGCGAACGCTGCGCTCCTTCCTCGCCGCCGGCACGCTCCTGCCCCACCTGCCGCCTCCGCCGCGCCTCCCCGCGCACGCGCACGCCGCCGCCGCACCTCCCCCCCCGCTCGCGCGCCCGCCCGCCCACCACCTACCTACCTTCGCGTCGTTTCCGGAGCCCCGCCGGCGTTGTTTTGACGGGAGGAACCAGGGCAACAGGGCTTAAACAGCCCTGTTGCCCTGGTTTCCCCGGCAAATAAAAAAAGCGCGGGGGTCCCGTGGCGTCGGAGGAGGAGGAGGTGGCAGCGGCGGCGGCAGCAGCAGCAGCAGCCAGCATGGAGGGGGGGGGAAGGTAGGTGGTGGCGGCGGCGGCGGCAGCGGCGCAGGGGGGGTTGCAGAGCAGGGCTGCTTTGCTCCGGAGGCCCCCCCCCCACGGCATGAGAGGGGGGGCGCTAAATATAATTTGGCCTAGGGCACCAAACAGCCCTGCACCGTTCCTGTGTCCCCCCCCCCTTCCTTACAGGTTGAAATGCCTCTCCTAAGGCTTAGTTACTGGCAATAAAAAGATTTAAGCTATATTATGCTGGTTGCGTGTTGAGGAGGGGAGGTATTTTTGGCCTCAGCCCAATTGCCTTTGGACCTGCCCCCTTGCCTTCGGTGTCCCCGGAGAGCTGCACCAAAACAGAATTTGGCCCTCCCTCAGGCTGAAAGAGTACCCCCACCCCTGTAGTAGAGGACCGTCGCAAGTTTCTCTGGGGGGATAAAGACTCCCTGTATGTGGAAAGCAAGCATGTCAGGGAGATGTGGGTGGGGCGGGGGAGTGCTCTCTAATCCTCTGCCACCAGCGATACCCCCTCGGCGACCGGAGCTCCTCTGCATTTGGCACCCACAATGCACAGAGAGGTAAGATTCTCGGAGGACTATCAGAAGGTCGGAGGAGGCGGTACGGTGTCTCAGTTTCTTTATCTCTTCTAAGAGGGTTTGGCCTTGTGGGTGATATCTCCCGGCACAGCAGACTGCTACCGTGGAAGCCACCGGCTAGCTAAGTAACCGCTGATCATCCTGCTTACAGACTTGAATTAAAAAGCTTTGCCGATCCATCTTGGGGTCGGACAAAGGGCCAGGCACCGGGATAAGCCACGAATCGCCACCTGGCAGCAGGGCAGTTTAAATCTCCTCTTCCCCTCCCTTGCCTGTTGTTATTACCTCACACACCCACCCCCAGACTTATTAAATAAATGTTGCTACGGATCAAGCCGACAGCCACTCAAGCAAGATGGAGTTTTGAAACAGCAGCAGCCTTGCCAGGAAGAGCCAATAAAGTGAGCCATACCGAACAGGGATTTTTTAATTTTTTTTTTAAGTAATTGAGGAGGAAATAGAAGAGCAAATGTTCCCTTCCCCGAAACCACAGATATGGTACAGGACATAAAGTAGAGGCCAGCAGCTGGCACGCTTAGGCGGCAGCAGCCTTCCCCCACTCGCTGCCCTTCAGATGTCTTGGACTACAACTCCCATCGCCCCCAACCAGCATGGCCATTGTGTGGGGCTGTAGTACTGGTGGGTTGTTCTCCTGTCTGGATGGGGGAAGTGAAACCTGCTCTGGATGGGGTCAAGCACACCCTGAAGGAGCAGGTGTGCAGCTTCGGGGGGGGGGGGGTACTCCTGGATCCATCATTTGTCGCTGGATGCTCAGGCGGCCTCCGTTCTGCTGAGTGCCGTCTACCGGCTTCGGGTGGTAGGCCCAGCTGTTGCCCCTATCTGGATGGGGATAGCTGGACATCAGCGCTCTCTGGGTTAGATTACTGCAGTGTGTTGTACGCTGAGCTGCCTTTGAAGGTGGTTCAGAAACTGCGGCTAGCGCAGAATTCGGTGGCCAGGCTGTTGACTGGGACTAGGCGATGTGATCATATAGGTCCAGTCCTGGCTTGCCTGCACTGGTTGCCAATCTGTTTCCAGAGACAAAAGAGGAGAGAAAACTCCAAGTGCCAATAGAGATCTTTGTGTATTTTTATTTGTGCCCGACGCGTTTCGGCCTAAGCCTTTTTCAAGGGCGCTTATTTTCTAATATTGTTCGAGAGAAACAGCTTCATCAGTCTCCTGATGAAGCTGTTTCTCTCGAGCAATATTAGAAAGTAAGCGCCCTTGAAAAAGGCTTAGGCCGAAACGCGTCGAGGGAAACAGCTTCATCAGTCTCCTGATGAAGCTGTTTCTCTCGTAGCAATATTAGAAAGTAAGCAGCCCTTGAAAAAGGCTTAGGCCGAAACGCGTCGAGGGAAACAGCTTCATCAGTCTCCTGATGAAGCTGTTTCTCTCGTGACAATATTAGAAAGTAAGTGCCCTTGAAAAAGGCTTAGGCCAAAACGCGTCGGGCACAAATAAAATTACACAAAGATCTCTATTGCCAATTGGAGTTTTTTTTTTTCTTTTGTCTTTGGTTAATAGTGCCTTCCCCCTGGTTTTTTTCAATCTGTTTCCGCGCCAAATTCAGAATGCTGGCTTTAACCTATAAATACAGGCCTGTGGCTGACGCTGGCTCAGCTTGTCTGAGTGTGGAAAGCTAAGCAGGGTCAGGCCTGGTTATTACTTGGATGGGAGACCCCTCCTCTAGTTTCCTGCATTGAGCAGGGGGTTGGACTCGATGGCCTTGTAGGCCCCTTCCAACTCTATGATCTATGAATCTATAAGCCCTACATGGCTTGAGACCCCGATACCTCAAGGACTGCCTCTCCTGTATGAACCCACCTGGTTCCAGCTTCAGAGGACCTTCTCCATGTGCCCCTCTGGGAGGCGCTCGGTGTGTCAGTTCAGGAAGGGGCCTTTTCTGCGATAGACCCTTGTTTATGGAACGCTCTCCCCAAGGAAGCTCGTCTGGTGCCAACACTGTCCGCTTTTCATTACCAGGCCAAGATGTACTTATTTCCCCAGGCATTTTCCAGGCATTCACTGTGGCCCAATTGTTCTGGGCTGCTTTTGTGACGTTCATTCTAGGCTGCGATGTGGGCTGGGAGGGGAGATTTTGTGTATGAACGCTTTTTGTATTGTATTGTTTTAAAAATTATGTTTTGATGGTGCATATTTTTATTTGTATTATTGTGCTGATTTTGGGTCTGCCCCCCTCTTTATATATTAATTTATGGATTTTTATATTTGTGTGCGTAAGTTGCTTCGAGAGACTGCTTTCTCCCCTTGGAAAGTGATGCATACAATTAATACAGCACCATCATGTCGGAACACAGGAGCACAGGAAGCTGCCTCATCCTGAGCCAGAGCCCTGGTCCATCTAGCCCGGTGTTGTCAACACTGGCTGGCAGCAATGGCTCTCCAGGGTTTCCGGCAGGAGTTTTTCTGGCCCTGCTTGGAGATTCCAGGGATCACCCTCATCTTCATCCTCAGGAGGTTGGCACCAGGTTGGGGAAGGCTGGGCTAAAGCTAGCCCTTCCGTTCGCTGGCAGGGAGCCTGTACCACCTCGTTTTTCAGTTGCCTGTCCAACTTTTATAGATTTATCTTTATTTTATTTTTATTTATTATATTTATACCCCGCCTTTTTTCCTGCAAGGAACCCAAGGCAGCTTACATAATCCTCCTCCTCCTCCTCCTCCTCCTCTCCAATTTATCCTCACAACAACCCTGTGAGGTAGATCAAGCTAAGAGTCAGTGACTGGCCCAAAGTCACCCAGTGAGTTTCATGGCCGAGCAGGGACTAGCACCCGGATCTCCCGAGTCCCAGTCCCAACACTCTCACCACTATGCCCTTTGAGGACACCCCTGATCAGCCGTCTGAGGCAGCTGCTTCCTTTTGCCTAATGGGAGAGTCGACTCTAGAATGACAATTCTAGCCGTTGACACTAGATAAAGAAATAACTGGACATCTCGAAAAGGTTATAAAGTCGAGGGCACTTATTTACTGGAGAGGTACCCCAAAACAGGCTCTTTCCCTGTTAAATGGGGACTGTTGGCGTGTTTGAATGCGATCCAAGGATGGGAGGGGTTTTTTTTGGCTTAGATGAGCCTGCTTTGGCCCATTTTATGAGCCTGTGAACGGCCTCGCAGGCTGTGTCCTCCTTCTGCCAAGTTCATCTGCAATTCTATGGGCAGCTCCAGTGCTCGGCACTAGTTTCTTCTCTCCCCCTCTCCTCACACGAGCAGGTAGAGCAGCTGTAGCTTTACAAGGAGACGGCCAGTTGGAAGCCGTCCTTTCCCGTGGAGAATTGGCCTAGCAGCCGCTCTGTGTTCAAAGCGACTGAAGGAGGTAACCCCCACCAACGCCCTCTCCCTGAACAACTGGCACGGCTGCGAGCGCCGAAAGCGGTAGGTAGCGGCACACCTGCTCGAGGGGAAAGCTTTTGGAAGGTGGCAGATGGCTTCTCCCACCTGCAAGCCCTTTGCTGTGACGTGGGGGCGCCCCGCTGCCAGATGGATCCATTTGTTCTTTCAGGGGAGAAGGCACACGGATTCTGATTGTACGGCGAAACCCTTTTGGGTGGATTCGGGAAAACTACGTGGCAAAGAAGCCCCCTCGTGAGAAGCCACATGGGAGCCAGCCCTCATGAACTCAGGGTGGCCGGCCAGATGGGAGATTTAAAAATAAATAATTAATAATAAATAAATACACTCAAGAGCCAGTGTAGCAGACTAGCTATGTACCAGCAACTTCTCAGTCAAATCTTGCCTCTGCTGTGGACTAGCTAGATGTCCTTAGCCAAGTCACTTTGCCTCAGCTGCACCCCCATCAGCAATATGAGGGTGATAACACTGAGCTAATAACGTTATCCTACCAAGCCGGGCAGGCTCTCTGCCTGTCAAGCAAGCAACAAGTGGTAGCAATGCTGCTGAGAAAGTTGAAGAGGAGCCATAGCACCTGGTGATAACAGCTGCGGCAAGTAGATTCACCGAGGGTGTGGCCCATTGCAAGTATATTGCCCGAGGGTCCTCCAAAACCTGGAGCTGGTACTGCTACCAAGCCTCTTCCCTCTCATCTACCTACCTACCTACCTACCTTCATGGCTACCCAAGACATTTTGTTGCCTGAGGCAGAGCAGCAAATGTCCCCCCCCCCCAACTCAATGTGAATAATATCCAAGGCCAGCCAAGTTATTTTGACACCTGAAGGAGAAAATACCACCAAAAAACAATATCAATCCCACAAAAATATAATAATAACAACAACAACAACAACAACAACAACAACAACGAATTAAATAGCTAGCAATTTGCTGTCCTTTCAGGACATCCAAAACCTGCCGCCGGAAGCAGCTGCCTCTCTCTTCCTAATGGTAGGGCCCTGCCATCTGTCACTTTATGTGTCTGACAAAAAGGGTTCTGGGCCATGAAAAATGATGCCTCGATAAATGTACAACTTTTAAGGTGCCATAAGACTCCTTGTTCTTTTGGCTGTAATTGAATAACACGACTACCCCTACCTTTCAGCTAACCTGGCTGCGATCCTATACCATATACTTGCCTCCCCCAACCTGGTGTCCCTCCAGATGTAATGGACTACAACTCCCATGCTGGCTGGGGCATGCTGGGAGCTGTAGTCCAAGACATCTGGCAGGTACCAGGTGGAGGAAGGCGGCCCTCTACCTAGCTGCAATCCTATACCCACTTACCTGGGAGTAAGTCCCAGTGAACTCAATAAGACTTACTTCTGAGTAGACTTACATAGAGTAGTGTGGTTTACGGCTACTGCCTGGCCCCTTATTGCCTTAGTCTTCATGTGCATAAATTAACATGCACTAGAGACAAGATATATCTTCTCCTCCCACCTCCTCAATTCATGGATCTAACTCAGGGCTCTCCAACCTTGAGTCCCCAGATGTTGCTGGCCTACAGCTCCCAGCATACAGCTCCCAGCATACCCAGCATACTGGGAGCTGTAGTCCAGCAACACCTGGGGACCCAAGGTTGGGGAGCCCTGCCCTAATTAGAGACATGGGGAAGGGAACTGCGCCCCGAGGAATGACAACTCTAGCAACTCACACTAACAAAATTTTAGCAAGCCCTTCCCCCAAAGGCAAAAAATCCATGATCAGGTTGTGGGCTCTTTCGTTTGCCTGCTTGCTTTAATTACTAGCAGCCATAAGGGCCCCCAAATGGGATTGGGACCTTAGTGCTGGGGGAAGTGAGGAGAGGAAAGCTTAACCCTTTCCCTCCACACTGTTTTCTTGTTTAGAATCAACCATAAGCAAGAAAGTCACCATTTCTGAAAGCTGTTTTAGCCTCTTCCCAGAACGTGGATGTATAAGATTTTCCCCGAAGAAGGCGCTCACTCTGCTGAAATGAGCCAGGCTACAGTAAGTTTTCAATGTTGGAGCTTTAGAGAACTCGTTTCTCTTTTGCGTTTGTTCTGGTTTGGGTGTTTTCCTTTTGATTTTAATCAGGAAAATGGTGGAGTCATATCCCCTTCTACATATGCTACAGTCCCTGATCAGGGTTGTCCCCACTCCCCTTGCAGATGTTATCAAAACACACACACACACACACACACGAGAGCCTGATCATTAATTAGGGATGGACAAATATGTCAATTTGTTTCTCATTTTTCCAGACTTAAATTCAGTTCGTCCTGAACGTTGAGATTTTCTTCTTTTAAAGTTTGCATAGAAACTCATCAGCATTTCTGGACACGTTTCTCCTAAAATGCACATGCACATTTGTGTATGCGTTTTTGCTTAATACACACGTATTTTGCAAATAATTTTCCTAATTTGTAATTTTGAACATTATTTTTCCTAACGTATGCATTTTTTAAAAAAATTGGAGAACGCCATTGCAAAACCCAGAGAGTGCGAATTTCAAAGGTGAACTGAGTTTTGGTTCGCAGAGTGATTCGAAAGTGCAAAAATTAGGTAAGCTGGCATTAAAATGTGAACTGAGCAAATTTCTCCCCATTCCCTACCTCAGAACACTAACCCACCCTGCGCTTCTCTATTGAGCTGCTGATTCTCTGTTTCTGCTCTTTATTTTTTAAAAAAACATTTTATTGTATTGATTAGTTTTACTGTTTTAAACTGCTCTTCAGCCGCCTTGGAGGCCCTTTGGCATTACAAGGCAGGATACACTTATTGAAACAAACCAACAAATAACAGCAGAGGCTCATCAGTCTTACTAATAGAACATCAAAGCTCTCCCCTTGTCCGATACGTTAAGAAAGGCAACTTTATGTCTTGGCAACATTTAGCTATCATCATAAGGGAACAAACATGCAGTCCAGTCTGGGCCGCAGAGTGTGATGTTTATTGCTGCAGTGGCCAACTCACACCTGCCAACAGTTCGGAAGAAGATTGCAGACAGCACCAGGTGTGCTGTTTCAGACAGATTTTATTGCTGGGTGTGTCACGGGTGTATTTTTAGAGGCATGGTGGCTCCCAACACCAACACCATCTCTTAGGGCCTGCCCCAATGAAGCCTGAGTGGTATTCCTCAGATGTGTTTAATACGCAGGTGCTGCGATGGTTGGCATTACTGAGTATTTCTGTGCCTATGTTCACAGGGAGGTGGTCTTCTATCCTGATAAAGAAGGGAGGTGCAAAGCACGTGGTCTTCGCTTTCAGGGGAGAACATGATTTGGTTCTACAGTTGCAGCGTAGGGATGTGAACCTACCTGTTTGTCTGAGCGCCGGAGGCCCGTCGATCTCCCCCACCACGATCGCTCCAGTGCTGCTCGGCAACTGCCAGCTGATGCGGTCGCCGAGCCGCTCGTGGCACTTCCGGGTCCCCGGTGCGACGTAATTTACGTAGAAAACAGGGGAAACCACCTGAAGTGCTGCTTACACAAATCACGGCTGCTTTAAGGTGGTTTCCCTGTTTTCTACGTAAAATACGTAGCGCTGGGGACCCGGAAGAGTTGCGCCAGGGACCAGGAACTTCCTTTCCCTGGCTCAGGCTCATGAGAACATGAGTCCGAGGAAAGGTAAGTTACACGGGGCTTGGGGGGGTCGAGCTGGGGCAAGTTTGTCCCCCGCTTCAAAACCCCCCCTCATCAATTTTTTTCATACATCCCTAGTTGCAGGCCAACAGTGATGATTTGATTGCAGCTGGACAAATACAAACCCCCCGTGGTGTCCTGGTAAATGTTGAAGCGCAGGCCCTCATCATGACTGTCCCCATCGGCACATCCCCAAGGAGAATCCAAAAATTATAGGAGTTGTGTTGATTCATAGCAACAAACCAGTTCTAGCAGTTTTATCTCCAGTGGGAGCAAGACTTCGGTACAGAGAAGGGGTCTTAATTGCCCATTTAAGGCAAAGCCACCCCAAAATACTTTGCATTACAACAGGCAACATTGTTGTTGGGAAAATTCATCCCCCGCCCTCACCCCTCCCGGCTACTGTGAGGATTGCAGCTATGCTCAGAGAGAACAGAGAAGATTGAAGGGGGCTGGCAGATGATGTCAGCATCCCTGCTAATGAAAAAGTGCCAACATTGTGTGTCCCTGTGAGGCCTGGCTCCACTGCACCACTGCATACCCCTTCCTCAATCTGGCGCCCTCCAGGTGTGTTGGACTGCACATCCAGAGGCTGGCAATGATGGGAGTTGCAGTCCAACGGTCCATCTGGAGGGCACCAGATTGGGGAAGGCTGCAGTATAGGCCCAAGTATCTCCTTATTTCTACCTTATACAGTGCAAAACACCTGCATTCGAGTGATAGAATCGGTGCAATGCACAGAAATGCACGCACCCCACCCACCTACACAAATGCTTGCACGCACATGGATGTGATACTTGTGCTTGTGATCAGCGGCACATCACTCTAATTTTCACAACTGCAAAAGGATTTTTAATATCCGGAACATCCTCCACCTTGATCTTCTGCATTTGATCGCCACATAATACTGTCTGCATAACACATAGGTGGCATTTCCATGCGTAAGGGGTGGAACTAGATCTATGTGTTGGGTGCGCATGTTTTCATAAAGGCTGAGGTATTCAGGATGTTGAAGTCTCTGCCCAACACCAAATTCAGCAGAGCTGTGATGCACACCAAGGCGGAAGGACTAAGGCTGTACCTTAATTGATGATGAGAGAGCAGGAAAGAGACATGGTTTAGTGGCAGAGCCCATACTCTGCATGCACAAGGTCCCCGGTTCAATCCCTGGCATCTCCAGTTAAAAAGATCAGGTAGCAGGTGATGGGCAAAGACCCTTCTCTGCTGGAGGCCCTGGAGGGTCTCACTAGGCAACCTGTTGGGCAAAATCCTTTGGGATGCTGGAGCCCCACATAAAGGAATGGAAGCTGCACATACGGGGAAAAGAATGAACGGGCTATGCCCATTATTTTATCTTTGGTTCTTCGAAATGGCACTTTATTTTGCATAACTAATCTAATCTTCTGATTACACTCCTGCCAGACATCAATCTATAATAAGGGTAAATTTTGAAGTTCCGTCCAGTCTAAGCCTGGTTTGAAGATGAAGAACATGAAGAAGAGAGTGGCAGGGGACTTGTACTTGCCCATCAGTGGTTAGCATCTGGACTTGCCGACTGAGCAGGTAGGCACACAGGTCACCCCGGTCACAGTCTTCTCCTACTCTGGCGAGATGCACTGTATTTCTATTTCAATTTAATTATTCATTCATTCATTATATACCCCGCCTTTTTTCCTGCAAGGAACCCAAGGCGGCTTACATAATCCTCCTCCTCCTCTCCATTTTATCCTCACAACAACCCTGTGAGGTAGGTTAGGGTGAGAGTCAGTGACTGGCCCAAAGTCACCCAGTGAGTTTCATGGCCGAGTGGGGACTAGAACCTGGATCTCCTGAGCCCCAGTCCAACACTCTAACCACTACGCCACACTGGCTCTTTGCATCTATGTGTATAAATCATCATATGCAAATTTGATGCAAATCTGTGCCCTCTTTTGTCCTTTTTTGGGGGGCGATGCTTGAGTGGGCACCGTAGACAGGCTCAATGGCTGGGGATTGTTGAGGGCAGGGTGCAGGACCAGTCCCCTCACAAGGGTATCTCAGTGTACCCCTTTACTCTCTCCAGTGATAAGTGAATGGCTGCTATTCACCAACTGGTGTTGTATAGTGGTTAGAGCAACATTCTCGAACCTGGTGCCTTCCAGATGTGTTGGACCACAACTCCCAGCATTCCCCAGCCAGCCATGGATGGAATTCATGATGAAATAGCCTAGCACAATTCTGCTTGTTTTCAAGGGCAAGGCCATAAATATTAAATATACTTCAAGACAAGCCCAATTAGGATGCTAATTAGAATGGGAACAAAATTTACCCTTATTAAAGATTGGCGGCTGGCAGGAGTGTGCTCAGTAGATTAGATTAATTATGCAAAATAAAGTACAATGTGGAGATTTCGAAGAACTAATTATAAAATGAAGGATACAGCTGATGGGCACAATGCACTGCATTCTTTTCCCCCACATGTGCCACTCCTGTCCCTTTCTGTGGGGTTCCAGATTGTGTTAAGCAAAAGGTTTTGCCCAAACCCAACAGGTTGATCGTGTTAAAAATATTTGACTCTCCCTGAGCTTTAAGCCGCCTGTGCAGCAGTCTTACGGGCAGGCTTGGGCAAACGTTGTTTCCAGATGTGACTTGGAGGACCGTATTAGCAGTGGCCCGTCCTCTTGGTACTGTGCCCACATTCAGCAGATGCAAATCTAATTAGATCTAATTACGCTTTCCAAAAAGAATGCTAATTTGAGATGCAGTGTGCAAGGACTTCAAAATGTATTTTTGCACTTCATTATAATCATCTGTGTATTCTTCAACAATGCAGTGTTTACTGTATGTTTCCGAAACACCCCTTTTATTTAATAAAAACACCCCAGCAATTAACAAAAAAACCCAACCAACCAAACCCCACAACTCATGCATAAGAACATATGAAGAGCCATGCTGGATCAAACTAGGGATGCATGAGAAATTTGTTTCAGTTCAATTTTGATCAGGATTTACCCAGTTTGCACCTTCTGGCCTGAACATGGACTTGGATGCAATCTGCGGGTGAAGTCTGCACATTTCTGAGCTTGTAATGTGATCCGTGGACCCCAAAAATGTGTTCAACATTCACAACAGCACTCACAGGTGATATCAGAAGTGTTCCAAAAAAAGGATGGGGGAGAAATGGTTATAGGTGGTCATCCTCATCCACACTCTCAAAGAGTCCAGGAACCAGGCTTGGTGCAAAGATGTGACCATCCTTTAAAGCAGTGTTCTCCAACCTTGGGTCCCCGGATGTTTTTGCCCTACAACTCCCAGCATGCCCCAGGCAGCTATGCTGGCTGGGGGCATGCTGGGAGTTGTAGGCCAAAAACATCTGGGGACCCAAGGTTGGAGAACACTGCTTTAAACTGAAATGTGGTATCCTAGTGCCTCATATGCTGAGTAGCAGGACAAGAGCAGAATCTAGAGCTGGAGCAGGATACTTATTATACTTTCTTATTTTCATTTTTCACCGCAGCAAGTTAACCATCACATGACTGTCTTCCATGTGAGTTAATCTGAACTTAAAAAATTTCTTGGCAAGTGTTGCTAGGCTGTGGCCTACACAGACATATTGAGATGTTTTAACAGATAAACTTCTCTTGAGAGAAGCAAAATATTTTCTGAATCACGTTGGGAAACCACCAGTCTGGTTGTTTCCTAGGTGCCTTAGTCCCGCTGCACCACTGTTATCAGCCTTAAGCCTGTGGCACTACAGTGCCACCACTGTAGCAGGCCAGAGGGTGTATTGCAGCTTTCAGCCCAGCAGAGATTAAGGGACTTCAGGAGACTTCGAGCTGCTAATTCTAGCCTAACTCCTCAGTCTGAGCAGGATGTCTATTTGTACAGGCTAAGGTGTGAACTACCCAAGCCCTTGGTCTGCCTGCTTACCCACCTACCTGCCTCCGGGCTGCCACCCATGACGAGAACCAATAATCAGATTCCTAGGATAATGTAGGCTTGCTCAGGCTGTATAACAGAATTGTGTTTGCATTGTAGGGACAGAGTATCAGTAGCAGAAATGGGTTTGTAGAACAGCCTTCATTGACCTGGTGCCTTCCAGATGTGCTAGACTCTGGGAATTGTAGTCTAACACATCTGGGGGGCACCAGGTTGATGGGGTGGGCTGGTGCAGAAGAATCTATTTGTATGGGGCTTTGCTGCCACAGAAGGTGTTGTTTATTGGTGTGGATATGAGGATATTATCCAGCACACAGCTGTGAGCTTTGGTTTGGCTCCGTGTAACGCCATTCCTGTAGCATTACCAGCCACAGAGTATCGTCCCAACTGTGTGGCCTGCATCGGTTGGCAGCATCGCTACAGAACGCTTGCCTCTCGTATCGCACTTCTCTAGAGATTAGTTGCTTCTGAACGTGCATTTTAAATCGCCCCACTGACACAGATAGCATTGCCATGGTAATTAATGCTCACACAGTGAGCGAACAGCACATTTAAGATATGGGGGGGGGGAGCTTTTCTTTTCTTCCATTCACAGGCAGAACATTTTGGGCTTCCTTTGCTTTGAAAGATGGCTATTCTACAGTGATGGCACATTTCACCGCATTCCTAACGGTTGCATTTCCAAAGCTGAAGTATACTTTTAGCGACCAGTACAGCAACCCCAGTGGCTTCATTTGGAAATGGGAACAGGAAACCAGATTTGATTCGTCAGAATCACACGAACGCAATTCTAGCGATCTTTATTCTATCGATTTAGAGAGCTTATATCCTGCGCCCTTCGATCCCATTCTCACAGCGACTTACACGTTAAGATGAAAACAACCCATAAATGGTGAGAACATCAAATCAAGATGCAAAATAAAATGATATACAGCAGGATGCAGCAGAAAGCCAGGGTAAGATACAAAGAGCCACAATACAGCTTAAAAAAAACCAGCAGTACAAATCAATAGTTGTACAGTAATATATATATATATATTTCCCAAATGGTCCCTAAAAGGTTGGTGGCAAGAGAACAGAAAAGGGCCTATCTCGAATAGCCACCCACCTAACCTCCAAAGATGGAGGCACCCAGAGGAGGGTGTCTGAAGATGTCAAGATCCGGGCAGGTTCGTATGGCAGCGGCCAGTTCTTGAAAGCATCGGGGAGTATCCAATGGAGACTGGCTGCAAGTGTCCAGCCCCACTAATTCCCTTCTGCAAACAGCAGTGCCCACCACTTGCGGAACAGAGATTTAGCACTTCTGGGGGCAACCAGAAACGAACAGAAATGCTTGTTTCTGGAACAGGGAAGGCTGGCAGAGCTCCCATAAGGAAGTTTCTCATAAGGGAGCTCTGCTGACCTGTCCCATTCCAGAGAAACAAGTATTGCTGCTCATTTTGGGGGTTTGCTCCCAGACGCACGAAATCTCCGTTCCGCGAGGGGTGGGGCGCAGCTTGCACAATGGAATTGGTGGGCCCGCCCGCCCGTGGGACGAAAGCGGTGGTGGACCCCGCAGGCTGTACAGGCACTGTTGGATATCACCCATTATCTTCAGTGCCAAGACCGTGCATATACTATGGGCTCAAAAGGGTAAAAGAAAAATTCTGCATCGAGGTCAGCCAGACTGTACATGAGGAAACTTTGAATTCTGTGACCTGTATAAATTAAGTGAATTGGGCCATCCTTTCTTACTCTGCAGAATTTATTTTGATTCTGCTGATTGTTGGAATGGGTAAAGAGCTGTACAAGGGACTACTGGAAATTTGGATTATTATTTTTTTCTTTGGTTTATAAATAATAATGAAGCAATCAAAACTGCTAGGTGATGTACCGAGAGAGAGAGAGAGAGAGAGAGAGAGAGAGAACGAGAACACAGGCCCTGCCTATGTGCTTACAGTTTAAATTTAAATACTAGATTTCTAAATAAATTAGAAAGGAAAGGAGGGCCAATGGGGAACATGATTACCAGGGTGAATAGATGTGTCTTAAGGAGGCACTTAAGACCCAGTGTCTTAAGGTAATCACTGGGAAAGAGAATCCCGTGGCAGGAAGCTGCAATGGGAAAATGGATGCAGGCGGGAAATCTGTTTAGTTCCTTCATGTAGAGAAAGAGAAGATGGACACAGAGGAGCATGGTCATGGAGTTATTTTAAAGTAATTTTTGTTCATGTCGGGATGTCCCTCAAGGTTCCATCTTCTCCCCCTTGCTATTTAACATATACATGAAACCGCTGGGAGATGTTGTCTGGTGTTTGGCGGTTCGGTACCTCCAGTATGTTGAGGTTCGGTACCTCCAGTATGTTGAGGACACCTATTTCTCCTTTCCATCTAAATCCAAGGAAGCTGCTCTAGTTCTAAGTTGGTGTATGACGGTGGTAATGGACCGGATGAGGCCGAGCAAATTATTTGGTCCATCTAGCCCTGAACCTTTTAGATGGGAGATGCCAAGACCTTCTGCATGCCAAACATAAGCTCTGCCACTGAGCTATGGTACATCCCCAAATGAAGAGTTGGTACACAAGAAGAACAAAATTATTTTCTGGGAGGAAGTCAGGCCAGGGCCTATCCCAAATAAGTTGGAAAGAATCATGGTCAAGGCCAAGAGTATGAGAAGGACTTCATAATAAGGAACAGGGTTGACGTGATGGAGGAGCCACAGGAAAGCCACTACAACTTGCAATCAAATCTGAGGACACAAGAGGAGGCGGAATGCAAGTCCCAGGGAGAAAACCCAGCTGCACAGGACAGCATCCTCTAACATCCAACCCCTGACTCGACAAATCCCAAACTATGGACCAGGGCACATCGGCTCCAGTTTGGTTTCCTACCAATCAAAAGGCAAGGCCAGATCATTTGTTTATGGAGAGGGGGCAGAGCTCATCACAAGGTCAGCATGTATTATCTTTCCACGCTGTAGGAGTAAACTTTTTTTTAGGGTGGTGGGTGTATGGGTGAACGGTGCCTCTTATTTTAATTGCTCTGCGTTAGGAATGGCTGAGAATTCTGTTTCAGTCCAATTTGTTAATTTACCAAAATTCTCCATGTTTGGGATAAAAAAGCACTGTTAGGGAACGCTGTTAGGACTGGTGTTGCTTGCTGGGCTGTCACCACTTCCAGGTAAACACATTCTGCATTCCCAGCTTTGGCAGATTCCATGATGTCCGGCGTTGCCTTCAATCAATCAAGACTAAAATAAGGGCTGTCAAAACTCACTGCCGGTGGTGGTGGTGGTGGTGTGTGTGTGTGTGTGTGAGAGAGAGAGAGAGAGAGAGAGAAGGGGGGGGGGGATCAGGCTACGGGCACAAATGGTGGCAAATGCTTAACTTTTGTTGGGGGAAAAACCACGCCTCCAAAAGATTCAGGTTCTTAATTTCCATTCTTGCCTTTGTGAATATTTCTTAAAGTAGGTTCCTGAACTATACCCAGAAACATTTATACATATACATCTCTCTCTCTCCAGTACACCTCAGTGCCCATTCTTTTTTTCTAGCAGCTTTGGTACAATGTTGGTCTGGAACCACATGAAGCTGAAGATGACGCCCATCGTTTTAGCAAAAGTCTCATCAAATGCAAAATTGATGGAGTCCTGCAGAGGTATTTCCACCACTTCAATCAGCTCGCCTTCTTCCGGCTGGCCTCCTCCTTCACTGACTTTCATCTCATCTGTTACCTCGGCGTAAAATAATGTCTGCTTTGATCCCGTCACACCAACTCCAGATCTTTAGGGGTGAAAAAGAAAGAAAAATGAATATATATTTAAGAAAACTTTATATGAACACCTGCCAAAACAAGGAATGCTCCTCACCCGAGAATGGCAGGACCACACTTTAGAAGAAACATGGGTTGCTGTCGGAAATAGCAGCCCCGTGTTGAATTCCTGTGCTTCCCTTCCGTAATGTGTAGTACAACTCATCCTGTGTACCAAAGCAATTGAGCTTAACGTTTCCCTGCTCCTCCAGTCACTAGGTAAGTTGTACTATAAAATGGGCAGGGCAGGAGGAACGAGACCAGCCTTTCCCAACTTGGTGCCCTCCAGATGTTTTGGACTTCAACTCCCAGCAGCTCCAGCCAGCATGGCTAATGGTCAGGAATGCTGGGAGTTGTAGTTGAAAACATCTGGAGGACTCCAAGTTGGGGAAGCCTGAACTAAGTAGAGCAGTGTTCTCCAACCTTGGGTCCCCAGATGTTTTTGGCCTACAACTCCCAGCATGCCCCAGCCAAAAACATCTGGGGACCCAAGGTTGGAGAACACTGAAGTAGAGGGTTGCCATTTTTAGCAGTAGCCCTGTGCTGCTTCTTGGTTCAGAGAAGGGAAACTAGACTGAGCAGGGAACTGGAGCATCTTCTCTAGGAGGGAGGGCTACCCAGTTTAGGAAGAAAAGGTGGCTAAAGGGGGAGGTGCTAGAGATGTCTAAAATTATGCACGCTATGCAGAGAGGGTGGATGGAGAATGGATTTCCCCCCACTTTCACAAAACTAGAACTCAGGATCACCCAGCAATGTTAATTTCCAGAAGATTCAAAACAGACAAAGGGAAGGACTTCTTCACACCACGTGTGAATAAATATATGGAACTCCCTGCCACAAGATGGGATGATGGGCACTAGCTTAGATGGCTTAGAAAGGGGCTTAGACAAATTCATGGAAGAGGAGATCTCTAATCTATTAGAGATTATTCATCATGTTGGCCCAATGGAACCTCCAGATTCAGAGGCAGTATTATGGTGCTGAATGACGTTTGCTTGTGAGTAGCAGCACACTGTGGGAAGCAGCACGCTGGGCTAGCTGGACCTTTGTTCTGATTCAGGAGGACTCTCCTTAGGTTGATGTTCTTATACTGCATAGCCTCGAAGTTGCCAGTTCAGAACTGCTAATTAGCCTGTCACAGATCTGTCACTGTTCTAAGTCGACATTATGAAAATTACACACACACACACACACACACACACACACACACACGGTCTCTCTGATGACTGTATTACATTATAGTCCTTGGATAATTTACCTACAAATCTACGTTTTCTGCACCCATGTTTAAAAAATGGATACTCATTCATTGTCCTACACTTTGAAAGGGCGAACCTTAGGTGAAATTATGAAATGTATTCTTTAAGAAAATGTAATTTAGGCGAACGTACAATCTGGTATATAGAGAACGTATTATACCCTGCTTATGAGAAAATCCAAAAATCACGGCTTTCTTTGTACTGCATTCCAAATCCATGCACACACACAATGGGTGAGCTGATGAGCAATTAAGGCAATTTCCCAAGGTAATTTCTTCAGACCTTTGCACAGTTCTGAGGTTATAAGTGGCAGGTGCAGGAAAAACACACACACATACACAGAATAGAAGCAATTGACACAAAATTATATATTATACTATCTGCAGACAGGTGTACTGGCAGGTGATCACCCTAATTATAAAGCTTTTCATTGTTCTATGGCCATTATCCACAATGCAGTGAGGTTAAAATGGTAGTTCTGCAGAGATGTCAATGTAGAGCAGCCTTCCTCAACCTGGTTCCCTCCACATGTCTTGAACGGCAACAGCCATGCTTCCCAGCCAGCATGGCCAATGGCTGGCGTAGGGCGCGCATTACGCAAAATTAACTCTACCGGGTACATTCAGACTCAGTATACTGTATTCTACTATTGGGAAACATCAAAGCAACACCCCCCCCCCTGTACAATGAAAAGCAAAGAAGTGAGGCCCTAGCATAGGATTTAATGCACTTCTGAAATGCGTCCACAATTTGGGTAGCAGGGACTTGCATCCTCAAGTACTCCTCAGGGGGTACAGTTCTGGTTGGACTCATCAACACCCCTTGGCAGCAAGAAACACTCATTTGGGCATCAAGAACACTCCTTGGCACTGGCATAGTTGAACTATGGAATTCGCTACCACTGAGATGTCGTGATGGCCACCAACTTGGATGACTTTTAATGGGGATTGGCCAAATTCATGGAGGATGACGCTATCATTGGTCCTGGTCCTGCCGGCTATAGGCTACCTCCAGTATCAGAAGCACCCTCTGTATACCAGTTGTTGGGGAACATGAGTGGGGAGGGAGCTATTGTGCCCATGTCCTACTTGTGGGCTTCCCATGGGTATCTGGTTGGCCACAGTGGAAAGAGAAGGCTGGACTAGATGGACCCTTGGTCTGATCCAGCAGAGTTCTTCTTATGTTCTTACTTATTTAGTTGGCATTTCTACACTATTTCTCTGCTGCCAAAGCAGACCTCAGAGCAGCTTCCCAACTGCACAGAGGACTTAGCTGCATTCAGCCAAAGGCATTTAAAATCTCTCTTCAGATCTTCTGTGCACATCCCCATATACCCTCCACCCTTGACTTTTAAACACCTGAATATGGCTAGAGCAGCAATGTAATACAACAGCTTGGGAGTGCTTGTGGATCCAACACTGCGCCTAGAAGGTCAGGTGACAGGAGTGCCTTTGCTCAGCTTCGTTTGGTGCCCCAGCTGCAGCTTTTCTTGGGGAAGGAAAAACTGGCCACAGTGACTCATGCCTTAATCACCTCTTGTTTAGATTACTGCAATGTGCTGTACATGGGGCTGCCCTTGAGAAGTGTTCAGAAACTACAGCGAGTTCAAAATGCAGTGGCTAGACTTCTGTTGTGAGTATGCCTCACATTACATGGGCCTTGCATCAACTTCACTGGCTTCGTTTGTTTCTGGGCACTACTGAAGATGCTGGTCTTGACCTACGAAGCCCTAAATGGTTTGGAGGCAGGATATCTGAAGGACCGCCTCCTTCTATACAAACCTGCCTATAAGTTATTATTATCCTTGGAGACTGTGTTATATGACCCACCACGGAAAACGGCCAGGTTGGTGGGTATTCGAGACAGGGCCTTTTTGCAGGGTAGCACCACCCTGATTGTGGAATTCCCCCTTGAGGGAGGCGAGATTGGCTCCTCCCTTATTTTGCTTCAGATGGGCAGTAAAGATTGTTCTGTTCCATTGGGCTTTTAATACTGTATCACGTTTTGTCACTCTTTCATTTTGATTCCCCTCTCAAGTATTACTGTATGGAGGTTTTGGCAGGGGCTCCTGGGTTTCCTGGTTGTACAGGACATTTTAATTGTATTTTTATTGCACAACATCCCGGGTGCCTGGTAGGGGCAGGTGCAATTTATAATTTAATAAATAAATATATTCCAGAAATAGCGTTATTTGGGGGGAAATACTCCAAGGCGATGAAAATGGCAAATAATGTTGGGGCAATAACACATCCCTGTTTAACACCTGATCCCACTTTAAATGGAGCACCATGAGAGCCGTTGTTGTCCAAAACCGTTGCCGTCATGTTGTCATGGAGAAGTCACAAGATATTCACAAATTTATTGGGGCATCCAATTTTCATAAGGATAGTCCAGAGAGCTGTACGGTCTACAGTATCAAAGGCCTTAGCCAAATCGATAAATGCCATATAAAGGGGTTGATTTTGCTCCCGGCATTTTTCTTGGAGCTGACGTGCAGTAAAAATCATGTCTACTGTCCCTCTAGAGGGGCGGAAACCATATTGAGTTTCAGGGAGGATCTCTTCTGAAATAGATAGAAGACGGTTTGCGAGAATCCTAGCAAATATTTTACCTGCGGTTGCTAAGAGAGAAATGCCCTGTCAAGGGGAAACTTCCCACCGGTGTGGGAATTATATATCGAACAGATGGAAAGCTTTTTAATCTCAGCAGGCTGAAAGCAAAAAGTAAGGTAATTACAACCTCCGTTGTGGAACTTCAGTATGCTGATGATAATGTGGTCTCCGCACATTCAGAGGATGATCTCCAAACTATCCTAAATGCTTTTGCAGAAGCATACGAAAAACTTGGTCTCTCACTTAACATCAAAAAAACCAAAGTGCTTCATCAGCAAGTGCAAGCCAATCCTTTGGTGATGCCATCTATCCAGCTTGGCGGGACAATACTGGAAAATGTCGATCATTTTCTCTATCTTGGCAGCTATCTTTCTGTTACAGCTAACATCGACAGTGAAATCCAGCATCGTCTGAGCTCCGCAAGTGCCGCATTTTCTCGAATGAAACATAGAGTGTTCGAGGATCGGGATATTTGTAAGAAGACCAAAACACTGGTTTATGAAGCCATTGTATTACCAACTTTATTGTATGCCTGCGAAACATGGACTATCTATAAACGTCACTTCCACCTCCTTGAAAGGTTTCATCAACGTTGCCTCCGGAAAATCCTGCAAATTACTTGGGAAGATAGGCGAACAAATGTCAGTGTACTGGAAGAAGCAAAGACTACTAGCATTGAAAAAAATGATCCTTCAACGCCAACTTCAGTGGACCGGTCATGTTGTTCGAATGCCTGACTGCCGTCTCCCAAAGCAGTTACTTTACTCCCAACTCAAGGATGGAAAGCGGAATATCGGTGGTCAATATAAGAGGTTTAAAGATGTTCATAAGGCTAATCTAAAAAAATGCAATATAAACATCGAAAACTGGGAAGCTCTGGCCCATGAACGATCTAAATGGAGGTTGGCCTTTCGCAAAGGTTCCATGGACTTTGAAGAAGCCCGAGTGCAAGGTGAAAGGGAGAAACGTGCTAAGCGAAACTCCAAGGGCACACATGAAGCTCTCTTACCGGCAATGTCTCCCCTTTTTTCGTTAAGAGAGAGCAGATCCAGATACATAAAGAAAATGGAATCACATGTTCTTTCAGCATCAGTGTAGCTACAGCACATTTGCTGAATGATTTAAAAAAAAATGCTGGGCACAACTTCTTGCCTGATCCTATGTACGTTTACTCAGAAGTAAATCCCACTGAATCCAATGAGGATTATTCCCAAGTACGTGCAACTGCAGCCTTTGATTCATGCTGAAGAAAGCACCTTTTCATTCAGCATGCCGGCCCTCTAATCTGACTCCAAGGAGTAGCAAGAGGCATCTCCTCTGTTCCACTCCCCTCCCCCTAGCAAAAGCTCGTTAATCCAGCAGGAAACGACATTTGCCAGGATTGACAGCTGTGGATTTGTATTTAATTCCCAGTTTCTTTTTTTCTTTCTTCTTCTTTTTTAAAAAAAGCATGTCAGTGTCCACCTCAATAGAGTTGTCAAGAGGAAAAGCGAAGAAAGTTTTCTTTTCTTTTAAAATCACCACTTCTCCATACATTTCGACACGCATCTTCAAGTATGACAACAGATGCTTTTTTCACAAGGCTACAATCTGGGGAGGCAGAAGGCTATGAGCACATTTTCATTTTAGATTATTTAATTCTTGACATTTCCTTAATTCCAAATACTAGGCACATACTACAGACACACACACACTTGGCTTCTCCTCTCAGTTCTGCTTGAAATTTCAACTTAAAAACTAATATGAAATCCCTTGAAAAAGGAGCCTTCTTATGAAAACAGCAACATTGGGATAACAAAATGTATCCCAGAATGCATCTATTTTTTGTTTTTGTTCTTTTTCAAAGGCCTGCTGTAATGACCCAAGGGCTAGAAAATTATTTTTTCCAATAATTCTTAAAGAATGTGCTGGGGCACTCGAATGTGTTCTGTGCAAAACAAATTAATACCAAAAAAAAAGGTAACTCTCCTGAGAGCCCAATGGACAGTATCCAACAAGAGTGCTGTGCTTCTGCTGGTTCTGTTCTGCTTGCGGGACCCACTGTTTGCACAATGGGACTTTGGTGCATCTAAAAATAACCCCGGAAATGAGTGGAAGCGCCTGTTTCCGGATCAGGACAGGTCAGCTATGCTCCTTTCTGGGATCCGGAATCGAGCGTTTCTGCTTCTTTCGGGTTATTTTTAGAAGCTCCAAAGTTCAGTTGCACGAGTGGTAGGTCCTGCAAGTACATTAGCACAATCGGATGCTACCTTAGAGAAGGGTGCTTGTTCTGCTCTGGCATTGCCTACTTGCAATCAGGCCTGGCAGGGGTGGGTAGTTCAGGCATGTGCCTGCATCAGGTGTATTTGGAGTGCCTTGGGTTTTTAATTTGAAAAATTAACAGAAGAAATGGCCGCATATAGTCAATGAACTTAAGAAGAGCCCAGCTGGAGCAGACCAAGGGTCCGTCTAGTCCAGCATTCTGTTCACACAGTGGCCAACCAGCTGCCCACGGGAGACCCACAAGCAGGACAGGAGTGCAACAGCACCCTCCTGCCCATGTTCCTCGGCAACTGGTGCACATAGGCATATTGACTTTTCCCCACTAATCATTTCCCCACTTACCTGTAACATTATGTCAGCTACAAGCTTAGTTTATTAACTTGTTTCTGTTATTTGTCATTTTAAACCAGGTTGTGAATTTGGTTTTTAAACTTTTGTAATGAAATTTTATGATTTTATTTATTGGTATTTTATAACGTTTTTATTGTTTTTATGAATTGTTGTATACTGCCCAGAGAGCTTTGGCTATGGGGTGGAATAATAATAATAATAATAATAATAATAATAATAATAATAATAATACCAACAACAACAACAACAACAAGAAGATGTCATCCCATCTCCCCCATCCCCTGCTCAAGATCATTGGCCATTGTTGGCACGGAAATGCATAAAGTAATGACATCACAACACAGTTAAGTGTGCTTCAATGTTACAGAGAGCAGAGGGAGAGGCAACACAGAGCTACCATTTTTGGTGGCAGTTCCATGTTGAATGTACAAATTAGTTTTGCCCTGAATGATTTCGCACAGCTTTAAAAAAAGGGGAGGGGGGACATTTTGACAATGAATGGCCCAGAACTTAAGAGGGACATTGCTCAACTTCTTTACAAACTAATTGTGGGAAAATTCCTGTACAAAAAATCAACAACACAAACCCCAACACCCAGGAAATGAAGCACTTTTCAGTTACCTAACAGCAACAGGTGAAGGCAGGTGAACACTCTTCTTTTTGGGCTAGTGTTGAAGATAGGATAAAACTTTTATTGCTTTCCTTGTCTTTCTGTTTGGTTTGCTTTATGTTTTATGGGGGTTGTTGAGGGAACTGGATTTATGGTAGTTGGTCGAACAGAGAGGTTCACACTTGGAAGCAAACTCTTGCTGCTCAAAGAAATTCCTGTTACGGATCCAGTTCAAATGATAAGGAATTTAAGTGGAACTAATATTGTCTTCACTCCCACGGGAACTGCTCGTAAGCAGTGACTCGAAGCAGAGTATTCTGATGAAGTCATTAATGAATGATGAAACAGGATTGACTACCGGATTCCTGTATCCAACACTATACTCTGTCTGTTAAAATGTGGTCACTCAATGTCCTGTACCCTATTGTACTCAGTTTGTTACTGTGATTATTTATTGATACCTGTTCACTATATCATATTCTGTTTATTGTTGTTATCCTCAATTGTTTCGCACCTCTGGAACTCAGTTTGTTGTTATTATCATTACTTTCTGCCATTTGTAACTTACCATCCTGCACTTGGTTTGTTACAGGACTTTTGCACTTGTTTACAATAAGCTTGTTACTGTTTATTATTATCCTTGGTCATTTGCCAATGTGTATAACATCTTATTTAGAGGGTCACAATTCTTGTAATTCTTCCAGTTTTTTCAAACTGTTTTTTTTGTATCTAATTGTTTATAATGAAGTCAATATTTTGACTCATTACATGTTATTCTCATTATAAATTACTTATCAGGTTTATTGTGTTTAACATTTTGAGACTTCGTTCTTTTGTATATACATCAATATTTAACTTTTTGTAGTTGTGTGCATTTTGGCACTCTCGTTTATTGGCGAACAGAGAGGGGCCATAGGCTGGTAGCAGAACATATACTTCGCAGGCAAAAGGTTCGGGTTCATTCCTTGACATGTCCAGTAAGGAAAAAAAACTGCTCAATTTGCAGGGCAGGAGAAGACTTGATTTTATTTATTGATTTGATTTATACCCCACCTTTCTACCAAAAACCCGACACTTAAGTCGGCTTATAAAACAATTTAAAATAGATTAAAACAATAAAACACACTAAAATACAAGTGAAAACATAACCATTACAGAATAAAAACAGCACCCAACCCACAGACACACTTACAGGCCAAAGGCCTTTTTGAACAAAGCAGTCTTTGCTAGCCATTGGAAGGATAGCAGGGAGGGAACAAACCTAGCCTCCCATGGGAGGAGTTTCACAGCCTGGGAGCGCCCACTGAAAAGGCCTTCTCTCACGTCGCCACCAAATGTGCCTCCGATGGTGGCAGTCTCAAAAGAAGGGCCTGTCCAGAAGATCTTAAAGACT
Source organism: Shinisaurus crocodilurus (assembly GCA_021292165.1). Classification (NCBI taxonomy): domain Eukaryota; kingdom Metazoa; phylum Chordata; class Lepidosauria; order Squamata; family Shinisauridae; genus Shinisaurus; species Shinisaurus crocodilurus. The sequence goes on from CM037876.1 coordinate 300,094,351, forward strand.
GGGCCAAGCTTGTATGGGAGAAGGCGGTCTTTCAGGTAGCCTGGTACCAAGCCGTATAAGGCTTTATAGGTCATAACCAGCACTTTGAATTCTACCGGGAAACAGAGCAGTAGCCAGTAAAACTGTTGTAACAAGGGAGTCATGTGCTCCCTGTAACCGGCCTTGGTCAACAGTCTGGCTGCAGCATTCTGGACCAGCTGAAATTTCCGAACAGTTTTCAAAGGCAGCCCCATGTAGAGTGCATAACAGTAGTCCAAACGGGATGTAACTAAGGCATGTGTGATCGTGGCCAGATCAGACATCTCCAGGAATGGACGCAGTCTCGGAGCACTAGCCTCAGCTGTGCAAACACACTCCTGGCCATTGCTCAATGCTGATAAGACAGTACTGGGCAATGCAGACTCAATACAGGGTAGCTTCATATGTTCAATATGCTGTTTGCTGGTATTGTTACTGTATGCTGCCTTGACCAAATGAATTACTTGGAAAGGTAGTTATTTACTTGCATGCATAAATAACAGCTTTTGCTACCATCTCTTCAGATTTCACGAAGAAGTATTGGCCTTTTGAACACGCTCTATGACAGTGGTTCTTAACCTTTTTGGTGTCACACCTCTCTTGTGAAAAATCTTATGACCCATGCCTCCCATGTGTTAACGGCCCAAAATTTAGGCTTAGGCAGGACGAGTTTGCATTTTTTAAGTTTATGCTCTGTCTCTGGACTAAAGAAATGCATATTCAATTAAATGAACGGCGTAGCTCCCAAGATTAGTAGAAAGAAATAAGGTTGGGCCAACTGCCAAGCTGCGCTGCTATGTACTAGTAAAATAAACCATTTATAGTTGAGGGGCTACTGACACCTCCCCTGGAGTCAGTCCAAACCTCCCCTGGGGAGGCGTACCCCACAGGTTAAGAACCCCTGCTCTATGACATTTAAAAGGAAGTGGAAGATTAGAAGATTTTGGCTTCTGTTACAAGTATCTATTACGCTGGTTATGCTTACCTATGTCACCCTGTTTATCTATGCTTGAAAGCCCCTTTTTTCTGTCCTGAGGCCTTTAGTGTTAAGACAGTCAAGACAAAGAACCTTCCCTTCTTCCTGCCTTCATCTTTCAAGCTCTTCTCGTACCTGTCCCTCCAACCAATTCATGGGTTCTCGAAGGTAAAGGAATGCCATCTGAACACAGCCCTCAACAATTTGTGGTCCACTGCCTGCTGATCACATGATGTCACAGTGGCATACGAGGGGCTCAATGAACTTCTTCCATTTGCTGCCTGCCTTGGACTTCAGGAAAAAGGGGCGTCAAAATATCTAGCAGGCGACAATATATGTTTGGGCGACATTCAGCTCGGTGGGTTTCACAAAGGCTGCCAACCGGTCTTTGAAAATTATCGAGCCCAGATCCACTCACCTGTATGAAGTAATTCTCTTCAGGCTGGCTATAGGGACCTCATAGCCACACTCCTCTACCACTTCTTTGCAAGCAATTTCTTCCAAAGACAGCTCTGGCTTGTCTACAATACCAGCGCAGAGTTCATACGTTACTCCTACCGACGCAGGCAATGCCATCCGGCAGAGGACACCAGCTCTCCTGGATTTTGCTCTCAAAGCCTTGAGGACACTTTCGCTCCATCTCACACATGTAGACGGCTGACAAAACACAAAAAGTACACGCAGGTCACTCACCGTCTTCTTGAGAAGAGGTTCTTAAACCTCTTTCAGACGGAGGGCTGAATTCAGTTCCCTCAGAAGCTCTGAGGGAGGGGCCATATTCCAGTGGTGGGTGGGACTGAAGGCAAAAATACCGGCACATTTTAGATTAAAGTTCTGATTTCCAGTAAGTAAGCCTTAGCAGAAGCGTTTCAAACCTTTTAAAATGGTTTAAAGCACGCAAAAGCTGGGAAATAACTAAACGACTGATGACCGGGAAAAGGGGTGGGGCCAGGGGAAAAAGGCATGACTATCTGGGGAAGCCCAGAGGGCCAGATCTGGCTCAAGGGCCTGATGCTCTGCACCCCTGTTCTTGAGCATGGGTGGTCACGTTCCTCTGATCTTAATGGGACACAGAGCAAGTGAAATAGCCACACCAGTCAAGCGGCTCCAGTAAGCGTGGTACCCATGTGATCAGGCGCACAGGCCCATTCTGCTCTGTATAAAAAAACCTGAGTGTGTGCACACATCAAATTTCCCAACGTGGGAGAGAACGAGGCAATTCCTCCCGACACAGACCTCAGTTGGACATCGGAGCCCCACAGAGCTTTCGTAAGTATCTTGGACCAACTGTTCAACCCCCCGACCCCACCCGCAAATGCTGCCACTTGTTCTTTCCCAAGTAACATAACATAAATGTAGATCCTGTGGGCTCCCAGCTTTGTGGCTGGAGGTGCTTCCAGACGGAGGAGGGCTCCTCATGCTAGCAATCAGAAGGCATTGGCTGGGTTCAGGCAACACGATAACCCACACTCAAGGGTTGAGTGTGGGTTGGTGTTGAACCATGGGTTGTTCTTGAAATGTGGGTTACCGTGTTGTCTGAACCCAGCTGCGCTAACAAGCCATGGCTTGTTAACCATGAACAACCCATGAAGAGAACCTGTGGTTTGTTGTTGGGTTGTGAACTGTGCGTTGTTCACCATGGTTTGTTATCTTGGCTGGGTTCAGATAATATGATAACCTACGTTTCAACGGCAACCCACACTCAACCCTTGAGTGTGGGTTATTGTGTTGCCTGAACCCAGTCACTGTGTTGGTGTTCTGTTTTTTCTTCCTTAACAGATTTTGTGTGTTAAGGAAGAAGATGGAAGAAGTGGTGGGAAAAGATGGGAGGGTTACAAGTAGAAGAGAGTGATGTCTGGAACGCCCCCCCCCCCGCCACCTCCCCATAAATATCAGTGAATGAGGCAGGGAGATGGTGTGATGAAAGACTCATCTGGAAGCACCCCCAAAACTGCTGCTCTTAAAATGAAAGCGGTGAGAGCAGACCTGTTAATCAGATAATTAGGCTTTGCCCCGGCTAATGACTGAGGACTGAAGTTTCTTCAAACAAATGGAAATGGAGCAATAGAAAATTGGGAGTAGGTGAAAATATAATAACCATATAAGGTATTTATCTATCCCTTTCTCTGAAATCTATTGCCATTGCAGGCTCAAATGGTAGAACTCATAGAGTAAATCCACTTTAATAACACCCAGCCCCTAACATACATTCAGACAGCAAAAGTTTTAAGTAGTCTTTGAGACATGTGTACAAATAACCTGAACCCACTTAATGCGGCTTGCACATTTACATTTCTTATAATTGAGCACACAACTGCAAGTTATAATAGCTGCACTTAGAAGAAACTGGAGCACTTAATGTTTTGTGTATTTTGAAAATAAGTGGAAGGGAGGGACTCAATTACTGCTATTTAGCAGAATAGGGGACATATTGAAGGTTTTACAAAATTTCATTCCTGTGAGATTTGTTCCCCCCCCCCCCCCGGCATTTCTTCTACTTGGGGAGCAACTTCCATTTGTCAGCCAACATGCAGATTGCACAGGATTCATTGATACTTGCTGGGACGTTGGACTGTACACGATGTACCATGTGCGCAATGATGAGTGTTTCAGCCTGTCAACTCAGCTGCTGTTTCGGCAGAGTTATGAAAAGTATGCATGTTTGTTTGAAAAAGCCCCTTTTGAACATATACTACTACCCCCTTGCACAGATTACAGAGTGGAATTTGCAAAAGGCCTTTTGCATTAATCTAGAAACAGCTGCCGTGGTAATACTCTCCTAAAGGAAATGCTAAGACCCACGTAATGACATCAAAGAAAACATAAAGGGCCAGATTTTATCTATCTGTAGTACCAGTTCAGTCTAGGTTGTTGTGCAGACTGCTAAAAGAGGGGCCAATATTACTAGGAGTCTTTGTTATAGGGGTGCCACCTTTATTACTGCCCCCCCTCCAGTGCTTTTAACAGCAGCCTGACATGCATAAATCAAGCTGACGCTTTTCCCGTCATGGAGGATAGCAACAAGAAAAAGCATCACCTGCTAATCTTTCTAAGACTGCACAGAAGTGGGCCCCATGAAAAAGGTGGCAACTCTACTTTGTGGTGTCCCTTTTAAAACACTGGTATCAGGAAAGCAAACAAGACAAAACTGGAGGTTTATCAAGCCCTTGGGGGATCTCTGTACATAGCTAGTGGTGGGCTATATTCTGCTTCGCAGGTCACGCATTTCGCAGCAAAGGGAGAAAGTACTTGACTTGGAGAGGGGAAACTTTCACCTTATGTCTCACTAAATGAAGAAACAAAAATCCTCATTTGGTCATGAAGCCTAAACACCTGGGACTAGGTATTTATTTATATTTATATGTGTTATACAGGCCTGTGACTCACGCTGGCTCAGCTTGTCTGAGCGTGGAAAGCTAAGCGGGGCCAGGCCTGGTTATTACTTGGATGGGAGTTTCCTGTACTGAGCAGGGGGTTGGACTCGATGGCCTTGTAGGCCCCTTCCAACTCTATGATTCTATAATCTTGAATTGTATGTTTTTTTAAATCTTGTACGCTGCCTTCAGAGGATTCCACCTTTAAAGGTGGCCTAAAATAACTTTGATTAATGTAAATAAATAAATAGAATGGCCAAAAAAAGAGGACATCGATTTGCTTAAAAATGGTGTGTGCTGATTTATATGTATAGATGCAAATTTAGAAAGAGTTACTATCAGTTGAATAGAAACAACATGCATTTCAGCGTAGTGGGGAGGGCTGTGACTTGTGTGCCCACTCAGTCTGCTATCCAGGTGCTAACTGCGGATGGACAGCTTCAAGGCCCCCCTGCTCTTCCTCTGTATGCCCCTCTCTAGGCATACGAAGGAATGCCTAGAGAGCCCTTGGAGTAGACAGCCCTTTGAATAGAGAGAATGCCTTCAAACAGAGGATTGCACTCTGTAAACTATTTATCATTTATTTACAGGGATGGGGACTCGGACTCGAGGACTCGACTTGTGAGTCGGACTGAGTCCCCCCTCTGACTCGACTCGGACTTGAGTCCCAGTATTTTCAATGGGACTCGAGACTCGACTCGGGACTCGAGACCAAGGACTCGTGTTCCAAAATCGTGTTCCTCAAATGCAACATGGATAGGTTTTAGGAAGTACAGCAAGTTTATTTTTTAAAATCATTTTCCTAAAATGCAACCTTTCAGACATGTTGGGTTTGTCTGCCTGGTCTGTTCTTGCCAAAATCAGTTGCAGAGTTTTGAAATAAAAAGGCACACTTGTGCCTAGAATTTATTTAAGCCACACATCTGAAATAGCCTTATTTTGTTGGGGAAAAAATGCATTGATTTTAATAGGGACTCGTGGAGTCAGCTTTGGGAGGGACTCGTGACTCGTGAGTCACCATTTTGGACCAAGGACTCGGACTCGGACTCGTTAGTCCAAAGACTCGTGACTCGACTCGTGACTCGAGACCAAGGACTCTTCAACATCCCTGTTTATTTATTACATTTCTATACCGCCCAATAGCCGAAGCTCCCTGGGAGGTTTCCTAAAGTAGGACACACATGAGCACCCTAAAAGTTAGGGTGTATATTTATTAAATAAAACAAATAAACAAAGCAGGGGTGCAGAACCACTTTCACTCAGAGGGCCAGATTCAATTTTAGAGAAGCTCTCCCCCCCCGCATTCCAGTGGTGGGCGGGGCCAAAGGCAAAAGGGGGTGGGGCCAAAATACAAAAAAAATACTAGCCTATTTTAGCATTTCAATTTTTTAGAACGGGAAAAAACAAACAAACAAACAAACAAAAAACATGTGAAAGCTGGTAAACCGCCAATCAGCAGTTGGGAGAAAGGCGCTTGGCCATTTAGGGAACTCAGAGGGTCAGACTGGGATGTCCAGAGGGCTGGATTTGGCCCATGCGTCTGTGGTTCAACACCCCTCAAATAAATAGATTCTTAGATTCATAGATCATGGAGTTGGAAGGGGCCTACATGGCCATCGAGCCCAACCCCCTGCTCAACGCAGGAAACTAGAGGAGGGGTCTACCATCCAAGTAACAACCAGGCCTGACCCTGCTTAGCTTTCCACACTCAGACAAGCTGAGCCAGCGTGAGCCACAGGCCTGTATAATGAAGCTCAGTCAGTAACTTAGGGTGCAATCCTATGCATGTTTAGACAGCAAAAGGCCTACAACTCTCAGCACGCCCCCCCAGCCAGCCATGCTGGATGGGGCATGCTGGGAAATGTGGGCCTTTTTCTGTCTCAACATGTTACTAGGATTGCGCCTTTAGGGCCCATCACTGTCTCTCGGCCTACTTTGCCTTGGAGGAAGAGCGGGATACAAATGTGATATTCCTTTTGGTGGAGAACCACCCCTCCCCCCTGAATTTAAGTGGCACACGCCGACAGCAAAGTTGACAGGACTCAAGAGAGAAACAGCCTATCGGCACAGTCCTTTACCAGAAGGTTGAGCGAAGCTTCCTTTGGCTACAGAACAAAATATTAATACCACAACTATTCACAGGCCCACCTGCTTTTTACTGCTAAACCTGGAACAGCTTTGCTTCATTGGAGAACAAGAGTTAAGCAAAGGAAGTGGATTACCTGGACGGAACTGCTTCACCACAACAAAGCATTGCCGAGAAGTATTGAAGATCAGAATGGCCACACTGAGGAAGGAGGAGAGAAAACAAGACAAAAAAGCAGATCAAGTGCACTTGTCAGAAAGTGATACGCCCTGTTAGGGAGTTGTAGGTCTCAATGGGTTTAAGGCTAGGCCACAGAGGGAAGGATGAGTTAGCCAGAAGTACACGGATTAGGGACATAGAGCAGTATCCAATGGGGTGTTTATGCTCCCATCAATTCTGTTGTGCCCCACTGATTCTGTTGCGCAAGTGCTGGGCCCCGCTGAGTCCGTTGTGCAAGTGGGACCCACTGCTTAGGATCATAGAGTTGGAAGGGGCCTAACAAGTCCATCGAGTCCAACCCCCTGCTCAATGCAGGAAACTAGAGGAGGGGTCTCCCATCCAAGTAATAATCGGGCCTGACCCTGCTTGAGCTTTCTACACTCAGACAAGCTGAGCCAGCGTGTGCCACAGGCCTGTATTGTGCAACAGAGATTTAACGCTTCCTAGAGGAAGCCCTGAAACAAGCAGAAATGCTCGTTTGTGGATCGGGACAGTTCGGTGGAGCTCCCTTATGCGAGCACCTACCCTGTTCCAAAAATTAGCATCCCCACTCATTTCCAGTTGCCCCCAGTTGCCGAACAGAATCTCTGTTCTGCAAGTGGTGGGTGCCGCTTGTGGAAGGGAATTGGCGGGGCACAGCAGGGTGGGCAGGGGCGTAAGGACCCTGTTGAATACTGCCCATAGTTATTAAATTATAGTTGTACAAATGAATAAGCGATTTTTGATAGAACGCAGATGTTTAAGACCACCTGATTTTGGAGAGAAAGTCTCTAGTGCATGTAAGGAGTCTGTTCCATTAAAATCCATGTCGGTTTGCACATCCAAAAATGTCTGTCTGCACAGTTTACACAGCCAGGATCTTGAAACAGGCACCACCTACTTGAAAGTAGCGCTGGAATCATCAGGTCACATAGTGTGCAACAGTATTTGAGGCAGATCCAGAAGGGAATTAGATCACAAGTGGGAAATGCAACAAAAAGTTCATGGTGCTGGCCAGCTAGCCATGCCCCTTTCCAGGATACTCTATTCCCTCCCCAACAGTCAGTCACCATTCCATACCAACTGAGCATGTTCAGTCTTCATTGGGCTGTTTTTAGGTCATTCCCCCTGTAAAGGATTGAGGCCTACTCAGGCTTAAGTTTGTTGAAGCCTGAAGGCCCAAACACTTCCCTCGAGTAGTTGAAGCCTGAAGGCCCAAACACTTGGATGGGAGGGGGAGTTTGAGAGTTTTAGTTTACCCAATAGAAGTTAAGAATTAGATCTCCTATTCAAAGTCACATGATTATAACCTTCCATTCCTGGGAAGACTATATATGTGTGGGGTGTGGTCAGCTAGCAGCAGTGGGAGCCTGACTGCAGAAGCAGTGGGAGAGCAGTTGGTGCTGCAGAGAGAGCCAGCTGCAGAAACAGAGAGAAGCAGAGAGAGCTGGCAGCAGAAAGAAGCAGAGAGAGAGAGAGAAAGAGAAACTGGCTGCATAGGAGATAGTTAAACTAGAGCACATTGGATTGTTTGTTTGTTTGTTTGATTTTATCATACTTGCTTTTGAATTATAACCACTCTATTAAGTAAAGACCCTAATATAATAAGTAAAGTGTTGTTGTTTACCCTGAGAGTTTGGAGTGACTTATTCACCACGTCTACAGCCTACACCCATGCTATTGGAAGCTGTAAAAGGACTTGATCTCCTGGAACGGGAGGGGCTTTGAGGAGAGGCAGAGATCTCCCAAAGGCAGATCAAGGGGTCCCTGTAGTAGCGGAACCTTGACACCCCCACTTAAGATTTTTTATTTTCCCTAAAGTTTTGTACTTCCACAAACCTTTGGGTTTCTCCAAGCCTGCTCATATCTTCCCTCTTGCGCATGGATGGTGTCATTTTGGCTACAAAAGGATCCCCACTCAGAGAATGAATTTGCTATTAGTATATCGGATGTGATGTAGTAGCCTGGTTGCTTGAAACTTCTATCGCACATTGGACCTCCAACATTTTCAACAAGTCAAAGAAGTTGCCACCATTGGGAGAAGTGACAAACACATTAATGTGATGTCAGTTACGCATTAGAAACCATGACCATCGTTACTAATTTCTGTGAGGTTTCTTTGGAGTAAGTGCTGTCACTTTGAGAATACAAAGAATACAAAGTGATCCCCAATGAAGTGAAACCTGTATCAGAATGGGCAACAGATTCTGACAGTAAGTTTGCGTCGGATACAGCGAAGAGGCAGAGAGAATCGTTAGGGGGAAAAAACGACTAGCAAATAATCATTGACAAATTTAAAAAATCAAGAAACATCTTCTTAATCAATAAGACCTATAATACACTAACACTAACTAAGAGTATATTTTGAGGCTATAAAGCAGCCTTCTGAAACCTAGTGCTCTCCAGGTGTTTTGGACTCCAATTCCATGTTATACTGGATGCGTTTTCAATTGATGAGTATTATTGTTTTAATTATGGCTTTCCCCGCTATTTTATTGTTAGCTGCCTTGAATGCTATTTTAGTGGAACATTTAATAACTAAATAAATCAATGTTTGCAGGGGGGAAAGGTGCAACCCCCCTGCAAAAAGAAAAAACCCCTCTCCCCCGCCGTGCTTGCTCCATTCTTGAACTTGATCAGGCCCAGCCACAGCTGCTATTAAAGTTATAGAAATTAAGCCTGCAAAGCCAAACTATAGATTTGATCTAACATGCAGTTTGTCCCTCAGTGCATGTAACTCACATTCATCCTTTGTGTCTCTTACATTTCCGCCCCCCCCCTTGTCCGGGGGGGGGGGATAGGAAAGGGCACAGTCGCCGCTGCGACCTCGGAAATCTCTTCTGAGGTCACAGCAGTGCGGAGCACCCAGCTCACCCCACCTCGTAGCTGGTGCGGTTCTTTCCGTACCAGCAGGCAACTGAAGATGGAAAACCATCTTTGGCTCCCCCGTGGTGGGGGTGTTCCTGGGGGAGGGGAGGCGCGAGGCACTTCCGGCTTCAGAGGAATCCAGGAGGTGGCTCAGCCTGTCCCTTCTCGGGAGGAGGTGTAAAGCATTTAGATGGCCGAAATTGGCCATCTAAATCTTTTTGAGGGTGAGGGAAGTGTGGCAGATATCCTATCCACTGCGCTCCTCCTGGCCTCAATAGGATGCCCGTAATCCTCTGAGTCCAGTGGGTTACAGGCAGCCTTATTGGATTGTGCTGTTAATTTATTACTGTTGTATTTTTACTGCTAGGGAGGGGGAGAGGCGGTTACAGGATTTTCCGCCTCGGGTGCCAAAATGGCCAGCCTTGGGTATTATGCACCCTGTCCTGGGGGGGGGGGGGCGAGGCAGGGACACCATTTGCTGCTCTCTCTCAGGATGCAAAATGTCTTAGGCTGACCCTGTCAATGGAGTCTCTTTGGAGGAATAGGCCCACCCACCAGAGTTGGCCTGATACAGCATGAGGAGTGGCAACCAGGGTGTGTTCCAGGGAGTTTGGTGTGTGCATAGAAGTGTTTGGCACAGGCCCAAGGCCCGTTAGAGTCCTATATATGTACATAAAGGTGCTTGGAACCCGCTCACTGAATGGCATCAAAACTCTACCGTGCTTCCATAACATACAGAAATGTGAAAATTGGTATATGTATAGATCAAGACACCCAGGTGAATACAGAAATCTGAGAAGGGGACAAATGTTACTTTTCTTCTTTAAAATCTTGAAATAGGAAGCTTTCCTCATATCAGTGACCAGTGCTCCAGGGCAGACAAGCCAAATCATGAGACAAAATGGCGGCCTATTGGAATTCTACTGTCACATACAAATCCTTCATCAATTTGTTTTGGTAAGTCAGAGAAGCATAAAGTTTCTTATAAAGTATAAAGTATACTTTAAGTATAAATTATAACACACACACCCCAAACTCTCCCTCCGAAGCCAACAAACAAAAAAAAAACCCAGAAGAAATTTCCTATATTCTTTTTACATAGGATTTATCCTGTTTTTTGTTTTTGTTTTTCAGCCAGTGTTAATGCCAACATGCTGACAAACACATTTGTTAATTGATATATAAGATTTCAGTGATAGCTCGCTGATTACTTAATATTGAGTTTGATTGATACCTTGTCCTATCCCAAAGCCTCGGGAATCTGTACAGATGGCTGAATGGTTATATTTGGAAACCATTGTAGATCTGCAGATAGAGAATATAAAACTGGGAGATGGTGTTACATCATTTCACTCAGTATTTTGGGTGCAGTCCCTGATCCATGAGAGAGCAATAACAGTGTGTCCTCACAGCTCTGTGAATGGTAAGGATTCATACGATGTGAGCTGTAGAATGTCTGTTACAATTTAAATGATATATTCCACATCACCACACTTCCAACGGTTTTATTTTCCCCAAATTTCCCCCTCTACCTCTTACACTTCCCTAAGGCTGTTTTTGTTACCGTAATATCTTAACTTCTTCTCCCAAGTCACCATAACACAGAATGTTGTTTTCTATGACACAAAGTAGGAGAAAGTGCTTAAGACCCAAGGACCTGACCAAACAGGAATCAGGGGCTCTGAGAACTACAGTAAATTTAGTCCTCTGGAGAACCCCAAAATGGTCTGGAATGAATATGGCATCAACGCAGACCATACAGCTTGCACAACAGGCTTCCTGCTATTGGCCCAAAGGAATCCAGGACAAAAGGTGCTGCATTTGGTTGGGTAGTATTATAGAATCCAAATGGGAGCATAGGGCAACTGCTGTGCAGACACAGCATCTGTCTGAACATTCTCTCTCCCTCTGTCCCACTCTAGCATGATACCTGAGAAGGAAGTACAGTAATACCTTGGATTGAGAGCACAATTCGTTCCGGAACTGTGCTTGTAATCCAAAACACTCTTATATCAAAGCGAGTCTCTGGCAGGCGTGAATGGGGCCGATTTCGGCCCGCTACGCCCGCTCGAGGCGAGCGGTTTGTCTTGCAAGACGTTGCTTGTTTATCAAGTCAAAATTTATTTTTTAAAAATTGCTTGCCTTGCAAAACGTTCTCAGACCAAGTTACTTGCAATCCAAGATAAGAGGCATGCAGACAGGAGCTGTTTTGGGGGTTAAAAGCTCCTCACAAATAGGAGTCACCAATGAGAAGGTTTAGCCCTCACTCGAACTGCATCCCTAAGGTGGTCGTGTGTCATAAGAACATAAGAAGAGCCCTGCTGGATCAGGCCAGGGGTCCATCTAGTCCGGCATTCTGTTCACACGGTGGCCAACCAGCTGCCCACAGGGATCCCACAAGCAGGACATGAGTGCAACAGCACCCTCCCACCCATGTGCCCCAGCAACTGCTGTTCAGAGGCAGACTGCCTCTGATGCTGGAGGGAGCATATCCTACTTTACAGAGGATCCTCAAGTCCTCAGTCTAAAGGGTGGTCAGTTGGCTCTATTTGAAGGCACCAAGTTATTTAAAAGTTTTAAAAGTCCAGTTTACTGATAAATCACTCAAGGTTTAACGACAAAGAACTATAAGAAGGGAGAGCAGCAAGATGACCATCAACCGTTAGCACCTGGAAAGCAAACTGAGCAGGCACACATAATAGTCATTATTTCCAAATTTGTGTCTGTATCTATAAATCTGCATATATATACATTTTATACAAATCTTTTTTTGGTGCTGCATCATTTCCACTTTTTGGGAGATGCATAAATGGCCACGCACCTTGACGTTCCGTCATAGAGGTGAATGGATGCGAGCGATGCATTTGAGGATGTTGTCGTGGTGGGGCATGACACAACTTATCCCACTGCCCTAGACAATAAAGCCTCCAGCCTTCATTGAGAGGATCCCTTATAGAATGTGAAGGGGGGGACACTAGAAAAATTAGGAAAACATTTTCCCTATACTTGCTCCCAGCAAAGACCTGAAATGAAAAAGAAAAAAGAAAAGAAAGAAACGGAGCAGGGAGAAGGATTTAAAAATATTTTCTCATTTAGAATGATGAGTGTATACCTTTTAAAGCTCGGGTTTAAAAAGGACAGTGATTCAACGTTAATAATGTTAGTAATGGTATAATTGTTGCGGCCTTCGACTGGACGGCTATACAAGCAATGCTTTTAGGACCTGATGCTGGAAAAAGCACCCTCGATATATTGTAGCATCAAAAACATCTTCAGGTATTAAGCTCAGGAGTGCAGCCTGGGATTCTGCCAAGCGTAGAAAGCAGTGAAGTATGTTTAGGTTTTACATAAGAAAGTTAAGTACTGCGTATGTTTCAATTTATTTGAAAGTGTATTTTCTGGAAGAAAAATGAAAAATGGGTGGGTGGGGGGAATGCATCTCCCCCCCAGTTTCCCAAAACTGTACATCTCTAACCATGGTGGGGCTATGTGCTTCTCTTCACCATGGCCATCATAATTGGATACTCTACTAGCAAAAAATGTTCTGAGCCATCCTATGTATGTTTACTCAGACATATGTTCTATTGAATTAAATAGGACTTACTCACAGGTAAGTGTGTTTAGGCTTACAACCTAAAAAAAGCTCATGAAATCAGAATTTATATTCCAACAAAGAGAGAGCGCATGAATAAGGATTACTTGAGAATGAAGTAACGTGTGTCAACTTACTGAAGAATGGGTTCTTATTTTTCCCCTAAGATTCAGTCACTTAAAGACATGTACAGAACAGATGGAACAATCAGAACCAAGCTGTCAAAGTTAAGGAACAAGATCAAATTAAATTTGAATGAAATAGTGTTTCATTACAACTGTCTCCTTTCTGTGCCATCTTGAGACAACAGGGAACACTGGAACATGAAAGATTTGTGAAACTTACCAAATTATCTGAGGAAAAAAACAAACAAATGATTTGTTAATTCAATTAATAGTTTACTTTTCTTGAAAACTAATGGAAGGGACCAAAAGGGATTCTCTTTTTCGAAATCAAAAATAAATATGTTTACTTTTAGATATTTAAGGTGGTTCATATATAACTAATGTACAGATAATGTACTTAATTTATTTACTTGAAGCATTTTTACTTTGCTGTTCAGTTAAAAAAAGGCTCCCAAAATAGCTTACAGAGATCAATATAAGACTTTTCATGGCATATGAAAAGTGTGTGGCGTAGTGGTGAGAGTGCTGGACTGGGACTCGGGAGATCCGGGTTCTAGTCCCCGTTCGGCCATGAAACTCATTGGGTGACTTTGGGCCAGTCACTGACTCTCAGCCTAACCTACCTCACAGGGTTGTTGTGAGGATAAAATGGAGAGGAGGAGGAGGAGGATTATGTAAGCCTGCCTTGGGTTCCTTGCAGGAAAAAAGGCGGGGTATAAATATAAATAAATAAATAAATAAATAAAGTGAAGCTTCCTTAGGCTGGAAGTTGCCCATTTGTCTCAGACAAATGAGAAGGGTAAGAAGCATGGAAGGGATCTTGAAATCAGTAATAGGCAAGCCCTCACCAGCTTCCCTGAAAACCCATATGGGTTTTGGTGGTCCTGTTGAACAGTGGTCCTGTTGAACACTCAGAAAATCTCAAGGGATTTTTCAAATGTCCACCAGGAATGATCAAAAAGCTCAAATGGGTGAAGCACACACACCTCATCAGCCAGCCCCTCTGCCTTCCCAAGCAACAACAACAACAACAAGGCTTACTTTATGGGAGGGGGGAAGGGGCAACAGGCTGCAAGAATGGATCACTACCACACAGAGAAAAAGGGGAGTGAAACATTTGCACATATCTGGTGGGATTATCCTCAAGTTAAAAAAAAATGTACAAGGAATTAAGAGAGATAATAGGATATGCTACCCCACTGACCCCTCAAGTTATTTTGTTAAAGGCAGTACATAGGCACGTAAGGAGAGAACATACTATAATGATTACTTACATGGAAGGATCTGCAATAGGGGTGGGGTTGGAATGTCATTTGGATGTGGGACCAGGGGAGACTGCTTGACGAGTGGAAGGCCATCACTGAATTACCGTCACTTAGAGCTCCAGAATGAGTTGTGCTCTGGCCTCCTGCCCTCTCTGGTCCCATTTGGGACCAGCTGAAAGGAGGCTGGACCCAACTGGAAATTGAGCCAGGGTTTTTGAACAGACAGATTTCGCAGTTTGAGCTCCCCACAGGTGAAGTCTTAGCACCATATTTACTTGAAACAGCATTACTGATTTGGTGCTTGAATTCCAATTAAATTCCAATTAACTGAGATTTCTTCAGATAATGGAGACGGGGCTTCCATCACTGGAACACACACACACACACACACACACACAGGTTAAATGTTTATTAAAACAGAAGAACTGATTTGATATTTCCCCTACATTGTAGTGGCAACACATCTGGCAACATAATGCACGAAAAGATTAGATCCGACCAAAGTATTATATTATCAGAATGCCAAAACAGAACACAAGAGCAGGAAAAGAGTAGACTTTCCTTGGAATGTATGAGGCCTATACAAGAATTTAATCTGAAATTGACATCAAAAGATCCTGAACAATAGGTCTCATGTGCAAACATGCCAGAAAATGCATACAATTTGTTTTTGTTCTTGCTCCCTCCTGGGAGAATACAGTGAACACAACTTTGTTTCGGGTGCAATGGGATGCGGAGAGCCCTGTGAGTCATTTCATAGCAGACAGAAGAGTCCATGGGAAGAGAAAACACTTTGGTTGGTGGGGGTGCTCCGATTTGCATACAGAGCTCCCATACCTGCAAAGGCTTACTTATTAAAATTAAGGGGGTACTTCTATACGACTCCTTTTGGGGCCTGGGCAGCTGTTCCTCCCCATTAAATCCTGCATGCTCAGGAGATCTGCATGTGTATTAGATTGCTCACAGAGCTCTGGAACTGCCTGTTACCATCAGCGATGCCAGAACTTCAACCAGCAGCCTTGCCCCTGGGCGAGTGGCGAGTGTTCCCCTGCTCTGCCTAGCTGCAAGCTTTGCTCGACAAAGGGTTGCGATACGACAGCACTGTCATTTTGCATGATTCCACCCCCGCAAAAGACAATTGGTCATCAGCCCCAGCTGGTATAAATCAGCCGCATACCTACTACAATTACTGCCCTGCTAGTCTAACAGCTATTCTATGGGCTGGCTCTAGCTACTTAGTTTTGCCTTCTCTTGCTCATATTTGCCAGCCTCAGGTTGGACGTCCTGCTAGAGCTAGCAACCTCTCATAATGCTCAATGGACCCTTGCGATCAACCCGATCTCCATTCTCCTCCAGCGTAGATGACTAACCAATGCTTGCAAGATCGACAAATCCTGCAAGCCATGCCTATCTTTCTATTGAGCTGGGTCTCGATCCTGCAACCACTTTTGGTCAAAACAATGGGCAGGAGTTGCCTGCAACCCAGTGTGTGGAAGCTTTATCATGTTTCATTTTCTCCTCTGAGCTTGAGAATTTTCCAACCAATCTCGGAATCTCATTAATCGAAATTATGTCCAGAAAAATACTGAAGGAAACTATTTCATCTTCATAAAGTACTAAAACTGGAATCCCTAAACTGCCAAGAAAAAAAGTTATTTAGTCTAACTTTCCTTCAACTGGCTGTAGGGTGGTTTGTTTGTTTTTAATTCAGTCCTGTAAGTAATTTCACAAGTGTTGAAATTATATAAACATTTAGCTGAATAAATGACAATAAATGACAGGCAGGAACATGGCAGAGGGCCTTCTTGGGGGCTGCCCCAATGCTCTGGAATTCCCAGGGAGGCTAGAATGGCGCCCTCCTTGGTATGTTTCCGGAGGCAGGCAAAAACTTTTTTGTTCCGGCAGGCCTTTGGGAATAGTCTGGATCTGTGAGAATGCGATGGATTAGCACTGTTTATATTGTTATCCTTGTTTTAACTTTGATATTTTATATAATTTTAATATTATAGCTGATTTAATTATATTTTTAACTTTTGTATATTTCTATTTATATTTTTTAATTGTACAAGTTTTAATGTTGTAAAGCCGCCTTGAGTCCCAGTACTGGGAAAAAGGCAGGATATAAATAAATATAATAATAATAATAATAATAATAATAATAATAATAATAATCGTCATCATCGTAATGGAGCGGGTTGGGGAGAACTGGGAAAAACCAAACAGAGATTCATAGGTTTAGTCCTCAATTAATGCTTAATTTTTTGAAGAAGACAACTAAGAATGGCACCTCCTAAACATGCAGTATGATGAACGGAGTGGACATGACCTTCTTTTATCAGACTGGCACATGACGCAGCTTATGCTGGAGAAAACACAGCCGCTCACTTCCAAGGTAGCTACAGCCTTTGATTATTCTGTTGTGTACTCCTTTGCTCTCCCAGAGCCTCAACCATAATGCAGGCCGGCCTAAGATTAAATGCGTGCACGCTTGTGCAGCCTTTATTGGCTCATTCTGAGCTCCTTTAAAGCATGTTGCATCCCGCCCCCCCCCAAAGGCCAACACCATTCCAAATGGCTACTTAAGATGCAGCCCATCACAAAAGCAAGGCCATAAGCTCTTGACAAAAACACTCAGCTTTTCATACTAATCGCAGATAAAGTGGATTGGGGGGGGGGAATGGGGGGAGAAGAAAGATAATTAGAGAGGTCAAAAGGGTTATTTCATTGCAACCCCCTCCCCCCCCAGAAAGAAATTTCAAAAATGCAAGTTAGTATTTAAAACTTTGCATGGGGGGGGGGGGGAGATATGAGGCAAGTATATTTTAATAGTCCTGTGCTTGTAAAAAACGAAACAAAACACACAGCACGTTTTTCAATCTGATATTGTGGCCAAATGGACCCTATTCATTTATTATAGCCAAAGCTATTGCATTTGACAATGACTCCAATTTAATGTAACTAATATGAAATTGTACAAACGATAATAGTTTACACTGCAGATCTAAAATTAGTGATCGTATCTGTAATGACGCTCAGTGTTAATTTCTACGGGGTTTTATAGGCCTGATTCACGCACAACCATGCCCTTCCACCGCCCTTTGTACACGAGGGGAGGAAATTTAAACCATTTGAGGGTTTGTAAGAAACTATACAGGAAACTATCCCCATTTCGTCTGAATACGGGAAACTGTGGTTTGTTCACACACCATAGTTAGTTGACAAACTAGGATGCATGTAAACCATGCATGTAAAGGAGAGGAGGAAGAAGGGGCCATGCTTTGCCTTTACATCAAAATTGGGCCATAGACTCCCGATACCTTGTTCATCCATTCCTTCCTTTCTAAAACTCAAAACCGCCTGAATGTATGAATAAAAAATACAGGATGGCTAACACCTCTTGATCTGAAGTACTGCATCAACATGAATTAAATTAGGCCACATTCCTGTCAGGTCCTTGGAGAGCGTCCCAGGGACCATAGGATATTCTGGATTCCCACTCCCAACACTACTATGACTTTGGGAGGGGGACATCATGACCTGACCCCTCCCTTGCCTCTGCCCTCTTGCAGCCTCCGCACGAAGGACCACAGTTCCTGCTTTCCGAGGTCACAAAAGCGGCTCAGATGACCTCCTAGAGGTCTGTGAAGGATTGAGGCCTACACAGGCTTAAGTTTGTTGAAGCCTGAAGGCCCAAACACTTCCCTAGATTTGTTGAAGCCTGAGGGCCCAAACACTTCAGGATGGGAGGGGGAGTTTGAGAGTTTTAGTTTACCCAATAGAAGCTAAGAAATATATCTCCTGTTCAAAGTCACCTGATTATAACCTTCCAATCCTGGGAAGGCTATATATGTGTGGGGTGTGGTCAGCTAGCAGCAGAGGGAGACTGATTGCAGAGAGTGACTGATGGCTGAGGAGAGAGGTAGTCTGAAGTTAAGCTAGAGAACCTTGTATTGTTTGTTTGTTTGTTTATTTTGATCATACTTGCTTTTGAATTATAACCACTCTATTAAGTAAATACCCTAATATAATAAGTAAAGTGTTGTTGTGTACCCTGAGAATTTGGAGTGACTTATTTACCACGTCTAAAGCCTACACCCATGCTACTGGAGGGGCGGGAGGGGAAAGGCCGGGATATACAAAGCTCTATGGCCAATCCAGCCTCGGTCCTGCCCTTGGCAGTGCAACTGCTCAAGAAGGGCTCAGAGGCCCATCTAGAGGGAAAATAGGAGAGCGGAGAGGTGAAAATTGCTTCTGCCGCTCCTCCTGCCCTGCCAGCGGTAGCGCTGCAGGGCATAGGATACTCGGAAGTGTCCAGGATCGGAGGCTTTTCTGTCTAGCTGGTGTCAACCCAATAAGGTGGTGTCCTTAGTGTTGTTTAATCAGAATTTTCATTTAAACCCCCCAACACCTTGGCCGTACAGCATTTCCTGCTCCCCTTTTCATTTTAATTGGCCCCAAAACCCTTTTAGTTAAACACTCATGTTTCTTTTAAAAACACACATACACGCTGAAAGACAACAGAACAATCCCCTTTCTTGTAAGAAAAATTTCATGGAGTATGAACTAGTATCGGTTAAAGGAAATGTTTTGTATATTCATACTCCTTTAGGGCCAGTTATGACCCCGAATGGATGGGAGGCTCTAAAAAACAACCCTGTTTCTTAAGGAAGCCACTGCAGCAGGAAATTCCTTGGGATGCCGCAAGCGACAAACCCCGGTGTTTTAACAATCATGCTTCCAAGAGAATGAGAAGTAACAATAAATTTTAAGACATGTTAACAATCCCATAAGCATCTATCTTTGAAATATAAACTACAGCTACTTAATATTATACTGGTCTGAGCTGCCTAAGAGTGTTTTATTTAATCAGCATATAAAAGAATGAGGTGCTGGAGAAAGTTTAAAATAAACAGATGCTGAGCAACACCATTTCACGGATAATAATGGAGAAAATATAGAGTGTGAAAATTCAACAACAATAACAAAAAGGAAATGAACTGTCGGGCCAACATTCTGTATACAATACTCTGCATTAGTCAGAGCATTTTAAAGTACAATATACTCTCTGTGTTTGTGTGTGAGATACCTTGGCGCACATCCCAGGATCCACAAGGCAAGGAGACCTCACAGTTCAAATTTTTTTAAGGGGGGGGGGGAGGGAAATTAAATAAATCTGAAACCTATTGTGTTTATAGCTTCACTAAGCTCCTTGTGGGTGAATGTTTGCAACACACATTGTAATAGCCCTTAATTATTTGTGAAAACTGCTTCCCGCACAGACATATTACGCTAACACTCTAACTCTTAAGGAATCCAAAGCTGTGATGGCACGCACAATATAGCTTGCACTAGTGCTACCATGGTGGCAAATTTGATCTGTTACCGGCTGGTTGAAATCTGCGAATCATAAGTGTAGAGAGTTCTACTGAAGTGGAAATATTTTTAGGGTGGTGAGTTGGTGCGGCATCCTAAATCCTATTTCAGTAATCCCAAAACTGTCTATTGAGGCATGTTAACATGTCATGAAAAAATAGGAACACAGAAAGCTTTCTTATATCAGGTCAGACTATTCGTTCATTCAGCCCTGTGTCATCTACTCCATTTGGAAGCAGAGCGACTTTCCAGGGTCTCAGGCAGAGAAGTATCTTTCACATCACATTATTTTTATCTGGAAATTGAATAAGTGAAGGGGAAGAGACCATAGCTTAGTCACAGATCGCATGCTTGGCATGCAGAAAGCCTCAGGCTCATTCCCTGCCATCTCCGGTTAAATGGTCAGGTAAATAAAGACCTCTACCTCCTTCCAATGAGCTTCCAATGGAGTGGGGGTGGCTGGGTAATTCTGCAACATCTCTACATCAGGTGGGATTGTATCTTTCAGAGATGTGGCAGAATCACCTGTTTGCAGAAGAGTCTGACAGTTGCATCTTTTCATATGCTACTTCTCTGGGTTTGCTTCCTACCAGTCAGTTAAGCAGGGGGTTGGACTCGATGGCCTTGTAGGCCCCTTCCAACTCTATGGTCCTATGATCCTATGATGACTCATGTGGAAACAGAGGGCAAGGCAGGGCCCCCTCTGATGAGTAACTCTAACACGCTCTCAAAGAATACTTTCTCAAGTGTTAAGAATGATGTGGGCCTCCAATTTTAATGCAGAAAATCTTCAAGTCCTAGCATAACTGTGCCATGAAACAGGCCTTAAGCAATGCCACTCATCTCCATCTACCAAGGATGGCAATCGCCAGTATTGTGATGCCAACCAACTCTATGCAACAGCGTCACCCTGCGGATTGCTCTGCTGGCACCTTGCTGGCCAATGCAACCCATTCTGCATACTTTGCTGCTAGTTCAAGAACCCAAAGGAGCTGGCTTTCTGCACTGGACTCTTAACTGGAAGGGAATGTATAGTGGGGCCAACCCAGCAGGCTCTGCTGCTTGGTAGCTTCCATTCATCTCCTGTCTCTGTCCAAGCCACACTGAAATGAATGGATGTTGCCCAGCAGTAATCCTAGAGGCAGTGAACTTCATTGTTTTAAAAAGCATCCTATCAGATACTGCTGCTTGTCAGTTTCGTTAGCAAAAGGAAAATCAGCATGTGCTTCCCAGTTACAAATGTCTGGCCTACGAAATCAAGATGAATGGCAAACGTGGTAAAATAACAAGATGTAACTTAAGTCCTACTCTATGCACTGTTTCCTAAACAAGCTTGCATTCTGAAATTTCATTATTTCAACTCCCACTGATGTTAAGTACACTGAAATGCAGCTCAGATTCAAAAAGCAACACTATTTAAAAAAAACAAACAAACAAAGGTATAATTTCAAAGTCAACATGTGCCAAGTTCTAAGTTTATGGGTACAAGCGAGAGTCAGTTTTTCAACATTCTGATACACTGTAGTGTGATCAAGCAGTGGAACCCAAACGAAGGGTGCGGATGAAGGTGCAGGGTCGTGAAGATAAGGATGGGCTCCATTTTCAAAGCCCTCCCCACTACTGAGTTTTATTGTACAATGTACATGGGCTGTAACTTGGGACAAAGCTGAGAGTGGCTGGGTGTGTGTGTTGTGAATAGGTGGTACCTGCTCCTTGGACCAGACACTCTCATCAACAGGAGAAGGACGCAACTTTAGCCTCAACCCAATGGTGTCCCCCAAATATATCTTCCCCCATATAAGCAAATAGCTGCAATTCACTCCTAAAAGGAAAAGTATCCCACTTGAGGACAACAATGCAGTGGGGGCAAAGCCTGCCCACCTCCCTTGACACTGGGTGGCCAAGTCTTCATGGACTGGGCTTCCATGGGAGGGGAATGTAACATGCCCGTGTGCACAAACCACAAATTCCCTGCAACATACAAGCCCTGCCTCCACATATCCTGCCCATCATAATGACTGTCAATGAATATATAAG
Source organism: Shinisaurus crocodilurus (assembly GCA_021292165.1). NCBI lineage: Eukaryota > Metazoa > Chordata > Lepidosauria > Squamata > Shinisauridae > Shinisaurus > Shinisaurus crocodilurus. The sequence goes on from CM037876.1 coordinate 300,116,263, forward strand.
AGCAACAAATGGCTGCAGCGTAATGTGTCTATAAGACAAAGGGTGGTTGTGCATGCGGAGGCAGCCCTACTTAGATTTCATAGATCTTAGAGTTGGAAGGAGCCTACAAGGCTATCGAGTCCAACCCCCTGCTCAATGCAGGAAACTAGAGGAGGGGTACTTGCTGCACTGCACCCCTTGATCCACATATGACAGGCCTGGGCTCTCCTTCTTGGTCACACTGGTATGTGACAAAATGATGCAAACTGGGTTTTAAGCAGAAAGATATCACCTCTCACTTCCTCACCCCTGTTTCTTAAATCATAGGTTGGTTTTAAGACAGTTAAGATGCTACAGGTGATAACATGAGTTGTCTAAGGTTGGGGGGAACAATTTGGGAGCAGAGGTTCCCTGTGCCCCATTAATCTCTTTGGGCACCACATACCACTGGAGTACACTACCACATACTCACTGCATCTAAATTTACCTATTGCTGTTCCCAACCTAACATGACGCTGGAAGGACAGCGACTGTGCCTATACAAGGAAGATGCAGCCAAAGCTGGACTGAAAGTCCTTCCCAAAATACAGTTGTGAACACGATATACAAACAAATCAGATAATTACCTCAGTTGAAAGAAACTTTTAATAGGTTCTCTGGCTCATTCCCCTCTACAAAGGCAGGATGAAATTCATTATCCCTGCATCATCCTTGATAAAGAGGTGTCAAGTCTAGACTCGATTAACTTCAACAATGTTGATTGCACAACATCCCTTCGTAGCTTGTTCAAAAAGCCTTTCCTTAATGTTTAACCTGAAATGTTCTGTCTTCAGCTTTAGATGTCGACTTGTTCTGTTCTCAATGGCCAAGGAAGATAATTGATACCTGTCTCTTTCAAAGATCTATTTACATGTTTACAAAAATTACGCTCGTCTCCCCTTAAGCCTTCACTGCCCAAGTATGAACATGCTTTACTCTCGTAACAATCCCGCCTGTTTTGTTTTTGTTATCTTTCCTGCTCTCCTTTGAACTCCCTTCCATTTGGAATAGGTTGATAATATCTGGAGTTACTCAAAGATCCACTCATTTTATCAGCTTGGTTCTTATAATTACCAGGCTGCCAAATCCCGTCTCATGATGGAAGAGAAGGCGTGTGTGCCTCTCTCTGCCATCTGATGGAAAAGCTTCACATGCACAGATGTATGTGCCATGGCCCACTTTGCATGATCTCCCCCAAAACTGAGCTACAAGTGCAAAGAATGCCACACATTATGGGAGGAGGTGTGTGCACCCACTCCACCATAGGAAGCGACTTGGTATCTTGAGAACTGAATCAACTGGGCCTATAATATGGGTGGATCTTTGGTTTATGTATGAAGTGGCAGGTATTAATCACAAGATGAGGCAAATTCTTATGGGCACTCCATAACCCTGATCAGTAGATGTAGGGGGCCTCATGCACACACTAAGAGCCATGGGTGCAACACGAGGGTTTGGCCCTGCGGGAGGAGAGGGAAATGTAATTAATAGTGGGATGAGCCCAGTGAAGTAGAGAGAGCAAAGAGGACCACATTTAGCCCTATGCCAATCTCCTCCCACAAGTGCAACTGCATCTCCCGGGGATGGGTCCTGCTCTGCTTGCTCAGCATTCATGCTGGCATTTGGAAGAGAAAGCCGGTTGCTTCACAGAAGTGCTGCACTGTTGCATATTGGTCGTTTCCAATCTCATCCTAAAAACAAGGTAATAATGTGCTTGTTGCCATGAATTAGCACACTGGACACATTAGTTAAAAAAAGAAAACGACAGCGTTTAGCACAGAAATACATAAACACGCTGGCCCCAAGTGGAAAGATGGATTTTCTGGTCAAGGAAATGCTCCTTTTTAAACACTTTCCTCATTGTCAGAAAACTTTTGTGCAAATTTCACTTTTTCACTCTCCGCATACAGACTATATTGTACCTTATCCTAAGCCCGTGGCATAGGATGGGTGGTGGGAGAAATCTAAATTAATAAAATCACAGTCTGGTAATCTGCAGTGGCTTCTAAATGTATAAAATCAAAACAAAACAGATACACTATTTTCATACTTGGCAACGGCCCTGTTCACACAAGAAATTGGAGTGGGGAGATACTGAACAAGTGGAGGAAGCTATGGAACTGTGACAGTGGCATGCACTAACCTCCATATATTCACTGGCTCTTCTGCACAGACACCATGTGTACTGCGTAACAGTCTCCATATAGAGCAGAAGTAGACAACCTTTTTTCTTTAAAGAGCTGCATTCACTCAGGGGTAATCTGTTAGGGGGCACATGCCAGTGATGGGTGGGGGCAGAGCCAAAAATGGCAAGGTCACCCTTTCACACTCTCTCCTTCTGCCACCACCTTCTCTCTCTCTCATCCTCTTCCTCCCCATCCAGTGGGCTTCCAGATGAGACAGAAAGATAGCTCTTGGAAGAAGTCTGAACTGATTGTTTGCAGAGAGCTTCTGAAATTAGGCCGAGAACCACAGGTTGCCCACCTGTGATGCAGAGGAACCAATAAACACATGAAGATCGGAGGTGAAGGCCTGCCACCATGATCCTACTCCCTGCCTCCACAAATTCAGAACCCCCAGTTTGCCTGCGCAAACAGGCACAGCATACATATGACTACAACTTTTGTTTCATCTACACAAGCATGAAGATCCTTACAGAGGTAGGTTCCTAACACAATTCATAGAAGGAAAAACAAACAAACTCTATGCTGGCTCAGCTTGTCTGAGTGTGGAAAGCTAAGCAGGGTCAGGCCTGCTTATTACTTGGATGGGAGACCCCCTCCTCTAGTTTCCTGCACTGAGCAGGGGGTGGGACTCGATAGCCTTGTAGGCTCCTTCCAACTCTATGATCTATGAAATCTATTGCCACTGAAGTTTTTACTGAAACATGTTTCATGTTGGGCAGTGCAATCCTGTGGCCACTAGACAGGGACTAGACGGCCACAGGATATTTCGGAGTCCCAGCTCTGACCTCAGAAATGCGCTCTGAGGTCAGAGCTGGGACTCAGAACTTGAGAATGCCTCCCCCCCCCCTTGCAGCCGGTGCTGGAAGACCTGCATTGGCTGCAGCTCCGAGGTTGCAAGAGCAACCATAGAGACAGGCTTTTGGGGGAGGGAAGGGGGAGACAGGCTCCGCCAACCTACGCTGTATCCTGGTGGCGCCTCATCATACTCCTTCCCGCCAGCTCCGAGGCCAAACACTTAGGCAGCCGCCAGCTCCGTGTCTTGCATGGTGAGGGGAGTGTGGAGGCGACCGTCACCCTCTGTGCTCCTCCCGCCGTGCATAGGATGCTCGTGATCTTCTGAGTGCGGAGGGTTACAGGCAGCCTCATTGGATTGCGCCCTTACTTGGCTCTGCAAGAATGGCTTTACCTTGCGTCCGTTTGAGGCTTGCCTCTCATTTTCGTGGGTATTCTTCTGTATATGGAAGTGACACCCATGTAGGAAAACCATCATGTGTCTTAAGGCACGTGTGAAAGATATGTGTGCAAGTTATAGCATCATACCTTTGCCTAACCCAGTGTTCTCCAACCTTGGGTCCCCAGATGTTTCTGGCCTACAACTCTCAGCATGCCCCAGCCAGCGTAGCTGGCTGGGATTTGTAGGCCAGAAACATCTGGGGACCCAAGGTTGGAGAACACTGGCCTAACCAGACATGAAAGTTCAAGGCTGGAGACATCAAGGCACACCTCTGCCTCCAAAAGCTTAATAAACTCCATGCCTTTTCTCTCAGAAAAATGCAGTTTGCTGATTTCATGTATTCGCTTTAAAAAAAATATATGTTTAGCAACTTGTACAATCTACGTGAACCTGGGGTTCATGGCCCAGTATAGTTTTTGAATCTTGTTGTCTCAGTGGTTATTCAAATTTAGAATGTTGCAGGCACATTCAACATCTCTCTTTGCAATCTTAATGTATCATTACTAAAAAAGGGAACTTTCTTTTAATATGGCTTAACACACATTGCGTCACAACTACGACCGCAAAGACAGAAACAGCCACTAAATAATGCCCTGTTGGCAACCAGCCTCCAGTCCTAGTGAAAAAAAGAGGGAGGTGTAACTAATGTGGAAAGACTCATGAATGAACTGCAAAAATATATTATAATGGTTTCATTTGTTCACATCTAAAACATTACAGGCCACAGCTGATCCAACTGTCTGTAGGGATGTGTGAGGATTTCATTTGGGGGGTGGGAATCCAGTGGACTAGCCGGGCTTGACCCCCCCCCCCAACTCCATCCCCACTTACCTCTTCCCCGGCTCAACCCGCGTTCTCCCGAGTGGAGCTGGGGAAGCGACTTCTGGGTTCCTGGCACTGGCAGGCTGCCGTTTATGTAGAAAATGCCTTATATGCCTAAAGCACCTGCAATTTGCACAATTTGCACAAACTGTGGCTACTTTTTATGTATCTTAAAGCATTTTCTACGTAAACAGCAGCCCGCCGGGAACCCAAAAGTCTGGCCAGTGGCACAGTGTGCGCCAGTGTTCGGCCCGGCTCGGGGGGGGGGTGCAGAAGTGGTGTCCGCCAAGCCGGAGGCAGGTCAGGTCCCAGAGAATCACCCACCCCTAGCTGGGCATTATCTTTTACGTAGGCCCCGCCAAAACTAGCCTGAGTTGCTAATGGAGTGTAGTTTTAACTATATAGCTTTATAATGCATGTTTTGAGTTACCATCCGGGCACAGTTGTGCCTGCTCAGTGGGGGGGAAAAAGCTGTATTTTGGGCCAGAACCGTCCTGCCCTCTCCCACCATGCTGCCTCAATGCCTGGCCATGGCTGATTTCAACGCATATTATGTTGTAGGTGAAAAAGCATTCACTTCAAAGAAGGCCCATCCACACCACGCGATGAAACAGTCAATGGTGGCCCCTCTCTACCCCCTGCATGTGGCGCTACCCCTGCTTCTTCTGAGCATAGCCTATGCTCCGGGGACCCAGAGAGGCACCAAATCCTCCAGTGTGAGGTACAAGAGGGCCTCCCATGAAATGAATGCTCTGGCTGCAATGTAGCGAGCACAGACAGCAAGATGGGAGAGGATAGGGCTACAGTGGCCTCCATTAGAGCAATGTACCCTGCTCTCCATGGAGAGGGTGAGCCAGGATGACGCCCTTTAACCAGATAGCCCTATAATGAAGTGTAGCACAGTGGATAGAGTACTGGATTCAGAATGAGGAGATCTGGGGTCACATTATATATCAGGAGACTAGTCATGCATCACTGAATGACTCTGGGCCAGTCGTAATGTCATTGGGTGACACTGGGGCAATCACAATTTCTTAGCCTCGTGTTGCAACATTCAAAATTGGATGAGCCTGTTTATGTTGCACCCTTGAGGAAGGGCAGAATAGAAATGTGTTCAAACAAACAAATACACACAACAACATGGGTTAATTCCAAGGTAGGAGGAATTCACAGCGGTGGTGTGCCCCAAAATAAAATTAAGCCAGCATCAAGCGTTCCAGATAACAAATTTGGGGCATCCATGGGATGAAAACCCCTTTCTTATTCCTAAGAAATGCTAGGAAACCTGCAGTATGGAGCAAGATGGCTTGGCATTCTCTCCGATGAACACTGTACTCTGTAGTCGCTAAAAAAGTTGCAGGATGACAGCTGCTGTACATGTAAAGGCAACAAATGTTATGTGACCAGAGATGACTGGCATGACATGTGCACCTTATGCAATCATGTTCCCAGCTATTTTAAAAATGTCCTGTGAAAAAGTCTTTTAATGATGATTGTACCAAAAACAAAGAAACAAAAACCCAAAACCCTTCTGGAAAATAGATCTCTTGTGAGCTTCTCTCTGTAACCACCTTTTTAAAAAAGTCTGCTAGGTTCCATCAAGCATTAAAAAGAAATTAGCATGCAAAATTTGTGAAGTGTTATCTACTGGCGAGATAATTTTGAAGTTGTTATGTTCTAGAATAGCAAGGCAGCGTGAGGTACTGCATTTCAAGGAATTCACTGATACGTATCCTCTTGTAATCCCTGGCTCTGGAACTCTCTTCACTTGTAGGCATGAAAACAGCACGAGCGCAGAACCAGTTACTAAGAGCCATGCAGGAGTGTTACCACTTCAGAATGAATATGGGAGAAATTGCATGTTTGAGTATATAGCTGTGTTTGATTTTCTGTGTATGGCTTAAAATAATGGATTACCAAAAACTTCCAGTCTAAATGAGGCATCCTTCCTCGATATGATGCCTTTGACAAGCTGGTCCCATACAGAACAGCCAGGCAGTTAACTGAGACTTGCTATTGTAGAGATGAGGGAGAAATTCATTTGGTTACCTAATTTCGCACTTTTTTGAACATGAACCAGAACTCACGTTATCCTTTAAAATTCGCACTTCTCCAATGGAGTTCTCCAATCAAAGAATGTGTACAGAAATGCATATATTAGGTAAAGTGTACATAAAAATGCATATTCAGTGATACCTTGGATTGCAAGTAACTTGGTTTGAGAGCGTTTTTGCAAGACAAGCAAATTTTTTAAATATTTATTTAATTTTTTTGGACTTGATATACAAGCGACGTCTTGCAATACAAGTACTGCAGTACGGCTTAAATTAAAAAATCTCTGTACAAATTTTTTTTGGGGGGTGGTTTCGTTTTGATATAAGAGTGTTTTGGATTACAAGCACGTTTCCGGAACGAATTATGCTCTCAATCCAGGGAAAACAACATTAAACATGCATTATTTTAGGGGAAATTGCTTGCAAAAAATGTGTATATTAGGCAAAATTGTGTACAGAAGTGCATGTAGTGGGAGAAATGTGCACAAAAAGGCATACGGATTTTCTCACCAAAAAAAAATTCAAACTTATGTGGAAACTGGACAAACCGATCTGAGCATTAGAAAAATGAGAAACTGAAAGAACCTGAAAAGGACAGATTGGTCCATCCGTAGCATTTGTATAAATCTGAATGGACTGATGAATTAGACGGAATGACTAGACGCTGGCTTGAATCTTGCTTTTGCTATGAATTTACAGGCAGCGCAGTCCTATGGCCGCTAGATAGAGTCTAGACACCCATAGGATTTTTCAGAGACCCAGATCCGACCTCGGCAACTTGCTCCGAGGTTGGAGCTGGGACTCTGAACTCTGAGCACCCTCCCCCCGTCCTCGCAGCCGGCACGGAAAAGAATGCGCTGGCTGTGGCTCTGAGGTCACAAGAGCGACCTCAGAGATGGGCTTTGGGGGGCAGGGGAGGGGGCGTGGATGAGAAGAGAAAGGCTCCGCCAGCATACGAAGTATCCTGGCAGTGCCTTGCACTCCTTCCCACTCGCTCTGAGGCCGAACACTTAGATGGCCGAAATCATCTGTCTAAGTGTTTTGCATGGCACAAGGAGCACACGGGCAACCTTCGCTTCCATGCTCCTCCTGGCCAAGCATAGGGTGCCCGTAATCCTCCGAGTTCGGAAGGTTACGGGCAGCCTCATTGGACTGTGCCCTAAGTGGCCTTAAACCAGCCACTCTCTCTCTTCGCTTCAGCCTGAGCCCATATGTGAGGTTAATAATATGGACCCACCTTGCAGGGCTGGAATGAAGATTATAAAAGGATTATCATAGAATCATAGAATCATAGAAAAGTAGAGTTGGAAGGGGCCTACAAGGCCATCGAGTCCAACCCCCTGCTCAATGCAGGAATCCAGGTCAAAGCATCCCTGACAGATGTCTGTCCAGCCGCACCTTGAATGCCTCCAGACTGGGAGAGCCCACCACCTCCCTAGGTAGTTGATTCCATTGTCTTATTGCTCTGACAGTCAGGAAATTTTTCCTGATGTTTAGGTGGAATCTAGGTTCCTGTAACTTGAGCCCATTATTCCGTGTCCTGCAAACTGGGATGAACGAGAAGAGATCTTTGCCCTCCTCTGTGTGACATCCCTTCAAATACTGGAAGAGTGCGATCATATCTCCCCTCAGTCTCCTCTTCTGAAGGCTAAACATGCCCAGTTCTTTCAGTCTCTCCTCATAGGGCCTTGTTTCCAGTCCCTTTATCATCCTTGTTGCCCTCCTCTGAACCCTCTCCAGTTTGTCTATGTCCTTCTTAAAGTGAGGTGCCCAGAACTGGACGCAGTACTCAAGATGAGGCCTAACCAGTGCCGAGTAAAGGGGAATTATCACTTCCCGCGATTTGGAAGCTATACTTCTATTAATACAGCCCAAAATTGCATTTGCCTTCTTTGCAGCCACGTCGCATTGCTGGCTCATATTCAGTTTGTGATCTACCACAATTCCAAGATCCTTCTCACTTGTAGTATTGTTGAGCCAAGTGTCCCCCATTCTGTAATTCTGCATTTGGTTTCCTCTCCCTAGGTGCAGCACTTGGCATTTATCCCTATTAAATTTCATTCTGTTGTTTTCTGCCCAGCGCTCCAGCCTATCGAGGTCACTTTGAATTTTGTTTCTGTCTTCCAGAGTATTAGCTGTTCCACCCAACTTTGTGTCATCTGCAAATTTGATAAGCATTCCCTGTACCTCCTCATCCAAGTCATTAATAAAAATGTTGAAGAGCACCGGGCCCAGGACCGAGCCCTGTGGTACCCCGCTCGTTACCTCTCCCCAGTTTGAGAAGGAACCATTGATAAGCACTCTTTGAGTCCGATTCTTTAGCCAATTGTGGATCCACCTGATAGTTGTTCCATCTAGCCCACTCTTAGCTAGCTTACTAATCAGGATATCATGAGGCACTTTGTCGAAAGCTTTGCTGAAGTCCAGGTATATAATGTCCACAGCATTCCCACAGTCCACAAGGGAGGTTACCCAATCAAAAAATGATAACATACTGTTATGTATGTGAACACTGAAAAAGTGCTATATGACTGCTAAGTGTTGTTATATGAGAGAGAGAGAGAGAGAGAGAGAGAGAGAGAGAGAGAGAATGGATTACCTGAAGAAAAACATGAAAGAAAATACTGCTTCGCCACCAGATACATTCTGTGAAATTTACCTGTCATGTGATCTCATGAAGTCCCAAATCTTTGAAATGCCATTCTGAAAAACAAAAAGCCATCACTAACAGTTAGTATAGTATATTAGTCTCCAGTCTGATACCACACAAATCAATCAGTCAATGTTATGTACACACACACACACACACACCTTATGTGTATGATTTTAGATGGTACTGTATTTTATGTTAGAAGCTACCTTGGATGCCACAGATCTGGCAGAAACGCAGCATGTACAAATGCTTATAATTGAATATATAAACTGCATTTGCTTAAGCTAGAAAATTTTGGCAAGGACTGACTGTAAAGGGAAAGGAGAGAAGCAATGCCAGAATGGGAAGGCGGGGAAGTACCACAGGGAGATAGTGAGCTTGAAGAGGGTTAGAAGTACCATCCTGGGCTTCTAGAAGATCTATCTGTCCTCCCTTCATTTCCAAGCTAGATGACCAAAGGCAATAGAGGACAAGATTCCTGTACCTGCAACAGTTGTCTATAAGCTTGCCATGTCTCCATGCTGTCCAGCTGAGGAAAAATTATAGCTCAACTAGCAGCCCTGGGCACTACATTTAGTAGAAATGCAGGATATAAATTTAGTGAACAAGCTATTAAAACATACAAGCATCCTTTCCTCCACTGCAAGTGGCCAGCCTGTTTGTCCAGGTCTTCACCAGACACTGCTCACCTATTAAGGGATAACAAAGCACACAAATAAGGAGTCCAAGTAAGCCAGAAAGTTAGCCAGGAACAGTACTGAGAATAGTGATCAAACTTTATAAAAAAAAGACGTTTTCCCAAGGCTCACTGAATGTATAAAAATTTAAGCAAATTATAAATGCCAGTGACATTTAGAAGGAACTGCTACCTTATAGTGAGTCAGGCCAAGGGCTCTTTAACCCAGTACTGTCTACTACCCCAGTACTGTCTGCTGCCCAGCCTGGTGTCCCCCAGATGTGTTGGACTACAACTCCCATCTTCTCAAGGAGGGCACAGCCAGCGGTCTCCAAGGACTCAGGTCGATGTCTTTCCCAGTACTACCTGAGATAGGACAATCATGGGGGTATTATATCCTATGAATACGCTGCCAAACATGGCAGTGCGTCTTTTTGCTGAATAAAACTGTTACACTTTACAAAACTTTACACTCGGGTCCAGTCCCTAATCAAAAACGTTGTCTTCTGTGGCAAAAATACTCAAAACATCTGCAGCTCTAATTTAACTTGTATGATTTATTTATACATTGCGGTACATGGGGCACTTATCTTCAGACAAGGAAAGAGCACATCACAATGTGTTGCAGTGAAGCTGTGAATGTTCATTAGCAGCCATGCTTCATTGGTGAATATACAAATGCTGTAAAAACCAGAGCTAACCTGGCTGTGGGACAGTTCATGATCACAGGCCATATATGGTTAAATTTTATGTGTACCAGCTAATCGCTGGGAGTCTTCTGCACAGGGCTTATGCATTGTCACACAACTGGCTTCACCCAGCTGATAACCAAGACGTCCCAGAGGCCTAGTATAGATGTTCATTTGGCAGTTACTTCCTGAGGTATGTGGGAGAAATTTGTTCAGCTTTAGCTTACCTAATTGAGCACCAAGACACGAATTGAAACTCAGTTCTTTAAATTTTGCAATGGAGTGGTCCAATAAAAAAAATGTGTATTTTATGGGAACGTGCACACAAAAATGTGAAAATAACACTGAAAAATACATTGTATTAGGGAAAAATACTGGCAAAAAAGTGTATATTAGAGAAACATGCATACAAAAATGCACGTATTAGGAGAAATGCACACAAAAAAGTGTATGAATTTTTGTGCAAACTTTTTAAAAAAATCTCAGGGTTTGGGAGAATTGAATTTAAGATTGGAAAAATGAGAAACTGAGAGAAATCAAAATGGACAGATTCGCCCATTCCTACTTTCCAGAGACTTAATCCCTGCCTGACCTGCCTCACCTGCAGGTTCAGGATGCACAGTAGGCTTGAACCCTCACTATCACTGATTTATCTTTTGCTTAACATGGAAAAAATAAGCCACGTTTCACCTGCTTGTTGTAATGTGCGAACAAGGCACATTTGGCAGCACGTTGTAAACTTTAAGCCGGGTGAGTAAGAATGGCGAAGGAAGAAACTGAGTTACTGGGTGGGCAAAGGAGCCACTCGGCAAAGGCAGGCCTGAAGGCTTATAAAGAGAATTTGTCAGGGCAACTAAACACAGAACAGTTGGTGCAGATTAGTTAACTACCACATCGCCTTGGACAATAAGCTTCTGAGCTTTATAAGTTTAACCGAGCCTTTTAAAAAAATTTTTAAGGATGACTGCTAGCTGTTTTTCTGACATTTCCACAGTGGTAATTATAAAACAGCTTAGGAATGGGGGAGACATTTTGTACTTTCGAACCAGTACACAAATCGAAACTCAAGTTATCCTCTGAAATTTCCCCTCCTCTGAATTTTCACCAGTCAAAAAATGCAGATATTAGGAGAAACTGCACACAAATATGTTTAAAAAGACACTATATTAGGAAAATTGCTTGCAACGATGTGTATATTAGAAAGAACTGAATACAAATATGTATGAAGTAGGAGAGGCGCATACAAATTTCCATGCGACATTTAAAAATATTCTCAAAATTCTGAAACAAACCAAAATTAAAATTGGGAAAATTCTCAAAGTTCAGGAACCCAAGGCAGCTTGCATAATCTTCCTCCTGCTGTCCATTTTATCCTCACAACAACCCTGTAAGGTAGGTTAGGTTGAGAGCCAGTGACTGGCCCAAAGTCACCCAGTGAGCTTCATGGCCAAGTGGGGACTAGAACCTGGATCTCCCGAATCCCGGTCCAACACTCTAACCACTATGCCACACTGGCTCTCGATGAACTACTACCTCCATTATTCCTCACCACTGGCCAACAGTGGCTGTGGCTGATGGGAATTGGAATCCAACATCATCTGGAGGGGCACAGGTTCCCCAGGCTTGCTCTAAATAATAGTTTGGAGAGTCAGGAATGGGGTCTCTCATCATGACCCCCTCCCTTCTCATTCCCTCTGTTGCTTCATTTAATGAGTAACTTCCTGGTTTGATCAAATGATAGTTTGTTGCTACATCCATTCAATCCAGATCACAGTTTGGTGGATCAGAAATGTTATCTCCAAGCCAAGCCTATACCCACTTACCTAGGAGTAAGCCTCATTGGACTCAGTGGTTCTGAGCAGACAAGAAGATAATTGCATTGTTAATCTCTTTTTCATGCCATCACCCTTTTCCCAAATTGCATTGCCTGGCTTAAACATCAAAAACTGGGAAGCTCTGGCCCATGAACGATCTAACTGGAGGCTGGCCTTTCACAAAGGTTCTATGGACTTTGAAGAAGCCTGAGTGCAAGGTGAAAGGGAGAAACGTGCTAAGCGAAAAGCACGTCAAATGAATCCTTTACCAGGGCCATCTTCCATCTGGTAACCTGTGTCCTCACTGTGGGAAGCTGTGTGGATCTAGAATTGGCCTCCACAGCCACTTACGGACCCATCGCTAGAGTCTACACAATTTTCTTTAGAATTTTCCTCCTTTTAAAATCTCCTTTTTGTAAAAAAATTTTAAAAAATAATAAAAAAATTATCCTGGAAGACAATCTTACTTGGTCACGAGTGATCGCCTGACTGACAGCTCCCAGGTGAGGCATCAGCTCATACAAATGGCACTTCTTCAGGAGTGCTTAGCAACAGCCCTGCACACTCCCAAGGTGCTTGGAAAGGAACCACCTGCTAATATGAACTGGGCCCCAGACCTATCTCTGTTCCCACCTATGTGATGGGTTTCTGGAAGTAGCACACAAGTGTGAAAGCGGGGATAGAAGTGCTTCCTGGTTCTTCCCCCCCTCTTCTCACCTTTCGTTCCTACCCAATTTGTCACTGTTCTGTTGGGTCATCCCATAATAGCTTTTGCCCACATACTTTCATTTGGTAGTATACTACAATGAAAAAGCTTCCATGTTTTGTAGGTTCTTTGATCTACAGTCAAGAAGCCATAAATAGATTAAGAGTCTGCTAGCATTTGCATGATTCTGCTTCTCCCTGTGCACTGACCTGATAATGCTTGTAAAGGTATGCCCTGCTTATCTGTGAATAAGATCCAACTTTACATGGCCAGCTTGCACCTGTCCAAATACATAAGGCAATAAACAAATGAAACAGTCCAACATCCCTTTGTTTGCAGTGGCAGAAACTCAAATGAGTACCATTTGCGGCTATTGTCCTGGTGTAATGTGATTTGTACTCGGCTATACGCAGCTGAGTTTCTATTGTGCCAAATGCCCGGCTCCTTGCTGACAGCCCTGTATGAAGGCTGCTAATTATTAATAGCAGGTAAACAGTTACCAATGGTTATGTAGCTCTGTGTACTTCACAGCACACTAAATCCAACAGTGCTTATGGTGTTTTTTTTTTATCAAGTTAATAGGCAAGATCGTGGCAGTGATTTATCATTCTTCTGTTCAACAAACCTGTACATTTACAGTGTAATGAAGAGATAGGCAACTGGAAACTCAGAATTGTATATTAAGGCTTGCTACTGGCCACTAGTATAGTGTTGGGGTTGGACTGAAAAGTGGTCTGTGTGCTAGCCAGCTAAATGAAGCCCTGGCTGTCCACACACAGCAGCAGAAACTTTCCCCACACAGCAGTCAGCTTCAGCCTTCCCAGCAGCATTCCATCCCAGGACTCAGGAATCACACTGTAGCCAAAAACAGTTGTATTCTAACTGTTTTATTAACTTATCACAAAGTATCACTACAGGTTACTTTACATTCCATATACAGAGTCCATGTGCAAAGTACAAAACCTTGAAGGTACATCCTGCTCAGCATAAAGCAAGTGCAGGCATGTGCAGCTTAGAATCATACAAGCATGATACATATGGCCAAAGCCTGGCCACTACACATCATTGGCCTATTTACACCACATGACCTTTCTGTCCCACGTTTAGCTTTCCCATGCCTAGCAAGGCCGCAGGCAAGAATAGCTCCGTAAACACAGACAGCCATGTTCTGTTTTCATCCTGTCTGGGAAAGTCCCCAGATAAGCAGCAAAGAAACCGCTGCCAGTGTAGCGTAGTGGTGAGAGTGTTGGACTGGGACTCGGGAGATCCGGGTTCTAGTTCCTGCTCGGCATGAAACTCACTGGGTGACTTTGGGCCAGTCACTGACTCTCAGCCTAACCTACCTGCCTCACAGGGTTGTTGTGAGGATAAAATGGAGAGGAGGAGGAGGAGGATGATGTAAGCCACCTTGGGTTCCTTGCAGGAAAAAAGGCGGGGTATAAATATAATTAATAAATAAACGTATCAGAACATAAACATTACAGCAAGCCTGTTTTGCTTCATACACTAACATATAGCCCCAAAACTGCACCCACCGCTACCACCACCACCTTTATGAAACATCTTTCTAAGAGTCTCTGCCTGTGTCTTGTAGATGTGAATGGGGTATATAATATTTGGGCGGGTGGGGGGAGCGGGAAGGCTAAAGCACCTGATATTCTTCACACTGAACAGGAGGGTTCACACTGAACCCTTTGCTTGTATCTCAGCTTATGTGGGACCAAGTCAGTACACCAAAGCTAACATTGTTGGCCCTTTAGCCCTTGTTCAACACAAAATGTAGCCCATATCAGAAAATGCTTGACTCTTAGGGATTGTAAAGGAACATAGGCTTGTGTCTTTCTCATACTGCAACCCATTTATTCATTAGTCCTTATAAATATGCGGTAGCCAAGTGGTTCCATGCTAGTTGGCTTGCATGCCAGTTGCCCAAGAAACTAACGAAAACAACAAGAAGTTTGGAGCAGCACCCTTTCAATAGTGACTATCCCCAAAGGCCGGTTTAAATAGCATGTTTTCACCTGCCTGTTAAAGCTGAACGGAGTTAGACTAATGGGCCAACTTAGGGAAGGAGTCCTAGAACTCAAGTGCCACAGCTGAGAAGGCCCTGCTACAAAAGACTGATATGACCGCCAAAAAAGAAAGAAAGAATGAAACCCAGGGCAGGACCTTGGCATTAGATCTTTAAAAGTGAGGAAGCTATTATGGGAGAAGGTGCTTTCTCTGTGCCAGGGTTAGGCAACTTTTTTGGGCCGTGGGCACATTTGGTAATTTTGGAAACTGTCCTGGGCACCACCATAAAATGGATACCATGGCAGACTTGGCAGAGGACAAGTAACCTGCCAAAAGACCGAGTCTGAGCCTCAACACACCAAACAAACTCCTTTGAACCCAACAGAAACCTATTTTACAGCAAACCCAGCTGCTGGTAAGAATTATTATTATTTTGGGGGGTTTTATATATAAAAATGGGAGAAGGGTAGACTCCCTTGGTGGGAGCCAATGAAGGTGTCTGGGGTGCATTGGCGCCCATGGGCACCATGTTGCCTATCCCTGCTCTATGCCATTCAGGGTCTTGTAGTTAAAAGGAAACAACTTGTAACATGTGCTGTCCTAGAAGAAGTAACTTTAATATATATATATATATATATATATATATATATATCAAAGGCCCAATGCTAAAACACATGCTTTTCAATCAGGAGGTCCCAGATTCAATCCATGGTATTTCTGCTTAAAAAGATCTCAGCTAACGGGGCTGGGAAAAATCTGACTCCCTGGAGAGCTGCTGCCAGGCAGTGGGCTAGAAGACTGGTCTGACTCGGTATTATGTAGCTTCATATGTCATAGTGCAGACATTCCTTCCCCCTAGGCCATGTTGTGTTGGCCATACAGAGTTGAACCGTTGAGCAAAAATAACAGAAAGTGATGGGAGGATATATGCTTCGAGTGTGTGTGTGTGTGTGTGTAAGTGGGGGAGGGGAGATGCTAAACCATCCTCCCCCTCTGCATGAGCCTTTCCATCCCTTTTCTTCCTCTCTGCTGCACTCTCTGCTCCCATCATTTTGTTTATCCATTTTCCATTTTAGCCTAATGGAAATCGATTTCACATCTACAGTGGTTTATAAGACAAGACAAACCGGGATTTCATAATCTGATGGAGACTTCTTCTTCTTCTTTTCTCATTTTGCCAACTGCATTATTAATGCCGGTTACTGTCATGTAGAGTCAACACAGCTAACATGTCCGGTGACTATGGCAATGCCCCGGCACGCTCTGTACCTCTAGGTCAATCTGAACTCGGTGCGATTCGTTCGCGTGCATTCCCATCTGCATGCCATCACCTCCGCATCGTTTTAATTAGCTCTGCTCAGGAGGAATTGTTTTCAGTATCGCTTTGAGCGTGGCCTTCGTGTAAATAAAAAAAATAATGAGGAAGAAAAAACAGGGTTTTGCCTCCGGCGCCAATCACCACTTAAAGCCATAGGGGATTTGGAAGGTAACACACAGAGCCAACTCTCGGTGTGATATTGTGAAATTGGAATAATCAACATAAATTGTGCATCGCAAGACAGAGGCAGCACGTTTGGGCTTGTATGGATTTCTGTGTAACAAACTGAAATAAGCTCCTTTCTAAACACCACTACAAGGAACACGGCATTCCAATGCCTCCTCCTGTGGGAGAAAACGATCACTGCCCTTTTGAAAGAAATTTCCCACACTCCAAGTGTGGAGAGCCAGTATTGTATAGTGGATATAGTGTGGAATATGGACCCGAGTTCAAAACACTACTTAGCTCACTGTGTAATCTAGTCTCTCAACTTGATCTAGCACACAGGGTTCTCATGAGTATAATATGGGGTAACTTATGGGACTAAATCAGCCTTGGTTGCCCCGATGGATGACCTTTATCGAGTGAAGGATAGTGGGAGTGCAACCTTGTTAATTCTATTCGATCTCTCAGTGGCTTTCGATACCATAGACCATGGTATCCTCCTGGATGGACTCCGCGGGTTGGGCATTGGAGGCACTGTGTTACCTGCGGGGTCGATTTCAGAGTAAGACTGGGTGACTATTTCTTGGACCCTTGGCAATTGTGCTATGGGGTTTCGCAGGGTACCATCTTGTCCCCAGTGTTGTTTAACATCTATATGAAGCCACTGGGAGCAGTCATTAGGGGATTTGGAGCCAAGTGCCATCAGTACGCTGATTGACACAGCTCTACATCCCTGTGACAACAGAATCAGGAGAGGCTGTGCAAGTCCTGGATCAGCAGTACCTATTGGTATTTAAGCTGGACTTGGACGCCTTCAAACAGAGGACTGTAACGTAGGACACATGGCGATCCTAGCTGGCCCTACCATTGGGCAACATGAGGCAGCTCACCTCAGGAAGCAGATTTAGGGCTATTCATAATTTAGGGAGCACTCTGATCGAGATGACCAGGAGCCTCTGAACGTGGAGGCCCACGCTCATCCAATGCAGAGCGGGTAGAGCGGTGGAGGCGATCTGCACCTCCCCGCTACTCCTGCTTTGCATTTTCGCTAGACAGCAGCTCAGAGGGGAGGAGGCTGGGGCAGCTTCAGGATACCTTGTATCCTTGCCGATCCAGTCTCCTCCCCTCCCCTCCCCCTTCACCCCCTCTTTGAGGTTGTTTCCCCAACCTTGGAGAGCAGCCAGTGCAGTTCTTTCTGCACCGGCTGTGAGGGGGAGGGGGTTGGAGCTCGAATTCCCAGCTCTGAGGTTTTGGAGCACAGTCTCCGATGTGAGAGCTGGGAATCCGAAAAATCCTATGGCCCCTCAGACAATATCTAGGGGCCATAGGATCACTCCCTCCATTTATTGTTTTATTTTTACCACTGTAGGATTGCCCTCATTGGTTGGCCCAATGTGATTTACGATGATGATGATGATTTATATCCTACCTTTTTTCCTCTTGAAAGGAACCCATGGTGGCCTACATAGTCCTCCTCTCCATTTTATCCTCACAACAACCCTGTGGGGTAGGCTGGGCTGAGAGTCAGTAACTGGCTCAAAGTCACCCAGTGAGCATCATGGCCAAGTGGGGACTAGAACCCAGATCTCCCGAGTCCCAGTCCAAAACTCTAACCACTACGCCATGCTGGCTCTCAAAATTTTGAATTTGAGTTTGCAACTTAATTTTTTTTGACTATCCTGAACAAGAAAAATATATATTAAACGCCAATCAACCAGGGCATGAGTATAAATATTTCTCCCCATACATGCAATGATCAACTAGAAAGGCAAAGTCACACACTGTAATTTTTACAAACTATATCCATTCTAGTCTTCAAAGTGAGTGTTATATTTTGGCAGGAGATTGCAAGAAAACTGCATCCAGATGGTTATGGCGGTATAGTTTACTGTTCAAAGGTGCCATTTTTTTCACCCATCAGGAGGTAAAACAAACATTTGAGAACACGTTCGCTTATTCAACTGTTAATGTGATACAGCGGGGCCAGGCCACTGTGTTCATTTCATACCCATCAGCTCCCAGGACAGGCACATTAAAATCTGTGATGTGCAAGCTAGTGTTTCCCTTTTATTGCTAAGACAATGTTGCAAGGTTGCTTTTTAGGCAGAAACTGAAAACCCTTTATTCCTAAGATTTATAAACTCATGATTTACTCGCTGACACTATCACCAATGCCACAAACAAACAGTTATTTCAGCCAGCATGGTGCAGTGGTGAGAGTGTCTGACTCAGACCAGGGTTCAAATCCCTAATCAACCATGAAACTTACTGAGTACCTTTGTACCAGTCACTCTCTCTCAGCTTAACTCAATACAGGGTTGTTGTGAGGATAAAATGGGATTGTTCCATCAGCACTGGCCTGAGCGAGGAAGTACGGGATGCAGATGGGAAGTATATTAACCAACATACTGCTATAAGCAAGCACCGGCATGCAAAGCAATTACATTCTCCCCTATAAAGCTAACTCTTTTCCTCAAGAAAGTATACAGTAATATATCGAAACTGATACCTGAAAGGGGGAGGATATGTTGCTGGTGCTAGGAAACCTGATAGGTTGAGAGATTAAAGTTGTGACTTTTCTTGCTAACTTCAGTTTACCACCAGGTCAGCAATTAAATTAAGGATATAACCTGGGATACAGATGTGCGGTAACTGGCAACCGACACAAATCAATTCCAGAAAAAAGTAACCCATATCTTGTGGCTTTCGTTCAACATATGAAAGAGCTGAAGGCAGATATCATACTGCCGAGCGTTACGACCAATTTTTAAATCATTAGTTCGGCTTAACATTTTTATGGCCCCAACCCATTCTTACGCATTTGGGCAGTAGTCCAGTACCTCATGCTGGCTGCATTAAGATGCGTCAGTAGGGATGCGTGAGGAATCTGATAGGAGGGTGAAAATCCAATGGATTTTCTCGACTTGGCCCCACGGATTCCATTCCATCAACTTTGCACTGGCACCAATGCAATCTGTTCCGTTTTTAAAGCGGGCTGTGATTCGTGTATTTTATTTATTTTTAAAGCGGGGAATGGGCCTCTGCTCCACAAATTTGTGCAAATTGCAGACTGGAGGCCCGAATTTTGCAAAAACCTGAAATTAAGTCAGAAAATTCAAGGTGGCCAAGATGGAATGTGTGTGTAAGCAGTGAGAGGAGGATACATATTTAACATCTTTCTCATGTTAAATTCTACAACAACAACTTGAATGTAACGAGTCAGCCTCGATTTGTGTAAATTACAATTTACTCAAATTGCACTAGCGATACGCAATTCTTGGCTCCAAGTTTGCACAAATATTTTGAGCAATTTCGTGGAAGTCGAAACCAACCCCCCAATTCAGCCTGCTTTTGGCCGACAGGCTGGAAATGTGTCAAAAGTCCATCAAGCTCAAACAGAATGAGTTTTCCAGTGTCGCACTTAGGGGTGGGTGATCTACCCACCACCCGACTCGCTGGGCGCTCGGCAAGTGCTGCTGCTGCACCTGCCAAGCCGGGTCGAAAGCAAGCACCAGCCGAGGCGCTCGCCGGACTTCCAGGTTCCCAGTGGTATGCTTTTTACATACAAAATATCATAAGATACGTTAATATTTATTTATTTATTATATTTATACCCTGCCTTTTTCCTTCAAGGAACCCAAGGCGGCTTACATAATCCTCCTCCTTCTCTCCACTTTATCCTCACAATAACAACCCTGTGAGGTAGGTTAGGCTGAGAGTCAGTGACTGGCCCAAAGTCACCCAGTGAGTTTCATGGCCGAGCGGGGACGTTAAACGCAGCCACAATTTGCGTAACTTGCGCAAATCACGGCTGTTCTTTAAAGTACAGTCATGCCTTGGATTGAGAGCATATAATTTGTTCCGGAAACGTGCTTGTAATCCAAAACACTCTTATATCAAAATGAAATCCCCCCAAAAAAATTTGTACAGAGATTTTTAATTTCAGCCGTACTACAGTACCGTACTTGTATTGCAAGACGTTGCTTGTATATCAAGTAAAAAATATATATTAAATAAATATTTAAAAATTTGCTTGTCTTGCAAAACGCTCTCAAACCAAGTTACTTGCAATCCAAGGTATTACTGTATCTTACGCCATTTTCTATGTAAAAAGCGTACTGCTGGGAACCCAGAAGTCGTTTCTCTGGCTTGGCTTGCAAGAACGTGAGTCGAGCTGGGGAAGCAGGTAGGCCAAGCGGAGCTCGGGGGGGTCGAGCCCAGCGAGTTTGCTGGACTCCCACCCCCCAATCAAGCTCCGCACACATCCCTATCGCACATCCCTAGATGAGTGTATGGATATTCATAAAAGAATTGCACAAGGTTGCAGGTGTGGCCCCTACTGGGGTGAACAGCGTTCAAGTCCTCCATTTCTATTTTCTCTAGGAAAAACAATCCTCCAGCCAGAGTCAGATCTCTGCTGATGCACCTGCACTGAAGCTTGGCCCAACTCTACCACTATGGAAGGGGGAAGCAAGCAATAGTGTAACTACAGCGGGGCAACAGACACCTACCTTATGTACAACCTCTAGAGGGATGCAAAGTGGCCAACGATTGTGTAACATAAATAAATAAATACAATCAACTACATTTTTATACCACCTTTCTAACAAAGCACTCACTGCGGTTTACCATTTTAAAATCATGGCTAAGAGATGCAATACAACAGGAGAAAGCGAATGGGAGGGGGGGGGGAAATAAACAAATTCAAAGTACCAACTCTTGTATAATGAAGATACATATATAATGGAATTACAAGTGGCAGTTCTGGGAGGGAAAGAGCAAAAGGGCAATTGGACCCTTGCCTCTCCCGTAGAAGCAACCAGGTGGCATAGCTGCCGACTAATGTCATGCTTTCTTTTCAGTATGGAATGATTAAGCATGTTTTCAAAATGGTAGATGAACAGCCATATACCAGCTTTTCCAAAGGCCCCAGCAGAATGGCCCTGTTGCATTGTCTCACTGGCCCTGTGGCTGCAACTAACACAGTAAAGGTGCAATCCTATGCAAGTTTTGACAGAAAAAAAGGCCTACAACTCCCAGCATACCCCAGCCAGGTGGCTGGGGCATGCTGGGAGCTGTAGGCCTTTTTTCTGTCGAAACTTGCATAGGATTGCACCCTAAAGCATATTCAACCACTGAATACAGGTGAAGGAGAAATCAGACATATAACGCTGGACAGCAGGAGCTGGCATATTATGTCTTGTACATCAGTATCTGAGCAGGAGCAGTCTAACAGTGAGAACTCTGAAGTTCAGCAGCAACTGTACTACTCTTCGGTGAACCAATGAAGCAAGTGGCTAACATGTTGGACTAAGACCAGGGAGATCCAGGTTAAAATCCCCACCCAGCCGTGAAGTTCACCGGGTGATGTTGGGCCAGTCACCATATCTCAGCCTAACCTGTTGAGAGGGCAAAATAGCCAGAGGAAGACCCATGTACGGCACCCTGAGTTGAAATAGCCAGGAGAAGACCCACATACAGCATCCATGTACATGGGAAGACGCATGTACAGAACGGGGAGACATGATAGACGTGTACAGAATTATGCATGGTGTGGGGAAAGTGGATAGGGAGACATTTCTCTCCCTCTCTCATAGTACTAGAACCCGGGGTCATCCCATGAAGCTGAATGGGGGGAAATTCAGAACCGTTAAGAGGAAGTACTTCTTCACACAGTGCATAGTTAAACTATGGAATTCATTACCAGAAAATGTAGTGATGGCCACCAACCTGGATGGCTTGAAAAGAGGATTGGACAAATTCATGGAGGATAAAGCTATCAATGGCTACTAGTCCTGATTGGCTACATGCTACCTCCAGTATCAGAGGCAGTATGCCTATGTACACCAGACAATGGGGAACATGGGCACGAGGGTGCTGTTGCACTCATGTCCTGCTTGTGGGATCCTGTGGGCAGCTGGTTGGCCTGCTGTGTGAACAGAATGCTGGACTAGATGGACCCTTGGCTTGATCCAGCATGGCTCTTCTTATGCTCTCCCTAAAATAGCCAGGGGAGGACCCATGTACTGGCACCCTGAGATAAAATCCCCACTCAGCCATGAAGCTCACTAGGTGACGTTGGGCCATTCACTATATTTCAGCCTAACCTGTTGTGACGGTAACATAGCCAGGGGAAGACCCGTGTACAGTACCCTGAGTTCCTTGGGGAAAGGGCAGAAGGAAAACAAAATAAATAAACATAATCTTAAGTACTATGCATAGAGCAGTGTTCTCCAACCTTGGGTCCCCAGATGTTTTTGGCTTACAAGCTCCCAGCATGCCCCAGCAAAACAACTGGGGACCCAAGGTTGGAGAACAGTGGCGTAGAGTAACCAAGTGCTGGTTCTTGTGGGGGAAGAGGGCGTAAAATCACGAGCTTTCCTCCAAGTGTAGAATTAACTAGCTACAGCACTGAGAACCAAGGGAATTGAAGTGTATGCATCCAGCCTCTCCTGTAAACTGTTGAGACTGACGTCGACAGGGACAAATCATTATTCCACCCAAATACCCCCTCCGCAGCAACCTTCCTAACCTCTTCTTCTTTTTTTGAAAGAAAAAAAAGTGGGAAAAGAAGAGAAGGGCATCCAAAATTATTACAGAGGCACTAAGATAGGGTGTTTCAGCAGGGTGACAACTTTCACCTTCGGGTAGTTGTAACTTATTATAATGTCTTTTCAAATATGATAGATTCATATTTTAAATTATAATCACAACAGACTTTTAACAAGCAGTCCTCCCACTGATAACGTTTTACTTCGAAGGCAGTTTGCGGCTCAGCCTCCTCAATGTTCCAGAGAAGCCATTTTCCGCTCACTTGCTTTGAAAGCCATTAAAACAACTTGACTGAAGAACAGCAGTGGGGGGTTAATGGAAGGCAAGGCTTAGAAGCACTCTTTAGATTTCCCCCTAAGACTTTCTCACAGGACCTTCTTACAAAAATCACAAGAACCTTTCACCTCCCCCCACCCCTCGAAAAAATCAATACAAGCAGACAGATGCTACCAACTCGGAAACTCCAAATTTCAAACTATGCTCTTTGTAACCCGTAAGAATTGGCCAACTTCCTCTCTCCAAACTCTGAACCTGCAAACATATTTTTTTTTTTTAAAAGATGATTAGTGTTGTTGTTGTTTTAGGGATGGACAGAACTGTCAGTTTCATTTTCTCCTGCATTTATATTTATTAAATCTCAAGATTTTTCTCTCCCAAATATGAAGAACTTTGCAGATTTTGGAAAATTCTTATACAAACCCAGACTTTAAAGAGTCTGGATGGAGGAATCGGTCAATTTTGATTCATCCCCCATTTGAATGTTATTATCATCATCATCATTATTATTTATATTTATTTATCGCCCATCTGGCCGGCAACCAGCCACCCTGGGCGATGTACAAAGGATAAAAACAAGATAAAATACATTTAAAACAATATAATTTTTTTTAACATCTTAACCCACCCCATATTCCTGCCTGAACAGCCAGGTTTTTAATGAGCAGCGGAAGCTCAACAGAGAGGGGGCATGGCGGAGGTCACTCAGGAGAGTGTTCCACAGTAAGGGGGCCGCCACAGAAAAGGCCCTCTTCCTCGTCCCCACCAGTCTAGCTGCTCTGGCTGACGGGACAAGGACAAGGTCGTCTGTGGCAGATCTTGTTGAGCGGCCTACTTGGTGTTCCTGGAGACGCTCCTTGAAATAGACTGGACCGGAGCCGTATAGGGTTTTAAAGGTCAAAACCAACACCTTGAATTCGGCTCAGGCAAGCAACTGGTAACCAGTGCAGCTCCTTGAGCACTGGCAGTGATGTGATCCCGCCGGCGGCTGCCTTTAACTAGGCGAGTTAAAGGCCACCGCGTTCTGTACCAGCTGTAGCTTCCGAACCGTCTTCAAGGGTAACCCCACGTAGAGCGCATTACAGTAGTCTAAGGCGAGAGGAGACCAAGGCATGAACCACTGATGGGAGCAGGTGATTAGGAAGGTAGGGGCGCAGCTGCCGTATCAGATAAAGTTGATACAGCGCCGCCCGGGCTCACAGCTGCCACCTGAGCCTCCATGGACAGCTAGGAGTCTAGAATGACCCCCAAGCTGCGGACCTGGTCCTTCAGGGGTAAATGTACCCCATTCAGCACCAGGTCAACATCCCCTAGCCTCCCCTTGTCCCCCACCAGAAGTACCTCGGTCCTTGTCGGGGTTCAGCTTCAGCATGTTCCTTCCCATCCACCCACCCACTGACTCCAGACACTTGGACAGGGTCTCAACGGCCAGCCTCGGTGAGGACTTGAAACAGAGGTAGAGCTGCGTGTCATCCACATACTGATGACACCGCACCCCAAACCTCCTGATGATAGCTCCCAGTGGCTTTAGGTAGATGTTGAATAACATCGGGGAGAGGATGGAACCCTGCGGCACCCCACAAGTGAGCGGCCGAGGGTCCAAAGCCTCCTCCCCGAGAACTACCCTCTGGTACCTTCCAGAGAGGAAGGACCGGAACCACTGCAATACAGTGCCTCCCAAGCCCAACCCCTCCAAGCAGTCCAGGAGGATACCGTGGTCAACGGTATCAAAAGCCGCTGAGAGATCGAGGAGGACTAGGAAATGTTCTTAATCTCAAGTACTTTTTGTCCTAAATATGGAGAACTTTGTGTATATTGGGAAATTCTTATCAAAACCAAACTGAAACAAATGCTCTTCCATTTCCTTGGTCAAATTTGGTATGTCCAGGATGCCAAGTAATAGCACATTGGTTAACTTACATCCACTGTTGATAGACAAGTGGGCAGGTCAGGACCCAGAACACCACTGAGGGCCACCCCACACATGCATGTTCATCACTTAATGATTGGAGCATCAAGTAAGAGCAGCTCTGCCAGATCCAGCCTCGTTTCCCACAGTGACTAACCACAGTTGCTTAGAGGAAGCCCACAAGCATGGGATGAAGGTGACAGCCCTTCCTCATTGTTTGCTCCACCACACATCCAGCAACTGGTATTCAGGAGCATACACTGTCTGGGTTCAGATAACACGATAACCTACACTCAAGGGCTGAGTGAGGGTTGCCGTTGAACTGTGGGTTATCGTGTTATCTGAGCCCACCCTAGATAACAAACCATGGTGAACAACCCACAGTTCACATCAGGGATACCCACAGTTCACAACCCAACAACAAAGCATGGGTTCTCTTCATGGGTTGTTTGTGGTTAATACGCTATGGCTCGTTAGCACAGCTGGGTTCAGACAACACGATAACCCATGTTTCAACAACAACCCACATCCAACCCATACTCAACCCTTGAGTGTGTTATCGTATTATCTGAACCCAATCAGTCTCTGCTAGTTAATGATCATGGCTATTGATAGCCATTGAAAGACCCATCCTCCACGAACTTGTCTATATACAACTTGCACATAAGCATGAATGATCCACCACAGATCAAATGCTGCAGCAATTCACACCACCTCAGAACACCAGGTCTTTTGAGACCTGGATTTTAAACATGCAGCAGAACCGAGGTGCAAGAGTGCTGAGGGGGCAGAATGGACTGTACCACTTTTAGACTGCAGGGGTGGGTGGGAACCACATTTTAAAATGTCCTCCTATTTTTAAAAATTCCTACAAATAAAAAAACACAGGGGGGGGGAGCCCTCTGATCATTTCATGTTAACTGTTTGTGTAGTAAGGGACCCCCACCTGAACATTCTCCCCCACACACACACACACCAGAATGTCTGCCCCCAATCTTTGTGAGGGCTTTCATTCCCCCCCTTCCCCGAAACCTCTAAATGATTACTCTAGGTCAGTGTTCTCCAACCTTGGGTCCCCAGATGTTTTTGGCCTACAAGTCCCAGCATGCCCCAGCCATGCTGGGACTTGTAGGCCAAAAACATCTGGGGACCCAAGGTTGGAGAACACTGCTCTAGGTGAAATATTCTCTCCAGCCATACCCCGTCACGCCATATTTAGCTCTAAAGTGTTCTAAATTTTCAATTAAAAATGTACAGGTGACTATGGGGACAATCCTGTTTGCAATCTTGTTTTTTTTTAAACACGAGCATTATACAGGTAAGACTTGTCAAGGAGCCACAACGGTCTGCTGCAGCCCTCTGTATCAGATTTGGAGCTTATCCAGGTTTGCCTCTGTGTTGTGTGAAATGTGTGTGAAAGGCAATCCAAATTCCCAGGTCTGATAAGAGAGTTGGGTTTGTTTTCTTCCCGAGTTCTCCTTTAAAACAAATCTGGCCCTGGGACTGGGCAGGCTTGTCCCCATGCCCACATGAACAGTGTGGTTATGCTCCTACCTGTCACTTTTCTTCCTGCTGCCATCATATTGTGGCTCCCAGAATACCGATGCCTATAGGCCTGTGGCTCGCGCTGGCTCAGCTTGTCTGAGCTGTGGAAAGCTAAGCAGGGTCAGGCCTGGTTATTACTTGGATGGGAGACCCCTCCTCTAGTTTCCTGCACTGAGCAGGGGGTTGGACTCGATGGCCTTGTAGGCCCCTTCCAACTCTATGATCTATGAATCTTATGAATAAAGCACAATCTCTAACACATGAGCACTGTGTTGGCCTCCTATTTATGACTGGCATTTATAATACTGTATTTAAAACTCATAAACACAGCCAGTTACTGACAAAGGTGGCTTTTTTTCCTTTTTTCTTTTAAATACGGGCCATGTGTACCCTTTCAGAAGAGTGAATCCGAAGGTGGGCAGGACAGCTTCCCTTTTGTGACTGTTCTTTTAACAACTCTATAAAATCCATGCTGCTGGCTGGTTTCAGGGGCAGACAAAGCACCTGCAAGATATTTAATTGCAGGTGGTAATCTTGGGTAAGAGGACTGTAAATATCTTTCCTATGCTAATTGCCAGATAACAAAGGGCAGGTATGCACATGAATCAGGCAGACTCACTTTGCAGTGGGGGGCTCATCACCCACCTGGAATTGATAATGTAATGTAAACTAAGATTTTTTTCTATCCCACCTCACCTAGGCTTGAGGCTGCTCACAACACTATTTTAAAAACAAACAAACAAAAATCCGCAAGACACAAGCCTTCAGTGGAAACATTATTTGACAACACTATCCAAAAAAGCCCTCTTCAGGAGGGGGCTGCAAAACCCAGCTTTTGAACACCAGCAAGAGCAAGCTGTGGCAGGCTACCCCATAACCCCAGGGCAGTGACTGAGAATGCCTTGCTTCTTGTGGAGGTTGTCTTTACCTCCCGCCATGATGGCAAACAAAGCAGAGAACTTGATGAAAATCTCAAAGGTATGCAGGTCCCAGGTAATGCATCCTGTGCCTCTTGACCTGGAATATGGTGTAACTACCTGCCTCCCTCTTTAGCTTCTTGGATGATGCTGTTTTTCATATATAGACCAATGGTATTCTGTATAAAGTCTCCGTACACGCTTTAGATGTATGTAAGAAATTCAATTTAGAGAAAAGTCAGGTGGTCTGTAAACCAATCAACAGAAAACAACTAAAGGAATGCATCTTTGTTCATTTAAATCAGGAGAAATTGGAAGTGTGGCATCATACAAAGTGAACCTGTCTCATGCTTATTTAAGCACATTCAGGAGCCGATATCAGGATTATGAGATCTTGCCTCCTAAGAGGACTTCTGTGTCTTTAACTGTTGAATAGAATGGAATATTGATATTCCACCAAGTGAAGCTTCTCCTGCCACAACAGCACAGTGATGCAAAAGGAAAGGGGAAAGAATGACCTTCTGAGCATCACTTAAAGAAGGGGTGTTAAACTCAGATAGGCCAACTGAGCCACTTTTAGTCTGTCTTAAGATTTTATTTGCTGTTTTCTTGCTTTTGTGTTTTTTGTATTTATTTTATGATGTACAACACCCTGAAATCTGATATGATAAAGGGCAGTATAAAAATGGTTTAAATAAGTAAGTTATGGCCAAATTTCCCACCCAGAAAATGCTCAGGAGGCACACCCATAATTTTTGTAGTGAAAAATGTTGATTCAACCTGAATACAATGAGCCACCAATTCCGCCTCAACTGGGAATTAACAGGAAAATTAGACAATTGTTCTGGCAATGTATCTGCTTTTAAAGACTTATAGCAGAGATGGGGAACCTGTGGCCCTCCAGATGTTGCTCAACTACAACTCCCATCATCCCTCACAATTGGCCATTTTGCCTGGGGCTGATGGGAGTTGAAGTCCAGCAACACCTGGAAGGCTGCAGGTTCCCCACCCCTGGCGTACAGCACGAGTATGAGGGGGCTGGCTCCTTTGCTCTACTCAGGGTTTCTTGGCCTTGACGGTGGACTAATTTAGTTAAAATATGGTAAGACATGGCACCCACAGGTTCCTCCAAAGGCACCCATGAAGGGGTCCCCAGTGAGGTGCCTACGTGCACCCGAAATCCACCCCCCCCTGTATTTTCAATATACTTACCTGGATTTGTATGAAATGCATACTGCTTTCTAGCAATTCTCCATAGGCTTCAACAAAAGTGGACCAAATATCCAAATAAATATCCATTTGAATTTGGCATCCATATGCCACACGTTCATATATCGAAAGCACTGTAAGGTCCTCAGTCTATTGCGTTATAGAGGTGTTTATCCTTCCAATTTTATAATATCAGTGTTTTAGCTGTCAAGAGGGTACAGAGAATCTATTTCCCCTTCCATTTGTTAATTTCCATGACCCAGGTAAATAATTTAAAACAGCGTGTACATCAGTGAATATTAAAGACTGTTCCAGTACAAAATGTATCTGTGTAATAACCTCCTCCCAAAAAGAAGCAACTACTGGCCATTGCCAAAAGATATGTTTAAAAGAAGCATTAGCTGTCTTGCACTGCCAGCAATTAGTTGAATTCAACAATCCCTTATTAAAGAGACGTTGTTGTGGGGTCCAATAGACATGAAACAAAAGTTTTTGCTGAATAAGATGCAGCCTAAGATCCATAGACGCGACAGGTAGATGCCAAAGCGGCAATCCATTGATTAGGCATTTTGTGGTGGTGCCCACAGCAGTTTCTCAAATTCCCAAATGTATCCACGGGTCTAAAAAGGCTGGGGACCCCCTGCAGTAGGGGATGCTGGAAACCCCAACAGGACCTAATAAGGCCTGTAAGAATTATGTTTGACAGCCATACTTTAAGGCACAGAAACATTCTCAGTGGCTCGATACTGACAACTCAAAGTATGTGGCAAGTTAGACCTATGGACTTTAATAGGGTGAAGTGGTCTTCAATCCATTCCAGGTTTAACTGGCCTCAGTGGATTGGATTGTAAGTATGGTGACTAGATGCAAGGACGACAGGGCTCCTTGTTATACATAGGTGAGATAAGATACACCTGCTGAAATTCTCTCTCTGGAACAACTATTGGGAATGCAGTTGTCCTGTCCTTCTTTGCTGCTTGCACCCTAGTTGCAAGAGTGCCCCAGACCCATTTCATATTTGTTGTGCATGACAACAACAATCTGCTAAGACATACTGACCAAACAAGCATTTGAAAAGGCCCCAGCTTCATAGCTTTGGGCATATCGGCTAAAGAAGTGTTGAAGACCAGAGCAGTCATAACATCAGAGACAAATATGTTCAACAGTGCTGTGTTGTTATTCCAGTTTTATACCTAAACCTGCACACAAACACTGCCTGTAAGGAAAAACTGCGCTCTCCTACCCATCTTTTGTTCTTTCATCAGGAAAAAATGCTCTAAGCCGTATAAGGGTTTCATTAATGATAATGTTAAAATAACCGCCCCCAAACCATTTCTTTCTGTAGCGTCACGAACGCTATCTTCTGAAAGGCAAGGACTTTCCCATAATTATATTGAACAGATTCATGGAAAGAACATCACTCACCTTGAGGAGTTTTGCCTTTCTTTTGCCTATAATGTATTCATCACCGCTCATCACATCTGTCCCTGCAAATCCCATTTCCTGTTCTATTCATGAGGCCCAGCAACCCGGAGTTTTAGTGATTGCCGCCACACTTTTCCCATGGCCTTCTCACCTCTCGTCTCCCCTGCAAGCACCCCATTCCTATTGTTTATCATCTGTTCTCCCCTGCTGGAAACTGCTGTCAGATGTTCACTTATCCCTAATCTTGCTTGCTGCCTTTGATATTCTTTCTAATCCAACAACCTGTCAACTGGGGCATCAGCCCATGTCCAGGCCAGCTGCTCTGTCCCAGGCTCCAAGATTCTCTCCCAGACACCTTATGAAATGTTTAGAGGAGTCTGACCCAGCAAGGAAAACTCGAAGCAAATAATTAATGCTCTTTCGACCAGAGCTCATGAGTTTGGTGCACCATTAAGTGGACCAATGAAAGAAAGTAACCTTTAACAGTTTGTTTAAACTTGGGCGTTAATATATTAATGAAACTCTGGTCAATGTTTAAGGGACATGATTGGGGAAATGTAGGTTCTTGAGGAAGGCAAGGAGAAGATGCTTTTGAACGGAAAAGTGATAAAGAAAATCATGTTCACGTACAAAACCTGCCAATTTACACAGAACGTTCTTATTCACCTGCAGTTTTAAAGCATGGTTCACAGGGCAAACATTTCTTAGCCAGCTTTCCTCATGCCTAGTGACAAATATGGATATTAAGTATGAGTAAGTGATTATGTTGCATTAGTAAACTGTGTTATATAGCGCACTGTAGGAAAATCCCACTATTTCCCCTTCAGACAAGGGGGTTGCCACCTGTTTATTGATCTTGTGCCTTTAACAGCACTGAGACACACAGACATTAAGCAGATGCAGCTTTTCCTGACATGGAGATTATAAGTAGTGGCAAAGCTTCACCTCTTTAATTTCTTTGGGTCAGGCCACTATTGGGTCAGGCACAGGAGAAGGGTCAGTAAAAACTAGGTAGTAAGCCTAGGATAAAGTATAAAAGAAGGGTCACCAAACCCAGAGCCTGAGGAAACCTGTGTGCCTTTGAAAGCTGTTTGGAAGGCAGAATTTCATCACCTCTAGCTTTCCCCATGAAATCTCTGCCATGATGGAAGGTGCCCTCACACCTGATGGAATTCCTCCTTTCCTGCAACCCTTGAAAGTACAGGACTCCTCTCCAGGGTCAGTAGCCAATTTAACTTTAGCGCTAGCATAAGTGAGCTCTAGCACAACACCAACAGTGTGCCAGCAAACCCTGCTCGAATTGTGCTACAGGTTGCTTATGCTAGTGCAATATAATTTACGTTAGTGCCAGTGTCGAATTGGACACTGCCCTGGGTCTTATAAGCTTACATTAAAAAAAAGAAGAAGCTGCTCTGCTTCACATTTATTGGAGAAACAATGCTAACTTCTATGACAGCTAAGATTCTCAGTAAAGATTTTGAGACTGTTGCTCATCATTTCATAAGAAGCATCAACGCCCCTCTTAGGATGATACACTCCTGATAACAAGAGTTTATTTATGCAAGAAAAATAGGTAAGTAGCTACTGAACCCCTTGCATTTCCAATCCTGTATTTTACATTTGTTTGGCTCCATTATTTGTAATTTGTACATGAATTTAAATGAAATAAAGAGGGTATGAGAATATGTAAAGATGTACACAAACATACTGTGAGTATGTTACAGAATGTCAGATTATTGAAATTAACAATGGGAGGTCCAGACCCTGAGAAGGCAGAATTTCTCCAGGTGTGCCTGTTCCCATCAGAATGCTGCAGGGAATAAACTGGCTATGCCTTTAAAGGTAAAGGATTACATTCGGGCCCTGGGCCTGGCAAACATACGTTGTAGAATGTTCCCTTTTCAGGAATGAATCTTGCCCCTGGGACACCAAACACACGAAATATCTATTTGGAGCCAGACTAAGCTACCTGATTAGCACACAAAAATGTAGTCATTTTTCATTCATTTTTATCCTTGAACAAACCTAGAATGCACAGCAAGTCACTACTTTTGTATTTATTCATTTCTTTGTAGCCAATCCAATCCATACATTCTCAATATTAATTCAGGATATTAATATGTAGCAGGGAGCACAGCTCAGTGGTAGAGCACACGCTTTGCATGCAGAAGGCCCCAGGTTCGATCCCTGGCATCGCTAGGAAATTTATTATTTATTTATTTATTATATTTATACACCGCCTTTTTTCCTGCAAGGAACCCAAGGCGGCTTACATAATCCTCCTCCTCTCCATTTTATCCTCACAACAACCCTGTGAGGTAGGTTAGGCTGAGAGTCAGTGACTGGCCCAAAGTCACCCAGTGAGTTTCATGGCCGAGCGGGGACTAGAACCCGGATCTCCCGAGTCCCAGTCCCAACACTCTCACCACTACGCCACTCTAGCTCCCAGGAAAGACAGGCAGAGTGATCCTATGGGCCCTAGAGAGCCATAGGATCGATTGGATTCCCGAGGTTGGAAAACATCTCCGACTTCAGAGCTGGAGATCTGCGCTCGTCCCCCTCCCTCCCACCTCGCAGCCGGTGTGCAAAGAACTGCGCCGGCTGCTCCTCTGGGGTCGTAAGAGCAACCTCGGAGAAGGGGTAAAGTGGGCACCCCAGCGGGTGGGGAGGGCAGGGGAGGAGCCCGGGCCCACCAGGATATGACATACCATGGCAGCACTCCGATCTCCTTCCCTCCCTGTCCAAAGTGCCACGGCTAGACAGTCGAAATCAGCCGTCTGGCTGATTTGCAGGACGGGAAGAGCGGGGAGGCGGAGATCGCCTGTTCAGAGGCTTACGGGCATCCCCACCGGACTGCGCCCTAAGAGAGCTTGCCTGAAACCCCGGAGAGCCACTGCAAGGCAGCTTCCTCTGTTCCTATTACATATAAAGTTGCGCTCTACTGAGCCAGACCATTGGTTCATCTGGATGAGTGCTGTCTTGGGCTAGCAGTGGTGCCCAGGCCTCAGGCAGGGTCTTTCCAAGCCTTGCTCTTTCACATGCTTTTAACTGAAGAGGCCAGAGACTGGACCTGGGGCCTGAAAGCAGGGCATATTCTCTTCCACTTAGCTAAGGTCCCTTCCTTAATATGAACAGCTGCTTCTCTTTTTAAAGCCTAGAACAGAAGACAGGCCCCATAGTTGGTTGCTCAGGTGCTCTCCTTGGGGAACCATTGCTTGGAACCTACCTGCAAGCAAGCAACTGGCTATTAGTAAGCTGGGCTAATATGACAGGAAATGTGGGATAGAGAGTGGGCTAGCTACAACAAAGAGTAAGTAGCCTTGACTATAGCTCTACTGTGATGGAGTGGGTCTTTCTGCCAAATGTGGACAGTTATCTATGACACCCGCCAAATCTATGCCCATGAGATTTTCAGGGGAGATCAATTCTTGTGCTCTAAATTGGCACGGGGTCTTACTGGGGAGAAATTAAAATGGCAGGAGAATTAGACGAAGCCCTAGTAGCTCAAATTCCCTATCTAAAAAGGGGTTTAAAAGACTGCAGGGCATTGATGAGAAAGGAGGAAAAGTGGTCGGGATCCTGAGCGGCTTGGAATATCAGATGCACAGAGCAAGCAAATGATGCAGTGATGTAAATGTAGTGATGGGCACCAATTTGGATTATTTATTTATTTATTATATTTATTATTTACAATAATATTGTAATATATTATTGTAATATATATTGTAATAAATATTGTGATATACAATATTTATTATGTATTTATTTATACCCCGCCTTTTTTCCTGCAAGCAACCCAAGGTGGCTTACATAATCCTCCTCCTCCTTTCCATTTTATCCTCACAACAACCCTGTGAGCTAGGTTGGCTTTAAAAGGGGATTACACAAATCCATAGAGAAAGCTATCAATGGCTACTAGTCATGCTAGTTATATTCTATCTCCAGTATCAGAGACAGTTAGCCTCTATATACCAGTTGCTGGGGAATTTGAGCGAGAGCGTGCTATTGCACTCATGTCCTGCTTGCCTGGCTTCCCATAGGCTGCTGGTTGGCCGCTATGTGAACAGAATGCTGGACTAGATGGACCTTGGTCTGATCCAGCATGGCTGGCTTTCTTATGTTCTTAAATGGGGGAAAGGAAGCTGACTGGAAGCCGGGGAGAAGGGATGAGGGAGTGATGGGTATGGGGAACCAAAGAATACATGAAGGAAACTATAAATGGCAGCTATGCAGTAGAGCAGCTTGCAATTATGCATATGCAAACCATCCGGGCGTGCAAGCATTGGGCCCTCAGATCAGATTTTAGCGCCCCCCCTTCACACTAGCCTCCCTCTCCGCCCTGCCCTGGCCCCTTTTAGCCGGCCTAGCGCCCTATGGCCTAGTGCACGGCCGCCCCATCAGCCTTAGCTAACATAGCCAATGATGAGGGATGATGTGAATTGTGAGCCTAAACACCTGGAGGGCCAAACCTCTTGCTTCAAGCCTTGCTTGTTTCATAGATTTCATAGATCATAGAGTTGGAAGGAGCCTACAAGGCCATCGAGTCCAACGCCCTGCCTGCTCAATGCAGGAAACTAGAGGAGGGGTCTCCCATCCAAGTAACAACCAGGCTTGACCCTGCTTAGCTTTCCACGCTCAGACAAGCTGAGCCAGCGTGAGCCACATGGCGTTTAGTGGGCCACTGTGGGAAGCTGGATGCTGGACTGGATGTTCATCTGGTCTGCTTCTTATAGGACATATTGGTAGGACATCAGACTCACATCAAAAAGGGAATGAAATTGTGCTTTTGCCTACCTTTAAAAAATAGCCTTAAGGAACAGGATATTAAAAACTGCATTACAAAAGTAGTCAGGCTGGACAAAAGTGAGCCACATGGCTACACTACATGGCCACTGGATTCAGTCCTAAACTACAGGACTTCACACAAATCTATTCTTTTCTCCTCCTCCTGCCATGGGGATAAGGTACTTCCGATATAAAGTTATGAGACACTGAAATATTAAGCCTGCCTTATGCCTTAACGCTGGAGATATAAATATATTGCCCGATTCTGTACACGTGTACTTGGAACCAAGTCCCACTGAGTTCAACGGGGCTGACTTCCAAGTAGATCTTGCACCCTTTGAAAAAATGGATGGGCAGAGCAATCCTATGGCCGCTAGACAGCGTCTAGACGGCCATAGGATTTTTTCGGATCCCCAGCTCCCGAGGTTGGATAATCGCTCTGACCTTGTAGCTGGGGATCACCACTTGGATCCCCCTCCCCCCCTTCACAGCTGGCGCAGAAAGAACCACGCCAGCTGCTTCTCCGAAGTCACAACGGCAACCTTGGAGAAGGGGTTTAGGGGGAGTTCTGGGGGGCGGGCGGGTGGGGGGGGGAAGAGACCGCCACCAAGATATGACATATCCTGGGAGCACCTCAGCCTCCTTCCTTCCTTCCCCCTTTGAAGCGTGCACTTAGACAGCTGCTTTGCAGAGCAGGAGGAGCACGCAGGCAACCTTTGCCTCCACTCTCCTCCCGCTCTCCATAGGATGCTCTATCTGAGTTTGGAGGGTTGTGGGCATCCCCATTGGATTGCGCCCTAAGGCTATAATTCTATATCTACTTACCTGGAAGTAAGTCGCACTGAACTCAACAAGACGTACTTCTTCTGAGCAGACATGACTAGGATTGCACTGCAAGTGTCCAGTTTTTCTTCACTGGAAGCTACTGAGGAACAATGAAAATGACAGCTTGGCTCATGATCAAACCCACCATAAACCTGCCAAACTGAGAAAACTTGGAAGTGAGGAAAACCTCCCGGACCCAATGTTCAACCCAACCCATTTGAGTAAAAAGGTGTTTCTATTCATCTTTGTTCATACTCACCTCACCAGTTCAGGGGAAGGGAACAGAGAATGTTCTTTATAAAGGACAACATACTATTATCCCAGTGTTGCACTTGCATTTTTACTTTGCAATACAGCTGAGACCATATCAAGGAGTTCTATGTTAAAATCACAATAGCCATGAAAATTGTAAGGCATTTGGAACATCGCCTTACTAGCCATGAGAAAAAGACCTGATATCAAGTACTGAGGCAGTCTGGACAACAGTGGGGTGGCAGTTGCTTTTATGCCCTGCTTCTGGGCTTCCAGAGGCATTGGACCGATTCTGCCTTCTTTCTGGATACGTAGTAACATTTGAATTAAAAGGAAAAAAAGCACTGTACCACCATCTGCAATGCCACAAAGAAGTGTGGAGGCCTGGGACATTTATTTGTATTATTATTATTATTATTATTATTATTCAATTATTATTATTATTTTTAATTATAAACCGCCCAACAGCTGAAGCTCTCTGGGTGGTTCACAACAATCAATTACAGCACCCGGTATTCCCAGGCGGTCTCCCATCCAAGTACTAACCAGGCCTGACCCTGCTTAGCTTCCGAGATCAGACGAGATCGGGCGCGTTCAGGGTAGTATGGCTGTATATGGGTTGTCTACATGGAAAGAGGAAAAAAAAAACCCACAACCAAATGCTTTGTGGCATCTTAAAGATTAACACATTGGGCAGCGCGATCCTATGAGGCTGCCCATAACCTTCCATCCTATTGAGGGCGGGAGAAGAGCAGTGGATAGGATATCCGCCGCACTCCCCTCGCTCTCAAAAACATCTTGATGGCCGATTTTGGCCATCTAGATGTTTTTCCTCTCCTCGCAAGGAGAGGCTGAGGCACCGCTTGGATTCCTCGGAATCCGGCGGAGCCTCACTCCACCCCCACCCCCAGGAACCCCCCCACCCACACGGGGGAACCAAAGACGGTCTTCTGTGTTTGGTTCCCTATCGGTGCAGAAAGAACTGTGCAAGGTGTGTGTGTGTGTGTGTGTGTGTGCGCGCTCCATGGCTCTGTGACCTTGGAAGGGATTTCCAAGGTCACAGTGCCTCCAGCCCCTATCCTATGACCCCGCAGACAAGGTCAGAGGGACATAGGATTGCATCCTAGGGCACAATACTATGCATGTTTAGACAGAAAAAAATGTACTACATGTGGCTCACGCTGGCTCAGCTTGTCTGAGCGTGGAAAGCTAAGCAGGGTCAAGCCTGGTTATTACTTGGATGGGAGAGCCCTCCTCTAGTTTCCTGCATTGAGCAGGGGGTTGGACTCGATAGCCTTGTAGGCTCCTTCCATCTATGAAATCCCAGCATTCCTCCACCCTGACTGGATCATGCTGGGAATTGTAAGACCTTTTTCTGACTAAACACGCATAGGATTGCACCCTTATTTTGTCACAAGGGCACTTATTCATGGGCGAGGTCCACTTTTATTTGCAAATGAGGCATCTTTTTGTGCAAGTAGGTACCTATTTATTTAGGAAGCCTATGTGCTAGTGAAGGCTTTGCGGGCAGGTGGCTTTGCTTGAAAAGTGCAAAGGGTCAACTTTTTGCCCTACCCAACCCCCATTTTCCCATCTCATCGTTCAGGTTTTCTTTTTTTCAAGCCCTGAATTTCCATCATAGTTGTAAGCTGGCAAACCTCAATGGGGCAGCAGGGGACACAGGGCTTTTGAGGAAGCAAGGAGCAGTTGAGCTGAGCCCCTATAAAGCAGAACAGGAAAAAGAGCAAGAAAAAACTGGAGGCTTAGAACAGCCACAAGTAAGGCCAGAGGTAGGGGAAGTGTGTTTGCCTTTTCATGAGAGTGCATGCAGGGGGAGCCAAGGCAGGTGGGTTTACATGGATTAATTTGGCCTTGGAATTGGTTTTCAGGAGTACAGAAAGCACTAATGAATAGGTTTGACATCCAATCAGAATGTTATCCTCTTGGCCAGTTGCCAGAAATGGATGATGGCAAAGGCAGTAAAATAAATAAATAAATAAATGAGGAGCCATTCCTGCTATGCGTGTGTGCGCGCACACGTATTTGCTGACCAGTGTTACCTATGCACTAGTGGCTGCATTTGCAGAGTGGTGCAAGAAAAGACCCTGCCTGCCTTCTGACCTCAAGCCACCCCCACCACCCCTGCAGTGCCGCATCTGCGGAGCCACAACAACACTCCATTCTACCACCCCTTAAGCAGGCAAGCTGTAGGCTCATGGAAATACTAATACGAATAATAATATCCCCTTGTGGG
The DNA here is from genome assembly GCA_021292165.1 of Shinisaurus crocodilurus. Classification (NCBI taxonomy): domain Eukaryota; kingdom Metazoa; phylum Chordata; class Lepidosauria; order Squamata; family Shinisauridae; genus Shinisaurus; species Shinisaurus crocodilurus. Next base: position 300,154,560 of record CM037876.1, read on the forward strand.
AATAGGAACCCTGCTTATTTATTATATTTATATCCTGCCTTTTTCCTGCAAGGAGCCCAAGGCGGCTTACATAATCCTCCTCTCCATTTTCTCCTCACAACAACCTGTGAGGTAGGTTAGGCTGAGAGTCCATGACTAGCCCAAAGTCACCCAGCGAACTTCATGGCCGAGCAGGGACTAGAACCCAGATCTCCTCAGTCCTAGTCCAACACTCAAACTACTATGCCACACTGGCTTATGCTCAGAATGACTTAATTCTAGTTGTCAAGGTTTTGTTGGGGTCTGTGTGTGTGCATGCAAAATAATACTAATACTAATTATTATTATTATTATTATTATTAGTAGTAGTAGTAGTAGTAGTATTTCCCCTTGTTGTAAGCATCCTGCCCATGCTCGGAATCATGCTCAATCGTGGGCCAGGGTTTTGTTGCTGTATTTTTGCAAACAAAAAGACGGCGTGTGATTGTCTCCTAGGAGAGAGCGCGCGCGCACACACACCGTCACATCACTGGCAGCACTAGAAGGCCACCCCCGCCCATGTGCAGAGCGCTTCTTCCCCCCCCCCCCATCACAACCAGCCCTTTCCCCACGCCAGCGCGGACTAATAGAGGAGGCCTCCCAGGGGTCGGAAGCTGCGGTTCGGAAAGGCTTGAGAGCCCCAGAACCTCCCTCTTTCTCTCTCTCTCATACACGCGCCCGGGGGGGGGGGAGCGAGGGGGTAAAGAAGGCCGCTCCTCCTCACGCCGCCGCCCCCCCCCGGGCAAAGCCAGACCTAGCCCCCGTCAAGCAGCGGCCCTCCGCGGAGAGAGCCCGGCCTCGCCACGCGGGGCTCCAGCAGAAGCCGGCCTTGCCAAGTCGCGGCGCCGCGGAAGAGGAAGGAGGCCGGAGCGGCGATGGCGGCCGCTCGTCCGCCTCGCCGGCGGCTTACCTGGCGGTAGCGGAGACGGAAAGGCCGCAGGTACTGGGAGGCGGCGCAAGGCCCCAGCGCCAGCTCCTCGATGGACTCCATGGCTAGCTGGCTGGCTGGCGGCGCCTCAGGGGACCGGACCGGCCGAGAGAAGCCGCGAAGGGTCGACGGAGGTGGGAGAGGCCGAGGGCCCGCGGGGAGAGAGCGAGGGAGCGCGCAGCACGAGGCACACGGGAAGAAAAGGCTGGTGTGTGTGGCGGCGGCGGGGGGGGGGGGGGAGTTTCTCAAGAAGTTTTTTTTTCTCCCCCACTTCTTATATTTTAGCTCTGTGGGGCAACTCCGCGACCTCGAAGGGCTTCCCTATTAGCCAAGGCTTGGGTGGGGAAGGTCGCTAAGGGAAGGGAATAGCCACAGAAGACCTGAAGGTTGCCCCCCCCCCAAAAAAAAAACATGCGGGAGGTGTCAAATCTTGTCTTTGCAATGACCTCGCTAGATGGTTTGATGCTGGCCAACCCCTCTGCATCTCCTCTTCAGCAATATGGGGGGAGCACTCTGCATATGGGCAGAGGTGGGCCTTTGGGTGCTGCAAATACTGTGTGACTGAGGGAGCTCTCGCTTTCCTCGCCCCCCAATCCACCCACCCCCCCCAAGCAACAAATACCTCACCCAGGATTGATTGATCATGCATGGGCTGAGTTCCTACCCACACAAGGGGAAATACTTTTAAAAAACAAAAACAAAAAAACAACTATTTGCAAAAGAAAAACAACAACAAAACCCTGACTGCTAGGATTGAGTGATTCTGAGCATGAGCAGGGTTCCTACTCCCCCAGGTGTGTGTATGTAGAAAGAGGAGGTGGTGGAGGAAGAAATATTAAAGGAAATCTAGGATAGAGCTGTTTGTACTGGACTTTCCCTTCCCACAGGGTCAGGTGGACGAAGAATGTGTATTATTAAAAGCCGCCCCCCCCCCCTTATCCGATGAAAGCTTGGAAGAAAGGAGACAGGGCGACCCCATGAAGTAGCTTGGATTCTATCTCCACTCCCAAAATCACAGCAAGATACAGGGCCATTCCAACATTATTATTATTATTATTATTATTATTATCATCAACAACAACAACAACAACAACAGGCATTTATATGGCAGCGTACAGCATAATTCTGTGCATCTTTAGTCAGAAGTAAGTCCCAGTGTACTCAGTAGGACTTACTCTCAGCCCAGTGTGCGTAGGATTGCAGCCTGATAAGAGTTTCAAGTGCTTCGCATGGATAATTGTCATCTGTGTAAGGCTGAGTATTATTATCTCCATATTGCTGAAGAGGATGCTGAGAGCCTGCAGAGGGGTAGCTAGCATCAAACCATCTAAGTGAGGTCTTTGCAAAGACAAGTAGAAACTTGCTTCGAAAGCGTGGGCAGGCTGCTTGAGGGAGATGATGGAGGGAGTTCTGGGGGGCAAAATATACCATTGTTGAGCGGCAGATGCTGGCAGAACGCTAGGGGCAGGCCACGCCAATTTAGGGGGACAAGGGATCGATGCTTAATACCTATCCCTTGTCCCGGCCCAGAGCCAAGGGATAACTGGGGGATGTGTGGCTCCTCCCCCCGCCTTGCGTTTGCTGTTGTGCAATGCCAGGTCCGTGACCCAAAAAACACCTCTCATCCATGACCTGATCCTGGATGAGGGTGCGGACCTGGCATGTATTACGGAAACCTGGCTGGATGAGGCCGCTGCTCCAACTCTGGCGGCCTTGTGTCCGGCTGGTTTCTCGTATGCCCAGCAGCCAAGGGTTGGGGGACGGGGAGGGGGAGTGGCTGTTATCTACCGGGAGTCCTTGGTCCTTACCAGACTCCCTCTCCGGAAGACCAAGTTTATTGAGTGCATGTACTGGAGGTTGGGTCCAAAGGGCAGTCTGGGGATTCTGCTCGTGTACCGTCCACCCCGCTGCACGACAGACTCCCTGGCTGAGGTGCTGGAGGTGGTTGCTGAGGTGCGTGTGTTGTCCCCCATGCTATTGGTGCTGGGGGACTTCAACGTGCATTCGGGGGCTGCCCTCATGGGGGCACCTCGGGACTTCATGGAGACCATGGCTTCCTGGGAGCTGCACCCTGTATTAACTGGACCTACCCATGTAGCCGGTCATTCACTGGACTTGGTTTTTGTGTCTGGAGAGGGGGGAACTGATCTGGAAATCGGGGGTATATCCACCACCTCCTTGTCATGGTCAGATCACTATCTGGTGGGGTTGGATCTCTCGGTGCCGCAACCCCTCTGCAGGGGTGAGGGACCTATTAGGATGGTCTGCCCCAGGCGTCTTATGGATCTGGATGGATTCCTGAACGCGCTTGGGGAATTGGAGCACACAAACGGTAGCTCGGTCGAGACCCTGGTGGACGACTGGAATGCTGCAATCACCAGGGCATTAGACCGAGTTGCCCTGAAGCACCCTCTTCACCTAAACAGAGCTCGTTCGGCGCCATGGTTCACTCCTTCGCTGCGAGCTCTGAAACAAGAGGTGAGAAGGCTAGAGCGCCGATGGCGAAATTCCCGCTACCGAAGACGATTCGAACACGGGCTAGAGCTGCAGCTGCAGCCTACCGGGTGGCGGTGAAGGCAGCAAAAAAGAATTTCTATGCTGCCTCCATTGCGTCTGCGGAGTGCTGCCCCAGGAGGCTGTTCCAAGTGGTCCGGAGTCTGGTCGGCCCAGTCGCTCCGGACGCAGTGGAACAGTCTAAAGCCTCCTGTGAGGCTTTAGCGAAGCACTTCGCAGATAAAATCGATCGGATTAGGAGTGGGATATCGTGCGTCGTGGATACAGGGAGTGAGCGGGAGGAGGCCAATGGCAGACCGGTTTTGTGGGATCGGTTCCGGCTTTTTCCTTCTGATGAAGTGGACAAGGTGCTTTCATCTGTGAGGCCGACCACCTGCTTGCTTGATCCTTGCCCATCCTGGCTCATAATGAGCTGTAGGGAGAGACTGGGTGAGGGGATCAAGGCGGTGGTGAATGCCTCCCTCGAGGAGGGAGTGATGCCATCAGCCCTCAAGGAGGCAGTAATAAGACCGCTTCTAAAGAAGGCCTCCTTGGATCCCCAGGATCTAAACAACTTTCGCCCAGTCTCCAATTTACCATTTCTGGGCAAGGTGATCGAGTAGGGTGGTGGGTGCTCAGTTGAAGGCACACTTAGATGAAGCCGATTATTTAGATCCATGCCAGTCGGGCTTCAGGCCGTGGACATGGGACGGAAACGGCCTTGGTCGCCTTGGTGGATGATATGAGGAGGGCTTTGGATAGGGGCGAATGCTCCTTTCTAGTCCTCCTCGATCTCTCAGCGGCTTTTGATACCTGTTGACCACGGTATCCTCCTGGACCTGCCTTGGAGGGGTTGGGCATTCGGAGGCACTGTATTGCAGTGGTTCCGGTCCTTCCTCTCTGGAAGGTACCAGAGGGTAGTTCTCGGGGAGGAGGCTTCGGACCCTCGGCCGCTCACTTGTGGGGTGCCGCAGGGTTCCATTCTCTCCCCGATGTTATTCAATATCTACCTCAAGCCGCTGGGAGCTATCATCAGGAGCTTTGGGGTGTGGTGTCATCAGTATGCGGATGACACGCAGCTCTACCTCTGTTTCAAGTCCTCACCGAGGTTGGCCGTTGAGACCCTGTCCAAGTGCCTGGAGGCAGTGGCTGGATGGATAGGAAGGAACATGCTGAAGCTGAACCCTGACAAGACCGAGGTACTTCTGGTGGGGGACAAGGGGAGGTTAGGGGATGTTGACCTGGTGCTGAATGGGGTACATCTGCCCCTGAAGGACCAGGTCCGCAGCTTGGGGGTCATCCTTGACTCCCAGCTGTCCATGGAGGCTCAAGTGTCCGCTGTGAGCTGGGCGGCGCTGTATCAACACCATCTGATACGGCAGCTGCGCCCCTACCTTCCTAATCATCTGCTCCCATCAGTGGTTCATGCCTTGGTCTCCTCTCGCCTAGACTACTGTAATGCGCTCTATGTGGGGTTACCCTTGAAGACAGTTCGGAAGCTACAGCTGGTACAGAACGCGGCAGCTCGCCTGGTTAAAGGCAGCCGCCGGCGGGACCACATCATGCCAGTGCTGAAGGAGTTGCACTGGCTACCAGTTGCTTGCCGAGCCGAATTCAAGGTGTTGGTTTTGACCTTTAAAACCCTATATGGCTCCGGTCCAGTCTATCTCAAGGAGTGCCTCCAGCAACACCAAGTAGGCCGCTCAACAAGATCTGCCACGGACGGCCTTCTCCTTGTCCCTTCAGCCAGAGCAGCTAGACTGGTGGGGATAAGGAAGAGGGCCTTTTCTGTGGCGGCCCCCGTACTGTGGAACTCTCTCCCGAGTGACCTCCGCCATGCCCCCTCTCTGCTGAGCTTCCGCCGCTCATTAAAAACCTGGCTGTTCAGGCGGGAATAAGATTTAAAAATTTTATACTGTTTTAAATGTATTTTATTGTTTTTATTCTATGTACATTGCCCAGGGTGGCCGGTTGCCGGCCAGATGGGCGATTAATAAATGTAAATAATAATAATATATGTAACTTTTTGAGTGTCAAGTAGTTTGTGCCTCCAGTTTTAATCAACACACATAAGACCTGTGTCCCAGCTATCACAAGGTTTGAGGAATGTTGGATCAAATAGCAAGAGGCAGTTTTTACAAAGTGATAAAATAGTGAGCCAGTGTGGCGTAGTGGTGAGAGTGTTGGACTGGGAGTTGGGAGATCCGGGTTCTAGCTCCCTGCTCAGCCATGAAACTCACTGGGTGACTTTGGGCCAGTCACTGACTCTCAGCCTAACCTACCTCACAGGGTTGTTGTGAGGATAAAATGGAGAGGAGGAGGTGGATTATGTAAGCCGCCTTGGGTTCCTTGCAGGAAAAAAGGCAGGGTATAAATATAATAAATAAAATAAAAAAATAGGATAAAATCAAGTAGGGTGCAGAATGAGGCCGTGGGTACCACATTCAGCTGAGAATTTCAGCAGCTCCCCCCACCCCTTTTGAAGCAAGTTTCTACTAACTCTTATGGCTACAAAGATCTGTTTGAATGTGCAAAGAGATTGGGCGGATTCATAGCCTCTGTGGGCTTAAAGTTGCCCCATGCCCTGGCTGTTTCTGACAAATGAGCGGGCACAGTGGGGCTCCAGAGGCACCGCCTCTCCCCTCTTCCTCCTGCTGGTATCCCAGGGGACACTGTGGGATTACTGAGCGGAGCAGACTAGGGATGACAGCTGGCAAAAAACATTTATTTATTTATTTATTTATTTATTGCATTTATACCCCGGCCCCAGTCTTCAGCCAGAGAAGGCTCTCAGAGTGGCTTACAAAGATTAATAATAAGACAGTCCCTGCCCTCAAGCTCACAATCTAAAAGACATGACACAAAAGGAAAAGGGATTGGGAGGGAGGAGGAAGAATGCAAAACTCAGGCACCAGTTCTTAGTTAAAAAGGTTCTTATAGGTTTTTCTTCCTGAGTGGCACTTTTCACCAGCTGTCAGAGGCTCCCCTTGTCCACTCCCGTCGCTCCACGGCACTGCTACCGGACAACAGGGAGGGGGACACGAGCTGGCTCATCCCGAGGTCACCTGAGCAGCAGTGCCGTGGAGCAACAGGGAAGGGGGCTGCTTTCCCCCATGGCTGCCTCCCAGGGAGACCATGGGGAAAAGAACCTCCTTTCCCTTGGTAGTACTGCGGGGGGGGGGGGGGAGATTCTCTCTGACAGTGCCATGCATGTGAGCGGCACTAGCAGAGAGAATAATCCCCCACCCACCGCAGGAGTAGCCAGAGCTACTCCTGCGGTACGTGGGGGATTGTTCTCTCTGTTACCGGTGTGCATGTGTGCGCCATTAACAGAGAGAGTAAGTCCCCCCCACTCACACCCCCTTCTCTCATTCGGTGGAGGGGGCGAGCCAGGGACATGAGCAGGTGTAACCCGCCCTTGCTAGGGAGCGCCATGGCGATGGCTGTGATGGGGGGTTGCTGTGCACCCTCTTCCCGTTTGGGAAGGAGGCGCGCTGCAGAGTGGGGCTTGGGCAGGAAGAGGCACGCGGTAGTGGTGGCGGGCGGGATCCAGGCACTCAGGCTCACTTCCCTGAGAGGAAGCGAGGCTGGGTGGCTGGTTTCTCTGCTGTGCGCTGGGCCCCCTCCAAGCCCCAAATGGACATCAGCAGGAGCACACAGGGAAGCCAGTGACAGCCGTGCCAAGTGCCGCTTGGGCACTTGGCCGGCTGTCATCAGCCAGAACCCCTTGGCCAGAGTGGCAGCCCTTGTTTGCCACTCTTGCCAAGGCACTCTGTGCCTTTTTGGCTTGTAAGAGGGTTAGTGTGCCATCCGGGTTCGGATGACACACTAACCCTACTAGGGTTTTCTAAACCCTAGCGCAGTGTTCTCCAACCTTGGGTCCTCAGATGTTTTTGGCCTACAACTCCCAGTGGGACATGCTGGGAGTTGTAGGCCAAAAACATCTGGGGACCCAAGGTTGGAGAACACTGCCCTAGCGCAAGCCTGGCTTAAGGGTGGTTAGGAGACTTCCTCCACACTGACTAACCCGTCCAGGTTCACTAAGCCTAGTGCAATTAACTCAGAGGCTTAGCATGCGGGTGAACCAGTATTGTGGTGTGAAGTGAAGCCAAGAGGGGTTGTGGCAGGTGAATGGCTGAGTGCCCACAGGAGGTCCCTGCTGCCAGTGGCACGTGCCATAGTTCACATCACTCTCTAACCACTACGCCACACTGGCTCTTTTAAAATCATTTTCCTAAAATGCAACCTTTCAGACATTTTGGGTTTGGCTGCCTCTGCCTGCCTGTTTGGGGTTCCCAGCCTCCTCTGCCTGCCTGGTCCCTTAACCAGTTCCACAGGTTGAATTGTCCAAGACAAAGGCCTCTGCCTGCCTGTTTTGGGGTTCCCTGCCTCCTCTGCCTGTCTGGTTATTTTGGGTTTGTCTGCCTGGTCTGTTCTTGCCAAAATCAGTTGCAGAGTTTTGAAATAAAAAGGCACACTTGTGCCTAGAATTTATTTAAGCCACACATCGAAGTAGCCTTATTTTGTTCAGGGAAAACCCCCAATGATTTTAATAGGGACTCGTGGAGTCAGCTTTGGAAGTGACTCGGGACTCGTGAGTCACCATTTTGGACCTCGGCACCGGACTTGAGACTCTGGTCCAAAGACTCGTGACTCAACTCGAGACCAAGGACTCTTCAACATCCCTGGCTCAAACACAATAATGTGAGAGAAGGGAATAACCACAAAATACCTGAAGATTGCCCTAAAATCATGCGGAAGATGTCAAATCTTGTCTTTTGCAATGACCTCACCAGATGGTTTGATGCTAGCTGCCCCTCTGCATCTCTCAGCATCCTCTTCCGCAATATGGGGATAGTAATACTCGGTCCCCTTACACAGATGACATCCACAGTGAAGCACTTCAAACTCTCTCAGGGTGCAATCCTATGTACACCGAGCTGAGAGTAGTCACTCGGGGCCAAACCAGAAGTGTGGACCATCTCCATGCCTGGGCGAAAAACTGCTTAAAAGCTATGGATCCTAGAGTGGGAACGGGAAACAGATCCTGCTCCCCTTCTGATTACACTCCATTTTGTGTAAAGAGTAGACTCCCACCCTCACCTTATATGTGAATGGGGCACATATGTGTTTAACGTACTTGTGATCACCACCCATGCCTAGTTTGACCCTCAAAGCTCAGGGCTAGGATGGTACTTCCTGAGCAATTAGGATGCATCTGGGATCCCTCCATTCTTGTTAGCTGCAGTTCTGTAGGTTGCTGTTGCCTCCCAGAAATTGTCTGTGGGGAGGAGAAAAGGTGTAGAATCAGGGTCACATCTGCTCCAGGGCAGATAGGACTGATAGATGCGGCATATTTTTGTCCCTCTTGCAACCCATGGTTAGGGAATCGCTGCCCTAACCTATGAGTAACAAACCACAGGAGAGTTTAGAAAGAAAAAGAAAGGCCAAGTATTGCATCTTCTGACACAAATAGTAACTACCGTACTTGATATACGGGTAGTCAGGTGTCTTTCTTGTAATCGCAGTGGCGAATCTTTTAACTTAAGACCTGAAATGCCAATTAGATGATGTCACACTCACATTAAAAGGCAAAGCAGCAGATGGCCGGAATTTCAGAATAATGTTTTAGTTCAATCAATACATTCGCTAAGTAGTTTAATGTAGTGATTAGCAAACAATTGTGTCTGCACTCATCTGTCCTGCCTTTGCCTAGAAAGTGAACACAAGCCAGAGACAAAATGACTGCGGCAAATTCGGAACTTCTGTTCAAGGATGTGATGGATGCCGCCCTATCAAGTATTGGGCAGTATAAAAAAAAAAGTCTGCCTTATTGGCATCCAGGCCTCTGGAAAAGGCAAGTAGACTGTGGAAATGAATGATGATCAGGTTTTGTTTTTTTTAATAAGCCACATAAAAGGTTAAGATGTAAAAAGCTTTACTCATTCTCATTTTAAAAAAAGTAGCGGAAGAACTGTAATAAAATTTCCATTTGGTTTTCTGCCAGGGATGTTTGGTGTTTGCCGCTTCCGTTCCAGGTGTAGCGGCATGAGCTATTCAACAAAAGGATATTTTGTAATCCTTAGGAAGGACATTAATTACCCAGTATTTTACAGTTTGAGTGACATCAAAATATTTAGGCAATGCTACCGGGGTTTTGTTTCCTTTGGAGGAGAGAGCACTAGAGGCCCGTGGTGTATTCGCAATGTTTGCTTTATTTACATATATGCAAACAGAGCACATTGGACACAAATAGCAGGCAGACAATCCAGAGGGAGTCCCTGCGCCCTTCAGGTGCTTTACCTGCAGCCAAGTCACAGCTTCAAATCTTATTTGGCCTGGTTTGGATGTAGCAAAGGGGCTTCAGGAGGTTCATGGGGTCTCGTCTCCTCTGATCCCCCCCCCCCCCCCATGGCTTCTCCCTGGTTTGAACAAGGCATAGTTTAGGATATCTGAATACAAGACAAACTGCTTCGCTCCCAAATCAGAGTTGGAAATCTGGAACAGTTCAAACAGTGGTTTCCAATTCTGGTTTGAAGGCAAATTATAGTTTGCCCTGTTTGGAAGTCACAACAAACTATAGCTTGATCAAACCAGGGAGGAGGGAGGGAATCGGAACATGTGGGGAAGGGAGCATGTAAGCTGGAAGCCTGTTCACCATGGTCAAAACAGGGTTTGGGTTAGGGTTCAGTGGCCTGGTTCAGGCATCATGCTAAACCATCGTTCAAACCACAGTCTGAAGGTGTTCAAACAAACCATAGTTAACATTAACTACAGTTTGTCAGTTTGAATGATACAACAAGCTGTGGTTAAGCAAAAATGGAAGCCAAAGCTTCCAAACTCCTGTGTGCTGCTGCACCAGGGCAGAAGAGATGAGAAGAGGAGCATACAAGCGCAGGGTCTATTGTGGCTCATTCTCATCACAGCAAACTATGGTTAAGTGTCGTCCGAATATGGCATCTGTCTCTGTCACAAACTGCTTATTTTTCACACATATGTTGCCTGAGCATTTGTCTCAGACACCATTGAGGGAACCATCCACGGTCATTAGGAAACCTTTAACATTCTTTTGTCAGGACCCTGATCACTCATTGACAGTGATCAAGCCATCCAAACTAACTGCAACACATCGCCTCAGTGCTCTCCCTCATAAGCATGAAAGTACCAATCCCCCCCCCCCCCATAACCCAACACTGTGATAACAACTCATTGTCTTTTTGGAAAGGGCATTTCCATGTGAAAGTATCTGGGTAAAACTAAACTGGAGAGCATCCGAACTGATCCAGTGGAATAAAGGGAAAAAATCTCAGGATGTTAAAAAAAATATACGTATATGTGGTTTTATTCTGAGAAATGGACTTCTTCTTGGAATAAAACCACATATTTTTTCAACATCTTGAGACTTCACAGGGGCGATGCTAGGTACAGAAAAGATCTGGGGCTCCCCACAGGACAAAAAAAAATGCACAAATTTGCATGTGTTCTGAAGTCTGTGTGTGTGTAAAGGACCCTGTCTCCTAAGGACACGCCTAGTTGTAAAAAGGAATGTACGGACGGGAGAGGAAGGCATTTGATTTCAGACAAAAAACTCAGATAGAAAGATTCGAGGGGGGCAGCAGGAGCTGGGGGGAAAAAAAAAGCCAGCTAATCTAGGGAGATCAGATGCAGCAGAGCTCACCAGGGCCCCTGTACCTTTATTCCAGCAAGTGCCCCATGGACAGCAGGGTGGTGGGGGCAGATGGCCTCCCAGAGATTGAGGGTTCCAAATGAAAGATTTAGGGCTCTAGCCCCAGCGGGCCACCCCCTAACACCACCTTGGTTGGAGACTTCGTCTATTTATTCCATTGGATCATGTGAAATTATCCAACTGCCATGCAGACACAGATAAGGAACATAGAAACTGTGAAGAGAAAGCCAGGTCAGGTACACGCACACCCCACTTGCAGCAGCAGCTCAGGTACCTACCTTTCACCTTGTTTACCGCACTTGCTTCCTGCAAGGAGGCTCACAATGGGCACATCTGCATACCCCCTGGCAACTTCCCCTTCCCTGACAGCCAAATGAGCTGTGAAGCATCCCCAAACAACAAGAGGGGCGCCAAGGTGCCTGGTAGTCTCAAAGGGTGGAAAGTACTCTTGAGCACCCCTAAGCACCCAGAGAAACAGGTTATTCCTGACTCACTTCAACCAATCATGAGGGGAGGCGGCGCAGGAGGGAGGAGGGAGCCAAGAAGAGGGTATAAGGAAGGGGGCCTGTGGCGGGAAAAGTTGTTGGTCGTGGGCAGCAAGCTGCGTGGAGGTCCAGGGCTTCGGTCCAACCTCAGGATCCAGCCCCAGGGAGCTCCCGGGGTGAAACTAGCTGAAATCTCCTGGTCGCTGGCATACGCGGCTTTCGAGGAATCGGGGTCATTCCAGGTAACCCTTGTATGTACTGCTGCTATTACTCTAAGCTGCTGTAAATTGAAGGCGCGTGTGTGCGTATTATTATTTATTTATATTTATCGCCCATCTGGCCAGCAACCGGCCACCCTGGGCGATGATTTTGCTCCTGTGTATGTTTTGATACGCTCAATTAAACTCTGTTTACCTATAAACAGTATAGTAGCCTCCATTCATAAAACTGCTTCTTTCACTGTCCCAGCGTTAAAATTGGTCCCGGTTTCTGCCCAAGTGCCTCGAGCCGCGTATAAAGGGCTAACTCAGCTCCGGTTAACACCCTTGGTGCCCGAACCCGCGCAAAGGACCGGCTTTGGTCCTTTTCACAGAAACATAGGATAGTATCCAATGTTAGGCCTACGTAGAGTACACCCATTGAAATGAATGAGGCTTAAGTTAGTCACAACTAACAAGTTCCATTCAGTTCAATGGGCCCACTCTATGTAGGACTAACATTGGACACTACCCATAGGAAGCAGTCTTGTACTGAGTCAGACCACCTAGCTAAGTATTCTCTACTCCGACTGGCGGTAGCTCTCTAGGGTTTCAGGCCGACATTCCCAGCCCTACCTGGAGATACCAGGTATTGAACCTGGGATCTTCTGCATGCAAAGTATGCGCTTTGCCACTGAACTATGGGACTTCCCCAATAAATTCAGCACTGGAACAAAACTTCACTTGTATCTATAATTGCACAAATTTCCTTTCACTAGATGTGGTGTGGAGGAAAGAAGTGCTTCCCTTCAAGTGAACTGGAGGGCTGTCGATTTATTTATTTATTACATTTATATCCCGCCTTTTTTCCTGCAAGGAACCCATTAAGGCGGCTTACATAATCCTCCTCCTCCTCTCCATTTTATCCTCACAACAACCCTGTGAGGTAGGTTAGGCTGAGAGTCAGTGACTGGCCCAAAGTCACCCAGTGAGTTTCATGGCCGAGCGGGGACTAGAACCTGGATCTCCCGAGTATTTATTTCATTTATACCCCGCTCTTCAGCCAGAAAAGGCTCTCAGAGCGGCTTACACAAATTAATAATAAGACAGTCCCTGCCCTCAGGCTCACAATCTAAAAGACATGAACACAAAACATCAAGGAACACTGAATATAATATTCAAAAAAATAATCTACAGAATATAAGAACAGCAATACAAGTTAAAAGATATCAAAAAAACACTAAATATTCGAAAAATACAACATAAATAATTACAGATAACAACAACAACAAAAAAAGATATTGTCTTTTCTCTAATTAATGACGTATTTATTTATTTATTATATTTATACCCCACCTTTTTTCCTGCAAGGAACCCAAGGCGGCTTACATAATCCTCATCCTCTCCATTGTATCCTCACAACAACCCTGTGAGGTAGGTTAGGCTGAGAGTCAGTGACTGGCCCAAAGTCACCCAGTGAGTTTCATGGCCGAGCGGGGACTAGAACCCGGATCTCCCGAGTCCCAGGCCAACACTCTCACCACTACACCACACTGGCGTATGAAAGGATAAGAGAAACTCCCCTTTCCCCTGTGGCATGGATGCAGAACTTCTAGCCTGTGGCAGTTCCGCATCCACCCAGCAGAGCCTCCGTAGGTTCTTCCAGAGAGTGGGGCTTGGCTTCCAAGCCATGCCCCCTAGAGGAATCTTGTTATCTCCAATCTGAGAGCACAGATAACGTGGAATGTGGATGGGGGACTCAACCGGCACTGTGGGGCATAGCCGCTCCTCCCAGCAATGGCTAGTCCCTTTCTCCATGTCTCTCAACATGGAGAAAGGCAAACTGGGTAAGGGGCAGGGCCGTGGTGTCAGTGGGGATGGTCACACCCACTCATGTCACCTGGCCTGTGGGGGGTCAATCCCGCCCCCAAATTCTGGATTTGCACCTCTGCCTTATAGGTCTCATACGGGGTAACGGAAGCTTGCCTTTTTCTTCTCTTTTTCCAGGTATGGTAATGGATTCTTTATTTTTATTTTGTTTATTATTACAGTTACATCCCGCCTTTTTCCCACCAAGGAACCCAAGGCAGCTTACATGGTCGTCCTCCTCTCTCATTTTCTCACAACAACAACAACCCTTGTGAAGTAGGTTAGGCTGAGAGTCAGTGACTGGCCCAAAATCACCCAGAGTTTCATGGCTGAGCGGGGACTAGAACCCGGATTTCCCAAGTCCCAGTCCAACACTCTAACCACCCATGCCACACTGGCTTTCAGTAGAGACAGATTATTTTCCTGCATGGCTAAGTAAAGCACAGGGTCAAAGCTAGGGCCCCTCCCAATGCTGATACAACTGCTGGATGTCTTCTCCCCTGCACCCAGCCTGTCCCAAAAGCAGGCAAGATTTTTAATGATCCACCCACCCCTGCTGCTGGCTAGGCATGGGAGGATGCTAAAATCTAGCCCTCTTTCTCACATTTCCGTGGAGTCTTTGCCTCTCTTAGTTATCTGGTTTTTTTATGCGGTCTAAATGCAGTTCTGCACAATGTCTGACTCATCGAGCCAAACGATACAACCCTGTTTTTGCAGTTGTAGGAATAAAACAGCAGTTTTATCAAGCCCCCCCCCGGTGAACCACCAGTTGGCTGCATTTGGCAGGAAGGTGACCAGCCTGCCTTGATGGCAGATGCTCTTTTTTCTCTGCCCGAGCACACAAGGCGAGGGGAGGTGTCACCTGCCTAAGTGGGGTATTGCCTCTTAGGGGTTTCGCTTTCCTGTCTCTGCGCTACGTGTCTGGCATGGGCTCCTGTACTTGGAGAGCTGCACGTGAAGCAGAAATGTAGCCGGCAAATCTCTTCCCTCTGGCCCTCGGGTGTGCCTCCACACTGGCCTGCTGCTGCGTTCTGCTCAGCCCAAGTCGGGCTGCATCGCTCTTCTGGCCGGCAGTGTTCGTTTTAACTTCCGTTGGCTTTGGGACCTGCTGCCGAAGAGAGTGCTTCCCGTGCGGGGTTGCCAAGTGGTGGCAGGTCTTGAGGAGTGATGGTGGTTCCAGGGCATGGTCTGAGGGTAGATAATGAAGCCACCTTGCTGAAGTTAAGCTGGTCTGGGTTTGGTCAGTGTGTGAATGGGAAACTGCCTGGGAACCACACATACACCACCTTGAGTTTGTGATGGAAGGGAAACAGGATGTAACTGTACTAACTAGATATTGGTCAATAAAGACCAGAAACTTTCACCAGCAATCCCTGTTCTCCTTCGAGTGTAGGAGGCCAGCTAGCTCTGGGGGAAAACCCTGCCTCCGGGGCTGGGAAGGCAGATACCGGGGACATGCTGGCTCAGTTTGTCTGAGCGTGGAAAGCTAAGCAGGGTCAGGCCTGGTCATTACTTGGATGGGAGACCCCCTCCTCTAGTTTCCAGCATTGAGCAGGGGGTTGGACTCGATAGCCTTGTAGGCTCCTTCCAACTCTATGATCTATGAATCTATGAATCTATGAATCCCTTTGCCCTGCTCCCACCTCTGGCAGCTGCGAAGGGCACAGCACACCCGCCCAGCTGCACCTGTGTGAGCGTGTGGAGCCAGTGAGTCAGCAGCACGGCCTTCTGCTGCCTGCAGCGCAGCGCAGCCCATCTGCTCAGGCAGCAGCCGGGTGTTTACCTTGGACACACAGGAATGTCCCTTGCAGTGCTTCTCCTTTCCTGCTTCAGTTTTCAGCCAGAGAGTCTGAGCTGCCTGATTCATTTGTTCCTAGTTAATAGTTAAGGCACAGACTTTTTTTTTCTTTTTGGGGTTGTTGGTTGTTTTTTTTTTTGAAAACCAAACAAATGTAGCCTTGATGACTTATTGTTTAACTCCAGAAGTCATGCAGGGTCAGCATAATAATCATGGCTCTGTTTTGCAGAGAAAGAAACTGACTTTGCTTCCGTGGGACTCGCAAGTTAGGGCCGATGTTACCTGAAGCTTGCGCTTGTAGCCAGCTCGCCTGGGACCGAGCTCGCTTCTTCTCACGTGCTCAAAATTGCACAAGGCTTTGGCTATTATTTCATAGATCAGAGTTGGAAGGAGCCTACAAGGCTATCGAGTCCAACCCCCTGCTCAATGCAGGAAACTAGAGGAGTCTCCCATCCAAGTAACAACCAGGCTTGACCCTGCTTCGCTTTCCACGCTCAGACAAGCTGAGCCAGCGTAAGCCACAGGCCTGTATCGACACCCTCCCGTGCTACCCGTACTCTCCCCAAAAGCTATTTTGCTCGCAGCTCAGTTGCTGCAGGAAGCCATCAGGAGAGATGCCTGGACAGAGAGTCTGTTTTGTAAACTGCCCAGAGAGCTTTAGCAGTTGAGTGGTATAGAAATGTAATAAATGATGATCATGATGATGATGTAGGCCTAGAGCAGCCTTCCACGACCTGGTACCCTCCAGAGGTTTTGGACTTCCAACTCCCATCAGCCCCAGACGGCAGGGCCAATGGCCAGGTATTCTGGGAGTTGTAGTCCAAAGGGCATCAGGTTGGGAAAGGCTGACCTAGAGTGCCCCCTACAGCTGACAGAGGTTGCCAGAGTTGCACTTGAAGCGAGACGTAGGTGTCTGTTATACAGCACTTCTGTGTTTTCCACCTGTGGCTCACCAAGTCACCTGTCCTCAAGTAATCAGCCATTGGGTGTATAGGGCTGGGGGGCAGAGGTGGCCTTATCATGAAGCAGGGTGAGATGAAAGATGTGGGGGGGGGGGACACATGAAAGGTAGTGGATTGGGAGACAGGTCTGACCCATAGAATTCAATCCGCTAGGAAGGTCTGGGGAACGAGAACTGCGCAAGAGCACAAATGAACTCTTTTTACAGTTCCCACTTATTTCAATGCAGTTTGTGGAGGAGGACACCTTCCTGGAGGGTGTGTCTCCCCCCCCCCTTACTTAGCAGGATGAGATTTTTATTTTAATTTTGCCTCTAGCTCCAAAAAAAAGCCTTGGGGTGGCCTTCTGTTGGGGGCATCTCATGTTTGCGCTGTTGCCCAGGAATCCTATTGGCATCAAAAGATGTGTATCCTAACCTGCAGACTGGCTTTGCTCCCTAACGCTGCTGAACGCTGGAGCTTTTCTCTTGGTGTGCAAGATGGTGACTTGTGCATGGGGGTAAGCAGTCACAACATGGTTTTGTTACATTCAAATTTTCAGCCTAGACTGAAAACAGGTTACCTTGTCACAAGCTCAGGTTGTTTTGTATAAAAGCTAAAGGTTATAATAGCATTATTTTTAAAAAAATTAAACAGGTTATTAATGGATGAAAAGTACTGACTCAGTATTTCATTATAGACTTTAGGGCAGGAGTGGCAACTTCCGGGGGTCAGAAGGTCATATTACTGCCCCCCAGAACTCACTGGGGGCCACACCCAGCTGCCACTGAATTTACCGACACTGCCACTGAATTTGCCGTGGTGGTTGTAAAAATCACGCTGATTCAGCTCCCTGTGTACCTTCTTTCCAGCAGAATTGCACTTCCGGGAGCACGCTCCCTGTGTGCTATGTTTCCTTGCTAAACCAGCACAATTTTTGTCAGCACGGCTGCCACCGGAGCAAATGTGGCTGCAGCTACGGCAGCGGAACATGCTGGGGACTGTGAAAATGGCTGGGGGGATGACCTGTGGCCCTGGGGAGGGGGAGGCGCATATTGCCCACTCCTGCTTTAGGGCTTCTGATTTCTGCCCCCCCCCCCCCCATGAACAGAAACTCTAGTAGCTGGAATACTGGCAGAACTGAACAGATGAAGCTTTTCTTACCATTGCGATAATGGTGATGGAGAAAGCCTCCCCTGTTGATTTCTGCCCATTGAGCAGCTTTTCAACACACAGAAACTCTACTTCTCCACACAGCGCACAATTAAACTATGGGATTCACTAACAAAGGATGTAGTGATGGTCACCAATTTGTATGGCTTTGAAAGGGGATTGGTCAAATTTGTGGAGAAGGCTATCAGTGGCTACTAGTCCTCATGGCTATATGCTACCTCCAGTATCAGAGGCCTGTGTACACCAGTTGCTGGGGAACATGGGTGGGAGGGTGCTGTTGCACTCATGCCCTGCTTGTGGGATCCTGTGGGCAGCTGGTTGGCCACTGTATGAACAGAATGCTGGACTAGATGGACCCTTGGTCTGATCCAGCAGGGCTTTTCTTATGTTCTTAAAATAATGCCTTGGGAGGTGAGGCCAATTACCTGTTGCACTCATAGAATTATTTCATAGATCATAGAGTTGGAAGGAGCCTACAAGGCTATTGAGTCCAACCCCCTGCTCAGTGCAGGAAACTACAGGAGGGGTCTCCCATCTAAGTAATAACCAGGCTTGACCCTGCTTAGCTTTCCACGCTCAGACAAGCTGAGCCAGCGTAAGCCACAGGCCTATATTACTCCATGATTACTCCATATCACTCCATGAGCCATATTCTGAGTTGACTTGCATATACAAATCTACATCTGACTACAGATCTACTACTTGACCAGGGACTCGACACAAAAGTGTAAAACTGGCTGACAGAGTTGTACAAAAACCTGGTCAAAGACAACCAGTTAATACTCCTATTTAACAGGTGAGGAATGCTGAGACTGACAACAGATCATTGCACATGCTTAGCCATGGCAGAGATTTTGCTTGCAGTTTTGTCAATCAACTATTGGGGACGGAGCCAGAAATCCTTGCCGATTTCAAGGAGGGGAAAGGAAAAATCACAGCTTCCCCTCCATCCCACTCTACCGAAATCTTCTCTCCCTATGCTCTATAGCACTAAAGGGCTCATGCATGCCATGGATTCTCCCAACCCTAACACCTCCAGAATATTACTGCTAGGGACTCAAGCAGGCCACCGCACCGCCCTCTTTTTCCTCCCTCACTCCACGCCCCCCCCCGACACCTTCAACATTCTCTGGCTCTTGGAGGCCCACTCAGCATGCTCAGTTCTTATTGGACTGGGTTTTTTTCTTTCTTTCTTTTTCTTTACAAACTAATATATTTCTGTATAATGGGTGGGGGGAGGCCTCCCAAGTATACAGAAAAGCAATGCCTTGTCTGCGGATGGCTCCATTTTGCTGCCAAAATGGGACCACCATGTTCATTATCGGGAACAAGTGGAACCTGCAACAAAAGGTTGCAGTCTATCCTCCCTCCTAAAAGAAGTGCTCCTGTTCAAAGTTCTAGCCCAGTGTTCTCCAACCTTGGGTCCCCAGATGTTTTTGGCCTACAACTCCCAGCATGCCCCAGCCAGCTATGCTGGCTGGGGCATGCTGGGAGTTGTAGGCCAAAAACATCTGGGGACCCAAGGATGGAGAACACTGTTCTAGCCAGCCATTCCCCGCCAAGCAGGGCATTCCATTCCTTTCCCCCCACATTGCCACATGTTCTGCTTTTCTTCTCCAGCTGTCACTCGTATGTTCCATGGCTACTAAGTATACTCAGTTCTTGTCGTTGTGCTGTTTTTTTTGTGTGTGGTTTTTTTTTTTGTGTACTTTTGCAAACTTTGGGGGTCCCCCGGAGCATATTGATACCTCCATCTTGTTTCTCAGTGGTGCCATTTTTTGGCTACAACCCCGGTGGCACTCACTAGCTGAGATTGCTACTAGAAGGGGTAATGAAGATGCTTTGTGAGACGCACAGGTTACAAATATATGACTAACTATGCTAGTTTGCATGGGTTCCATTCTCTACATTTTCACTCAATTAACTTCTACGTAAACGGGTGTCGCATGCTGCAATTTGAGACAGGATGATGGATTTAAGGTTTGTTTATGGAGAAGATGAGGAAAGTGTCATGAGAAAAATCTTGGGTTGCCTCCTTGATGCAGATTTTTAAACCCTTAAAAACTTTTCAGTGGCAGAGAGCAAACTGGGTTTGCTTAATTTTTTAGCCCCGTTAAAATGTGGAAGTGAACCAGCACACAAACATGTCATGCACTATTGGCATGGGAGTTAATATTTGGAGCTAGGCAATTTGAATAAAATTGTGTCCTTGATAGTCCGTGGTGCCTCCTGTATCCTGCCATTGTATTCATGCATAAAAGGATAGGGTCTGCCCTTTCCCATAAGAATATAATCACATTTTCCAAGTGTAGCCAAGGGGAGGTGTTGCATGGGGTGGGGTGGGGGAATGGGAATTTAAAAAAAAAAAAAAACACCCCAGAATCAGGCATGAACTTTAATCATTTTGCAAATCATTAAGACTTTAGCCCATCACTCTAGGGATTTGTTATTAAAGTTAAACTGATTAAAGTACTGACAATTTTGAAAAAAGGGGGGGAAAGACAGTCTTGAGACTGGGAACTTGTTCACTGATTTCACTGTGTGACCATAGATTTTAAACATGAAAGGTTTATAGCCAGGCAAAGTGAGATTACATTTTTCTTTAGGATTTTGTAAAGCAACTAGCTAACAATGTTTCTTCAGTGGGCATTGGTGATGGCATGAGCTCCCTGGCCTGGCCTTCCTCACTTCTGCTTTCCCTCAGGGCACCCAGATCTTAAGTCACCCCAGGGAAGGTGTGGGAGGGGTGCCCCAACAGGTGTTGATGGTCCTAGGAGCCACTGGCACATGCTCCCTGCCTGGCCTTCTCCATATTGACGACATCTCAGCCCGGTCCTCTGGATGACTTAGCCCAGCTATTTCATGTAGAAGTTGAAGAGCATGGAGGGCCAGACAGAACCTGGAGGCACCTGAAGGCCAGTGCTCAAGACGTGAAACAGAAGCCCCCTAGCATCTCCTTATGGACCCTACCCTCCAGATGAGAATGGAGCCACTGCAATACAATGACTTAAATCAAAAGTCATGTGAGCAGACGTCTGGTCATGCAATGGGACTTACCTTCCCCTGCAGTCCCCTGCACACCTTCCACATCTGCTCTGGAGAGTCCCCCAACCCTCCGGAGCAGATTTGGAGGGGCTGCAGAGGGGAGGGGGTAACAGTTCTGCCAGCAGTTTCCATTCTGCTGGCAAACCGGCAGGGTTGGGCAGGACCCCATCTTCTCAAATCCCACCCCAGAGAGACAGTCCAGAGGGTTCCATAGTCAATGGTATTGAAAGCCACTGAGAGCTCCAGGAGAACCAACAAGGTCTTACTCTGCCCACCTATTCCCTGGCATAAGTCATTTACCATGGCAGATTCTGTCCCAAGCCCAGGCCAGAAGCCAGATTGGAATGGATCTAAAGAATCAATGCCCCCCAAGACTACCTGGCGTTAACATGACGCCGGTTGTTCCAGGACTTTGACCAAATTAGAAACTGGGTGATAATTTTTCAGTGCCATAGGATTTAGGAAGGGACATAGAATCATAGAATCATAGAAAAGTAGAGTTGGAAGGGGCCTACAAGGCCATCGAGTCCAACCCCCTGCTCAATGCAGGAATCTAGGTCAAAGCATCCCTGACAGATGGCTGTCCAGCTGCACCTTGAATGCCTCCAGAGTGGGAGAGCCCACAACCTCCCTAGGTAGTTGATTCCATTGTCTTATTGCTCTGACAGTCAGGAAATTTTTCCTGATGTTTAGGTGGAATCTAGGTTCCTGTAACTTGAGCCCATTATTCCGTGTCCTGCAAACTGGGATGATCGAGAAGAGATCTTTGCCCTCCTCTGTGTGACATCCCTTCAAATACTGGAAGAGTGCGATCATATCTCCCCTCAGTCTCCTCTTCTGAAGGCTAAACATGCCCAGTTCTTTCAGTCTCTCCTCATAGGGCCTTGTTTCCAGTCCCTTTATCATCTTTGTTGCCCTCCTCTGAACCCTCTCCAGTTTGTCTACATCCTTCTGAAAGTGTGGTGCCCAGAACTGGACGCAGTACTCAAGATGAGGCCTAACCAGTGCCGAGTAAAGGGGAATTATCACTTCCCGCGATTTGGAAGCTATACTTCTATTAATACAGCCCAAAATTGCATTTGCCTTCTTTGCAGCCACATCGCATTGCTGGCTCATATTCAGTTTGTGATCTACCACAATTCCAAGATCCTTCTCACTTGTAGTATTGTTGAGCCAAGTGTCCCCCATTCTGTAACTCTGCATTTGGTTTCCTCTCCCTAGGTGCAGCACTTGGCATTTATCCCTATTAAATTTCATTCTGTTGTTTTCGGCCCAGCGCTCCAGCCTATCGAGGTCACTTTGAATTTTGTTTCTGTCTTCCAGAGTATTAGCTGTTCCACCCAACTTTGTGTCATCTGCAAATTTGATAAGCATTCCCCGTACCTCCTGATCCAAGTCATTAATAAAAATGTTGAAGAGCACCGGGCCCAGGACCGAGCCCTGTGGTACCCCGCTCGTTACCTCTCCCCAGTTTGAGAAGGAACCATTGATAAGCACTCTTTGAGTCCGATTCTGTAGCCAATTGTGGATCCACCTGATAGTTGTTCCATCTAGCCCACTCTTAGCTAGCTTACTAATCAGGATATCATGAGGCACTTTGTCGAAAGCTTTGCTGAAGTCCAGATATATAATGTCCACAGCATTCCCACAGTCCACAAGGGAGGTTACCCGATCAAAAAATGAGATCAGATTAGTCTGACAGGATTTGTTCTTGACAAATCCATGCTGGCTTCTAGTAATCACTGCATTGTTTTCAAGGTGCTTGCAGACTGACTTCTTTATAATCTGCTCAAAAATCTTCCCGGGGATTGATGTCAGACTGACTGGCCTATAGTTCCCAGGTTCCTCCTTCTTGCCCTTTTTGAAGATGGGAACAACATTTGCCCTCCTCCAGTCGTCTGGCACTTCACCTGTCCTCCATGATTTCTCAAAGATAATAGACAGTGGTTCTGAGAGTTCTTCTGCCAGTTCCTTTATTACTCTAGGATGCAGCTCATCAGGCCCTGGAGATTTAAACTCGTTCAGAGTAATCAGGTGCTCCTTGACCATTTGCCTATTAATCTCAAGCTGCAATCCTGCCCCTTCAGTCTGCACTTCAGGTTTGCCAGGGGGGTCATAGACCCTCTTTTGGGAGAAGACCGAGCCGAAGTAGGAATTGAACACTTCTGCCTTTTCTTTGTCTTCTGTTATCAATTTGCCATCCTCATTGCGTAGTTGAACCACCAGTTCTTTCTTCTGTCTTTTACTGTGCATGTATCTGAAGAAAGCTTTTTTGTTGCTTTTAGCATTCCTCGCTAACCTTAGCTCATTCTCAGCTTTAGCCTTCCTGACACTATTCCTGCAGTTCTGTGCTACCTGCCTGTACTCTTCACTTGTAGCCTGTCCTTCCTTCCACTTCCTATACGTGTCCTTTTTTGTTTTCAGGTCGTCTTTGAGTTTATTGTGAAGCCACATTGGCTTCTTCTGTTGCCCTCTGCCTTTTTTCCTTTTGGGAATAGTTTGCAATTGTGCCTTTAAAATTTCCTTTTTTAAAAACTCCCACCCCTCCTGGGCTCCCTTTCTCGTGAGAGTCACTTGCCATGGGATCTTACTAATCATTGTTCTGAGTTTGTTAAAATTGGCTTTCCTAAAATCCAGGGTACGTGTTTGGCTACACTCAGCTTTTGCTTCCGTTAGAATCAAGAACTCAAGTATAACATGGTCACTTTCCCCCAGAGTTCCCGAAACTGCCACTTTATCCACTAACTCGTCTCTGTTGGTTAGAATCAGGTCAAGGATAGCCGATCCTCTAGTTCCTTCCTCCACTTTCTGTAGGAGGAAGTTATCAGCAGCACAGCTCAGGAATTTCTTGGAGGGGCCATGTTTGGCTGAAAAAGTCTCCCAACAGATATCAGGGAAATTGAAGTCTCCCATTACTACCACATCGTGCCTCCTTGAAACACTGGCAATTTGTTTTTCAAAAGTTCCATCCTCGTCTTCTCCTTGATTGGGTGGTCGGTAGTAGATTCCAACCGCCATGTTCGTTTTATTCTTTGCCCCCTTTATTTTAACCCAGATGCTCTCAATGGGGCTGCCAAGCTCCTCTTCCTGTATCTCTGTGCAGAGATACGTATTTTTAACATACAGTGCAACTCCACCTCCCTTTCTGTTGCTTCTGTTCCTTTTGAACAAGTTATACCCTTCAATTGCTGTATTCCAGTCATGGGAGTCATCCCACCAGGTTTCAGTTATCCCTATCAAGTCGTACTTGCCCTCATGTATCAAGAGTTCAAGTTCGTCTTGTTTGTTGCCCATACTCCGGGCATTAGTATAAAGACATCGAAGACTATGTGCTTTATAGTCCGACTTTCCCCCTACATTTTGTGGTAGACTATCAATGGGCACCGCTGGAGCTGTTCTCTCCATTGTGGCATAGAGGCCTTCTTCCATTGGTACCCCCGAGTTTATGTCTCCCTCCCCTGTTGGATTCAGTTTAAAGCCCTCCTGATTAAGTTCCTCATGCTGTGGCCAAACACATTCTTCCCAGTCCTTGTGAGGTGCAACCCATCCTTTGCCAGCAGTCCATCTTCCAGGAAGTGTAGCCCGTGGTCCCAGAATCCAAATCCCTCACGTCGGCTCCACCTTCGTAGCCAGTCATTCACTCGGAGTATTTTTCTTTCCCTTTCTATGCCTCTTCCAAGTACTGGAAGGATGGATGAGAAAACTATCTGGGCCCCGAAGTTCTTGAGTTCCCTTCCCAGCTCTTCAAAGTCTGCCGTGATTTCTTTGTAACTCCGCTTGGCAGTATCATTTGTACCCACGTGGAAGAGAAGAAAGGGGTATGTGTCGGTGGGCTGCATGAGCCTCGGCAGCTGCTCTGACACATCCTTTATCCGTGCTCCGGGGAGACAGCACACCTGGCGAGTCCATGGGTCTTCGCGACATACTTTGGCTTCGATCCCCCGCAGGAGGGAGTCTCCCACTATGAGTACTCTTCTCTTCCTCTTGCTGTAGGCCTTGGCTTGATTGCCTCCACTCGACTGACCCTCAGCCTCTTGCTCGCTATCACGTTGGGTGCCCGGTAATCCGTCCTCTGCAGGCTGTCCTCTGCTCTCGTCCTCAAGTACATGGAAGCGGTTCCATAGCTCCACTGCTTCCACAGGCGCAGAGTGTCTTGTAGTTCTTGTGCTCCTAACAGTCACCCTTTTCCAGGGAGTTCCCCCTGCGTTATTTTCCCTTGCCTCAGCAGTCTCCGACTCCGCCTCATCCTGCCGTTGCCCTTCTGGCTCCTGTACTGTGCTTTGGTGCTGTAGATCCACCGTTCTGTCTAAGAACTCCTCGCTTTCTCTTATGCTCCTGAGGGTTGACACTTGCTGCTCCAGTCCTCTGACCTTTTCTTCCAACAGCGTGACCAGCTTGCACTTGTTGCACGTGTAGGCCATGTCGATCTCCGGCAGGAAAACAAACATAGCACACCCCTTGCAGGTCACCACCACTGCTGAGTCCTTTCCTTCCATAGTGCTCGGTTTCTGTCTTCCTAGATTTTTTTTTTTTTTTTTTTTTTTTAGGGATCTCCCCCTTGACCTCCCCTGCCGAACTCCGCTGCCAAACTCCTGTTTTCTCTCCCTGTTCGCTCGCTCTCTGGGAGCCTGCTTGCCTTATCACAGCCCCAAAAACAGCTGGAGCCTCTCTCCTGTTGTGCTCCTGCTCAGCTGGGAGTCAGGAACAGAATCTGACTCCCAGCTGCCTTATACGGAGTCAGACCCTTGGTCCATCTAGCCCAGTGTTGTTGACACCGACTGGCAGTGGCTCTCCAGGGTTTCAGGCTGCATTATTGCCTAGCCCTACCTGGAGATGCCAGGGATCGAACCTGGAACCTTCTGTATGCAAACAATGGGCTCTGTCACACTGAGCTATGGTCCCTCCCTAACTTCAGCTGCTTCAAAAGTGGTCTTATTGCTGCCTCCTTCGATACCACTGGCTTTTGAACAGATAAATAACATGACTTTAAAAACATACAGGGTCAGGAGTGACCCATGTGTTCCTTAATAAATCCATCATCAAAATTGCACAGTCATAACATCTTTTGACTGATATTTTAAAAAAAATTATTGCATTAAAAAAGCATGATGTTAAACAGTTAATTTAGATTGTGAAATATCACAGTAATAAAAACTCACTTTGATCTTGCACTTACAAAATAATTAAAGTATTGGATCACAGATTAGACCTCCAATCACGGGCAAATGTAAAGCTTTTCAAGAAGGGGATGTCAAATGACTGAAAGGCAAGTTGAAAGACGGTTGAGATAATTTTTAATTATCCAGAAATTGAATTCCTTCATTAATTTCAAAGATTTCCTTTTTAAGAAAAGGCAGCACTATCTAATAACTAGTTTTGTTATGAGAAAATTTCCTCCAGGTATTTCTTCTCACACACGTCTCGCAGCTTAAAAATTGTTGGAAGGCATCCCAGTTGTGGGACTTTAAAATGAATATCAGAAAGATCCCAGTTTAGAACAGGCCACTTCTCCCCTTTGTCTTGCTACCCTCCATTTTGCCCTTGGCCAATACACAATGAATAGGATATTCCCTTGAGATGAGAGGGGCAATACTTCACTGTGCAGATTTAAAGAAAACCGGTATATCTTAGTTTAAATTCAATGCAGAACACATACTCCTCAGTTTTTTTGGGAAGACAGCCTGTCCTTCAGCCATGGGTTTGCTAGTGGTTAGGAAAAGACCACCGCCAACAGGAAACCATCGGAGTAGGGCTGTGATCCTAAGCAAACTTAGCTGGAAGTAAGGTCCTCTGAAATTGGTGGGGCTTACTTCTGCACATAGTGACTGGGTTCACACAGCACGGTAAGCCATGGTGGCTTATAAGCCATGTTTGTTTCAGAGTGGCTTGTCGTGTTGTTTGAGCCAAGCCAGAGTCTGGGTTCACACAACCCGATAAGCCATGTTAGTTTCAGAGTGGCTTGTCGTGTTTTTGAACCAGGCCAGAGACTGGGTTCACACAACACGATAAGCCATGGTGGCTTATAAGCCATATTTGTTTCAGTGTGGCTTGTCCTGTTGTCTGAACCTGGCCAGAATGTGTTTTCCAGGAAATCTCATATTATTTCCAGTTTTAAGGGTCTCCTGTTTACAGCACAAACAGCTTAGTCCTTGGGCAACTGAAGTGGTCCCTCACAGGACTGACTGTTTTCCCCCCTCAGTGGTCCAGTCAGCACAAGGCACTGGGTCTGGGAGCTGCCATTTTAATTTCCCACAATGCCCCTTACGTAGTGACATTCCAAGGGGAATTTAATTGTGGGGAATTAAAGTGGTGCTCCCGCCACTCGGAGCACTGCCCCTGCTTGCCACTGCCACCAGATAAACCTACAAGGGCCCACTGATATAGGAAGGGCCCCACAAGAGGACCCCCCTCAAACATGGAGCTAACCCTATATGAAGACTGAGTTGAGGCAGTGTCAGGCCCAACTCTTGGCAGCTCTCCTTGCTCAGGCCAAGAAGCAACCCAAGTCCATGAAAGCTCATGCCAGAATAAATTGGTTAGTCTTTAAGGTACCAGAAGATTATTTGTTGTTTTTGCTGCAACAGACTAAGACAGCTACCCTCTGGAAATCCTCTTTGCTTATGTGTTCAAAGAGACTTCCTTGGCTGGTCTCTTTACAGTTGCCTCCTTTGGCCAGTGCTGGTGTGTGTGTGTGCGCGCGCGCACACATGCACGCATACAGGCCTAATTCCCTGTCTCATTGATTGCAGAGTGCAAAACAGCAGCAGACTTCTCTCATACAAGCACATGCACACACAGGACTTGTTTGTAAGTAGATGCTTTTTAAAAGATAAATAACAGTAACATGGTTACTCAGGTACTAAAGCTTGATGGTTACAGAAGTGTAGTTTCTTAAACGCTACTCAGTCAATTCTTTGAGGTAAGGAAAAAACACACGCAGGTCAATCCTCCTTCATAAAGCCTACCAGGCGTCAGTTAAGTCCGTTAACACTAGACTAGTCTATCTGTCAGAGGAGTGTTAGAATGGAATTCAAACCTGTTGCTAGGCAACATCCAGCATTCCCTCCCCTGATTCAATCAAGTGGTTCAGTCCACTGAACCCTGTCCTTCAACCGGTCTGTTCAAGTCTGCCTTAACCCTTTAGTGGGCAATTGACTTAAAAAAAACAAAAAACACCTCTCTGCAGAGTTTACATCTTCTCATCGCATATTCCAACACTTATGTCACAGCCAGGCTCTTGTCCTGCTGGGAGTGTGAGCAGTGCCAGTTCCAGGTTTTGGAGGGCCCTTAGGCAAGACACCCTCAGTGGGCCCATCTCCTTCAGTGAGAGAGCAATCCTGTGGTCCCTGGAGAGCATCCCAGGGAACATAGGATTCTTCGGAGTCCCCCTCCCGAGGCCATAAACACTGCTACAACCTAATTTCTGATCCCCCTCTCTTGCAGCTGCCACAGAAAGAACTGCACCAGCTGCTTCCAAGAGTTGCAAACACAGCCTTGGAGGGAGAGAAAAGGGGGCGTTCCGGTGGGCAGGAGGGGCAGAAGAGAGGCCAGTATATGAGAAATCCTATGGCCTTTCCAGCCCCGGCCCAGTCCCTAGCTGTGCGCCATCTCTAGATGGGCTCAGAGACCCATCTAGAGGATAATTTCGTAAATTAGGACAGAGAGGCGAAATTGCCTCCGTCCGTCACTCCTCCCGTGCTCCTGGAAGTGGCCCAGCATGGCATTGGATACGCAGAAGCCTCCGAGATCGGCAGCTTCCTTCTAAGGGTTATGCTCTTGAGTCTACCTTCTCACCAGCATTGTTGCCTACTCGTCATCTTCCTTTCCCTCATCTTTGCTACCACCTGCTTACATGCCAGGCTGAAAGCCAGTAGGCCCAAGTTCTCCAGTTGCTGGGGAACATGGGTGGGAAGGTTCTGGCTGGACTAGATGGACCCTCGGTCTGATCCACCATGGCTGCTCTTATGTTCTTGGTGGACATGCAGGCAGTGGCATCTACTGTTCCTCCCTCACATCACCACTGTTGTCCGAGTCAGAGCAAGGGGCGGGTGAATAAGCAGGTTGCAATGGTGAAGAGGAAGAGCAGGTTCGGGGGCTTTGGTCACTGGGCCCCCTGCTGGGGCATGGGCCCTCGGCAAGTGCCCAACCATGCCAATCCTTGACACCAGTCCTGGGTGTTAGCCCTGGCAGGACTCTTCCAGAGCCCTCTTTAAAACATTTAGATCTCTCTTCAGCCAGCACCAACAGTTAAATGTTGATGTCGAAGATTCACTGAGTCTCTCCTCCCACCTCCTCATTCAATACTATGGCATACAACAAAAGGCTGTAAACATTTCTATATCCAGGGCTAAAGTGTTTGTGCTGTAAACAGGAGACTCTTTAAACTGGAAACAATAAGGGATTTCTTGGAAAACACACACTCTGTGCAGAAATGTAGCCCTCTAGCTAACAGTAAATGACTGTTTATGGTTCCCTACTGGGACCTTTGGAAGGGTATGGTAGCAGTAACCTGAGCTGATATATGAAAGAAAAAGCAAGAGAGAACTCAAAAGAGCAGAAATGAAAACCCGGCAAGATATAAAAACTGCATATAGCATTAGAGATATGCTTTAAGAAAAGGATGATCTAGCAGATTTGCTGAAAAGGGAAAGGGCAGACATCTCAGAAGAGTTAAAAAAACACTGGTTGTTGCTACCTCTGCTCTTTCTCAAATCTCTGATTTTCTCCAGTACAAGGCGCTTTACCAAAATAGGAGATGAACAGTTCTGTGAATGACATCGGAGGCATCCTGGACAGAGCTCCCCAGACCCAGAAGGGGGTCAACAGTAACCATCTTGTTTAAAAAGAAACAATGCAGTGATATCAGATAACTGGTGTCTTAACTGCTGCTGCCATTTGGACAGGCAAGAGAAAAGTTTTCAATTCAAGCAATGTTTCTAGTAAATCTACTGATCTGGCATGTTTTCTCTGTCTCCAAAATCTGCTCCATGTTTATGAGAATAACCAGAATAAAGAGAATGACTAACAGTGAAGGATTTCCTTTGGGGTTGGGGGAGCCAGAATGAAATGAGGGTTGCCACCTTTAACCCCTCCAACGTTACTGTACTTTTAACCACGACTTGATAGGCAGCAATTTAAGAGGTGGAATTCCCCCCTTCACTGGATCTCTACACAGGAACCCTGCCATGAATAACAAAAATCATAGTGAGAACAAAGACTGAATTTACCCCTTCCCTTTCCCGTGTAGATAGGAGGAGACCCCACTGTGAGCAAACACAGACACAAGCTTTTCAAGGCAGAATATCTTATTATATCTTATAATATCGTGGCACAACGCACAACCCAGTAAGCTGAATGCAACCCACCAGCCACGGATGGTGGCCTGCCGATAAACCTCCTTTTTTGCTGCCTGCAACTGCAAAACCTGGGAGGGGGTGTGATGTTATGCACCTGGGGAGGCCACAAGGCACAGCTGGTGCACTGTGTTTGACTTGGTGAAATCAGAAGATGGCAAGGCCGCTATTGTCAGGCTCCCGGCTAACCCAGGCCCAGGAGAGACCTCTTCGGAGGAGGAGAAGCCTTGGTCCCACTGCAGACTGATCTCCAACTGAGTTGTGGGGCAACCAGAGGAGTCCTGCGGCAGAGATGCCTTGCCTGAGGTCCTCAAGAACCCTTCCAATGCCATCCCGAGCCCAGCTGGGCTTCCAGACTCTACTCCCTCCACCCATGGCTCATGCGAGAGCATCTGCGGCAGCAATGGACTAGATGGGAAGCTCAGAGCCATCAGAATGTCTGCCTGGCAGCCAGAATGCTGTTTTGCCCGGGTTATACTCATAAGGAATGGTCTATTCAGGAGCAGGGGTCTACTTATGAGGAGGCAGACCCTGCTGCACCTGGTGAATCGGGGACAGCCAGTCTTCTTCAGATTTTTGCTAGGTTAACTGCTCCCATAGGGCTGTTTTGCTCCAGTTCTTCCTCGTGGTCTCTGCGCGTCACTCATGAGGGCTCTGCGCCTGCGCTGAGGCCTGCTTCGGGAAACTTCCAAAGCTGAGGAGGTGTTTTAGGCGGGAACCCTTCCCCCACCATCCTACTGCTCATGCTTCTAGCGCAGGGCTCTCCAACCTCGGGTCCCCAGATGTTGCTGGACTGCAGCTCCCAGAATCCCTTGCCGTTAGCCATGCTGGCTGGGTATGCTGGGAGCTGAAGGCCAGAAACATCTGGGGACCCGAGGTTGGAGAGCCCTGTCCTAGCGGGTTCCCACCTATCCCCTCAGTCTACCAGACTTGCCATAGAAACAGTATCGGCGGTGCATGAGGTCAAATGCTGGAGCCTGGCTGTTGGGTGAGCCCACCCTTGGTGCGTTACACACACGCCGAGTGCTGAAAGCTCTTCAGATGCTTCTGCAGCACACTGGGACTGCTGGTGGGGCACGTTCGTCCATGTCACCGTGAGTCTCTCTGCCATCTGAGTGTCTCTGAAGCTCAGTGTGACCTCTGAGAGAGCCCCACCTTTCTCCTGAGCCTGGAAAAGGGTGAGGGTTCTCCCTGACCTCACACCGGCTTCAAGGCCTCTCAGAAAAGCAACACAAAATCTCACTGCTTTTCCACATATCAGCACTAAGGTGGCCACCTGTCCTGTTTTACAGTGGACAGTAGTCCCCTAAAGTGCTGTCTGGTCCAAGTCCCATTTAAAGGTCAAGAACCATAAGAAGGCCTTGAAGTTGCCCATCGATGCTTAGCACGTGGACTGCAGAACTGAGCAAGCACAAACCGCTCACCCAGACTTTTCCACTATGGTGAGACACATTCATTTCTATTTACCGTAAATAATAGTAATTGTTCCCAAATTTGCATCCCTACATATAAATCAGCATATGCCCATTTTAGTCAAATCTGTGTCCTCTTTTGTCCTCTTTTTTTTGGGTGATGGATCAGTGGCCACTCAAATCAGCACAGCATCAGATAGAGAGAGATCCCAACCTTCTCTGGACTTAGGAGATGGGTGGGGACTCCCCTTGCCATTGTTCTGTGCTTTCTTCAGATGAAAAGATGCCCTCACTGGTGGCCACCTGATCAGTATTTCTGTATTCTTGTGCATTTAGGTTCTCGCTGTTATGCATTTATTATTTCACCCAGATGTACCTTTAGCTCCATTGGCCCCCAGATTTTTGGCTGAAGGCCTGTTCAAAATTCTCAGGAAGTTGAATTTTGTATCCTATTCCCCATCCTGTGCTTTTTCTGTGCTTCATCCATGGAATTGCAGTGTGCTGTGCCCTGGGAATAATCCTATTGTGTGTAATCTCCAATTCACTCTTTATATACCTTCCAAAGCCTGTTCTTCTTCCATTTTATTTTTAAGGGGGAAAAGCAAGATCCTGCTACCTTCAGATTGACAGATGTTCCTTTTTGTCCTTGAGGAAATAGAGGAAATGTGTGATTGCCTTGTAGTTCTTCCTCTGCTCGTGAATGACAAGGTTGCCTACTAGTCATGTCTTTCTTTTATTATTCTTTTGTTTGGAAGGGAACTGCACATGAGAGCAACTGGAGGCACTGGATTATTAAACAAAAGGATTATTCTTTTAATTTTAGCAATGGCATAATTAAAGCGGAAACCAATAGACAAGTTCCTCTTCCTCCAGCAGAGAGGAAGTGCTGACAACAAGATATATTTAGATGTGAACTGTGCAACTAGTAATAAATAAATACATACGTCTATGTCATCCAGAAGATCTGATGATGGTGGGATATGAGTAATAGCAGGGGAGGTGTCTGGTTTTACCATGCGCTCTCAGAAATGTGTGTGGACCTTATTTCCTGCCCCTCCCCCAATTCCTTATTATTTGCTCTGAATGAAATGTGCGGGCATTTATGTGATTCACATATATTTTCCCAATGGAGTTTTCATTTGGGAATTTGTTGGTATGGTCTGGGGGCGGGTGTGTTGAATCAGAAAGAGGAAATGCATGTGGAGGAAGGGGGGGAGAAGGAAATAAGAAACGACTGATGAGCTGCAATGTGCAGGAATGGAAAGTTGTGCAGGATGCAAAGCCATAAAACTAAGGAAATATAGAGTAACACACAACCAAACACCTCCAGTTCTCATTTGACAGCTGCAATTTGAGTGGCAGGATCATAACACCAATAGCGTGAGATGCTCTACCCTCCCTCTTGGGCAAGCGGCTATGGATGTGCAAATCAGCAAAACTCAAGCTCATCAAGGTTCTCCAAATTCCACCTTGAAGCTCAAAAAAATTTTGTATTTTCATGTGCGTTTTCCCAAATCAATCTACATTTTTGAAATGAATTCATTTTTCTGCCATTGATTAAAGCATGTTTATACACATTTTCTCAAGGCACACATTTTTTTCCAAATGTACACATTTTTGGTACAATTTTTGTTCTGCTAATCACATTGCAAGCTCAGAAATGTATTGACTTCGATTGCAGATTGGGTTCGGGTCCCTGCTCAGTTCTGGGAGGTGGAAACTGGGTAAATTCTGATGAAAAATATACTGAAATGAATTTCTCTTATATCCCTGGCAAGCTCTGTTTACCTGGTATTGGTGGACCAGCAAAACATTCCATTGGCAATTCCTGTTTTCAATCAGACTGGAGTAGGATTTGGAGCCCTTGGCAGAAACGCTGTTCCCTTAGCACTGGCAACTATCTATGGTTCCTCAGTTGTTAATAATAGTATTGGTTGCGTAGAAATGAGCACAGCAGAATGTAATTATTCAGCAATAGTGGGGAACAATAGTTGGGAGTGCTGCGTAAAACAGCTAATATTTGTATTTGAGTTTCTAGAATTTGTATATTTTTGCAGATTTGGGGATGAAGGAGCTCCCTGTGGATCTGCTGGTTTAACATGTCTGTAAAGCCGACTACCAGTTCCTGGTCCAACTATAACCCATGTCTCCCATTCACATTAGCATACTGCTCACAACAGGTGTCTGCTTCCCAGCTCTTATTTATTTATTTATTTATTATTTATATTTATTTATCGCCCATCTGGCCGGCAACCGGCCACCCTGGGCGATGTACACAAGATAAAATACAGGATAAAATAAATTTAAAACAGTATAAAGTTTTAAAATCTTAGCCCACCCCATATTCCCGCCTGAACAGCCATGTGTTTAGTGAGCGGCAGAAGCTCAGCAGAGAGGGGGCATGGCAGAGGTCACTCGGAAGAGAGTTCCACAATACGGGGGCTGCCACAGAAAAGGCCCTCTTCCTAGTCCCTTATGCTCGTCTCTTCACAGAGACCAGGCCTGCTTTAGCGGTGTTTCATTTAATTATTTATTCTCTGTGGCTAGCTGTCTGACAGAATCCCACCCTACCCTACCCCACTCAGCAAGCTTGGCAAAGACACATGTTCCAGCGAAGACAGGGTTGAATTCACATACTCTGTTCACTTATAATACAGAGTGCCCAGCAATGCTGCCCCCCTACCGGATGCTGAGCCTGCTGACTATAAACACTTCCCATGCCTGGCCAGGCTCTTTGCCTGAGCAAAAAACAAGTTGCTGGCCTTCTTTGTAAGGCTCTCCAAGGGCTTCCCAAGCCACTGTAATTCCCAGCTTTATGACTTGTTCTCCAGTCTTGACGTCTGCCTGCTTCCTCAGCCTCGCCTAGCCATTCTGCTGTAGCAGGATCTGTGGGAGGGGGGCATATCTTAGTGGCTGGATACATATGCGTCACATCACATGCAGGAGGCCATAGGTTCAATACCTGGCATAGCCGGTTCAAATGATCTCAGGTACAAGGCTGGAAAGGCCTTGGGGAGACACTGCCAGTCAGAATGGACAACACTGAGCCTGATAGACCAGCAGTCTGACTTGATATAGGGTCAGCAGCTTCATAAGTTCGACTGTGTATCTGCTCCATTGCTATTCCCCTGGGACTCATCCGTCCAGTGTCCTGTGTTGCTGGATGCATGCACTCCAGTGGCTGATAACAACCCTTGGATAGTTCAAATAAAGCCCACCATAGTACTCCCAGTAGGGTCACCCATGGCGGTAAGGTCCGGGGAGAGGAACCAGACAAAGAACGATCCAAAACATAAAGTCCTCAACGGCAGAACAGGCGGAAGATAATTAAACCTAAATTACAACGGCTGTGAAGGCGGATGAAGGCTGCAGCAGAGAATGGTTTTCCAATCGTCAGGGTAACCGTGCCATTGGATCTCTGCCGTACTCTGTCAAGTTTGTGTGGTGATTCGTTGTGCACCGATCTCCCCACATAAAACAGTTTCACGCACAGGCGTCTTCCAACCCAACCCATCCAACCCAACCCAACCCAACCCAACCCAACCAACCAAACTTCCTTCTTTTATCCCGGAAGACAATCTTACTCGGTCACGAGTGATCGCCTGATGATGCCATGTTTGAGCTTCTGGGGACATATGGCTGCACTAGAACCTGGTGCCCATGGGCACCACTGCACCAGACACCTCTTATGGTGCCCACCAAGGTGCCCTACCTCTCCCACTCATTTTTTCTGTTCTTACTGGCAGCTGCGGCTTCTTCAAAGCAGTGTGTTGGGGCTCAGAGACCCCACCTCTGCTTTGTACTCAGTCTTTTGGGCAGGTTACTTGTCTTTTGTGACTGCTGTGCCTCCCCTGATAGCCATTTTGTGGTGCTGCCGTTGACAGTTTCTCAAGTTGCCAAATGTACCCATGGGCCAAAAAGGTTGCCTATCACTGGACTAGGCAGACCTTTATTCTGATCCAGCAAGACAAATAGACCAAACTGGGACTATGGAACAATGCCATACACATCTCATGAAAAAGTGTGGCATTATTTACTCAAATTCCATACCTTATGCAGCATTGCACTTGTTTTTAAAGATCTTAAAGTAGGTAAAATACACGGCTCTGTGATATTTTATTTTTCTTCTGACTGTCAGAGGTTTCCTGAAAAACAGCCAATAGCAGGCTGTCATTACTCGAGTCACTCAGGAAATATGAAAAGGAAACACAGTTCTAAAAGCTGGCACGGAATGAGCAGCCATTCAACTTGCACGATTCTCCCCCAGCCTTCATCTAATTATTGTAGAGTTGGAAAAGAGGTGACCAAAAGCCCATCTAATCCCTTCGCCATCACATTCTCCCATAGACCAGGTTACCATCAGGTTGGCCACTTACAGGTTGCCCAAAAAGAGGGCACAGACTCGCATATGCTAATTCATATGTATAGGCACACATTTAGAATAATCACTATTTATTTATTTATTATATTTATACCCCACCTTTTTTCCTGCAAGGAACCCAAGGCGGCTTACATAATCCTCCTGCTCCTCTCCATTTTATCCTCACAACAATCCTGCGAGGTAGGTTAGATTGAGAGTCAGTGACTGGCCCAAAGTCACCCAGTGAGTTTCGTGGCCGAGCGGGGACTAGAACCCGGATCTCCCGAGTCCCAGTCCAACACTCTCACCACTATGCCACACTGGCTCTATAATTTAAGTAGAAATGAAACCACACCATAACAGGGGAAACTGTGTGACCAGGTGACCTTTGAGGCTGCTGCTCAGTGTGCTGTCCAGGTGCTCACTGTTAATGGGCAACTTCAGGTCCCCTGCTCCCGCTTCCTATGGTTCCTGATCTTTAAATTGGACTTGTACCGGTCGGGACAGCCCTTCAAATAGAGGATACATTTCCTTCAAATAGAGAACTGTCCTCTGTACAGTAGGACACATGGCAGCCTTCTCCAA
The DNA here is from genome assembly GCA_021292165.1 of Shinisaurus crocodilurus. Classification (NCBI taxonomy): domain Eukaryota; kingdom Metazoa; phylum Chordata; class Lepidosauria; order Squamata; family Shinisauridae; genus Shinisaurus; species Shinisaurus crocodilurus. Next base: position 300,190,901 of record CM037876.1, read on the forward strand.
CCTGGTGGCCTCCAGATGTCTTGGACTCCAACTCCCAGCATTCAAGAGCATTGGCCATGGTGGCTGGGGTGATGGGTGTTGGGAGTCCAAAACATTGGGGTGGGCACCAGGTTGGGGAAGCCTGATGTAATGGTTCAGCTCACCCATTTTGCTCTATATCAAAAATATATCTGGAAGCATGACTGAAAGCAAGGGAAGCTGTGTCTTTGGTCATATATTTATTTGTGGCCGTTCTTTGGGAGATGTGAAAGTATCTTTTATGGAAAAAGCATTAAATGCAGGGCCTCAGCATGCATGCCCTTTTAATCTAGGCCTGCAAAGTTCTTTCTTGCTTTCCTTTCCCCACTTATCCTCTTATCTTTGGGATTGTCGTGTCTTAGCTAGCAAAATGTCCACTAATTGGTGGGCAATGTTCGAAACGCACAGCTCCCCTCAGCTCGCTGTTTAGAATTTGGAATCTTCAAGCATGCCAATAAGAGAGGGCAAAGAGGGCAAGGATTGGTCCACTGGCTGCTGATGTCACAATGGCTCTTAACTCTGCGCTGAGCAAGCCTTTTCCGTACTACTGCTCTTAGGACCACATGGAATTTATGGGGCTATCTCCCAGGTCACAGGTTTTGCTAACACAGTCTATTACCTTCCTGTCCCTGTCAGCATTCTCAACAGTAGCACAATCCTGCCCATACCAGTGAAACGTTTCCAGAGGAAGAGAAAAGGCTCATGTATTCACCGACATCTGAAAACATTACTGGTGTTTTCATTTAATTTTTTAAAATTTTTTGTCTTGCCAGTGGTTTTTTTTTTTTTTTTTTAAATCATAATATTTGTGTAGGGAAGGATCAGGGTGGGATATGAAGGAGTTTATTATCGTTTGCATATTGAAAAAACAACAACCCCGATACAACTTTTAATTAAGAAAAGAGAAGGACCTCTCTCTTTTTTTGGACCAAATGCAACTGATTCATGTAGATTACAGGACCCTTCTTAATCTCATGTTGCTCCAAGGGCTTCTCCACAAAATCCCTTTAAACGGGCATATCTAAACAAACAAACTTCTTTACATACAGGCCAGCTTTACATACAGATTTGAATGAGAAAATGTGGACCCTTCTAATCAGGTTGAAGTCAAGCCTTGGCAGTAAGTTTTGAGAATGGGCATATCTCTGCATTTCAGTCTGTTCCAAAAGGCTTCCTGTCACCAAACGCCATTAGGTATCAGCAGGAAATTACACATTTATGAGTGATTTACTTCTAAACAAACACGGCTACCCAAACAATAAGTTATTGAATTGGGCTGTTAGCTTTTTAAAGTATCCCAGTGAAAGATCTTAACAGCTGTCTCAGCTGATAACTACTGCTTTGGATAAGAATATTGTTGACTGGCGTTACTAGTCAATTGTTTCATTAAAGTCAAGCGGCATCTTTTAGATGAGGGAGGGGGAAATAAAAGGGGGGGAACCCTATAGAGGGTCGCCTATCAGTTTCTTTAAAACAATATATTTTCTGAGCCACAGAATTAGTTCTTTGGGTGGGGGAGCTTTATGGCTAAAGAGCTGTTTCAGAGGTCACGTCAAGATTTTCGTCTGAAATTTGCATGCATTGAGTGCAGGCAGGGTGGGATGGGGGAAGGCAAGGTTGGCAGGAGCCTGGGAAGCACAAAACAACAACAGCGTTGATATAAACTATTGTACACAAAGAGCAACAGTGGCTTGGGAGCAACAGAGAAAGATGCAAGATAAAGAATGATTGGAGGTAGTGTGCTCTTAACTGCCCTAGAATTGCATGCAGTTACTTGGGGTGCCATATTTTTAGAGCGAGTGCTGACTTCTGAATGTAAGAGATGGCCGAGAGAAGTGAACGGATTTAGTAGTGCAAGAGCAATCCAGACTTCCCTGTGACAACATTGCAGTGGATGCTAGTGTGGAAGTGTTGCTGGCATTCAATAGCTCCCAATGAAGCAGGGCACGATCAGAAAGGTTTCATGGATTTCGTAGATCATAGAGTTGGAAGGAGCCTTTCATAGATCATAGGGTTGGAAGGAGCCTTTCATAGATCATAGAGTTGGAAGGAGCCTACAAGGCCATCAAGTCCAACCCCCTGCTCAATGCAGGAAACTAGAGGAGTGGCCTCCCATCCAAGTAATAACCAGGCCTGACCCTGCTTAGCTTTCCACACTCAGACAAGCTGAGCCAGCGTCAGCCATATTTAATTATGTCCACCCCATTCTGAGAACTCAGGCAGCATAACAACCCTCCCGTAAACAGAACAGAATCCCATCACATTAAAATGTTATTAAATGTCTCCCGTCTTGCCAACTTGCATATGTGGCTGTGCTGTAAGCTTCGAAAATCGAGTTTGTTAAAGGTAAAGTCATTTATCTTCTTGCATTTTACCTCTAGACCCTCTGATATATATATATATATATATAATCAGGATTTACAAAAGTCATGGGAAATCATGCAATCAAGAGAAGGTTATTAATCTGATTAACACACTGGAGGTGGCCAGCAAATGGAAATATATTAATACTTTTCAGTGGAAGATTGGTTCACTTAAGAAGAGTATGGAATGTTTTAATTTTGATTACATTAAAATTAATGTAATGTAATTAAAATTAAATTAATGTAATGGCAGGAGAGCCATCTTCAGGTACCTTCAGACACTTTGTGAGATAGATGAGGCTGAAAGAAAGTGACTTGCCCAAGGTCACCCAAATAGAGAATTGGTTTTCCCAATCCTAGTCTGACACTCTAACCATTATTACCACACTCTACACACATGGCTCATCATGTGAAAACACTGTTCTTTAGTTCGAAGTGTTGGTGTTGACCTTAAAAACTCTAAATGGTTTGGGGCCAGAGTATCTAAAGCAGGGGTGGGCAAACAAGTGTTAAAAGCTCCCCAATCCTTCTCCAGCTTAGATTCTACTCCGAGCCAGAGAAGAACTACCAGCTTCCCTGGCCTCTTGCTCTCCCTGTATTGGATTGTAGCCAGCCAATGTTAGTCTGATTTAAGTTCCATTCATTTCAGTGGGTCCACTCTAAGTAGGACTAACATTAGCTACAACCCATTGAATATAGTGGAGTGATGTGGCTGCATTATATTCAATAATGGGAAATGAAGATGATGCAGGTACAAAAATATGATGGGGATTTGCCCCCATAGCCCCCTTCTCTCCTCCTATATACAAACGGAGTGTATTTTCTGTACACTGGGGTTGGCTCTGAAAAATACCCAAATTATTCCAATTTTTTTTTCCAGTAGAACTTGGATAATTTCCAAGTGCACCTGAGGCAAGCTGCAGAGATCTCACCCATCTCTTAAGCATCCCGTACATTCATTCTGATTCAGTAAAAGCTTTACAACATGATTTAGCATTTGTCTAGACGGGGCCTTACTCATCTTTTATGGTTTCAGGAAGGTAGGGAAGGAACAGAGTAACATGACTTCTTCAGTAGAATCAATTTACTTTGAAATTGACATAATTAGACAATTTCCTGTGATGCTTGTACAGTTTTGAGTCCTTGGATGGTTTATCAGCAGCTTTATTTTTTGTTTTGTTTTTGGGTCTCTCTCTTTTGCTAAAGTAATAAAGCATACAACAAAAAAGTCCCCAACTCTTCGTTGGCATAACCCTGAGGCTTGAAAACAAGCCCAAACAGGTATGTCATCCAAAAAATACTCACAGGCAAATCTACAGGGAGAGGGAGGTTTGTAGCTGGGAAGGAGCCATGAAGAACACCTCACTTCCCACAGTTGCTATCTGAACCTTACACAAATATGGTATCACTAGCTGTTGCCCGCGGCTTCGCTTGCGTGGATTTTAGGATTTGGTACAATTGTTTTTAAAAGAAACATGATGGAATCCCAGCTCCCCCGGGAATCTCAGCTCCCTCGGGACTGCACAATGAAATCCCTGCTCCCCCCCGTCCCAGGACTACACAATGAAATCCCTGTTCCCCTGGGACTACACAGTGAAATCCCTGCTCCCCCCCCCGATACTGCACAACAATGAAATCCCTGCGCACACACACACCGGGACTACACAACAGTGAAATCCCAGCCCCCCCCCCCCCCCCGGGACTACACAATGAACTCCCTGCTTCCCCCCCACCACCTCCGGGACTACACAACAATGAAATCCCTGCTTCCCCCACCCCAGGACTACCCAACAGTAAAATCCCAGCTCCCTTGGGTCCACACAACAATGAAATCCCAGCTCCCCCCCCCCCAGGACTGTACAATTAAATCCCTGCTTTCCTCCCCCACCCCGGGACTACAGAATCAAATCTCTGTCCATCCACCGGGACTGCACAATGAAATCCCTGCTCCCCCCCCCGGGACTACGCAATACTGAATTCCCTGTCCCCACCCCGGGACTACACAACAGTGAAATCCCTGCTCCCCCCACCTGGGACTACACAATGAAATCCCTGCTCTCCCCCCCCCGGACTACGCAACAATGAAATCCCAGCTTGCCCCCTCCCCCCGGGACTACACAGCAATGAAATCCCTGTTCCCCCTCCCCTCGGGACTACCCAACAATGTCATCCCAGTTTGCCCCTCCCCCCGGGACTATCCAACAATGAAATCCCAGCTCCCTCCCCCATGCAGGCTCCGGCTGTAGCGCATATGAACGTTCTGTTTTGACGTAGGAGAGATTTATATATCCGCTCCTGATTGGGCCCCTTTGGCGGCAGTTCATACGAACATTCTAAATGTCGTTCGAGTGATTTGTATAACCTCTCCTGAATGACCCCTGCAAACATTCCAAGTGATGCCATTGGCTATCATCTATTTTGGGCCGTACAGGTGCAGTGATGACTTTTTTGGAGATTTGAACCCGCCAGTCTTTGTCCTTGGGTGATGGAGAGTATGCGTGCCAGGTTTGGGGCGGATCCGTCCAACCGTGTAGGATCCTATGCGACGCACACAAACGCCTGTACACACACACAGACACACAGGATTTGGGTCGCCCCACACACAACAGTCATTCTGTGACTGAAAGTGTAACGTTTAGGCTGGGTGCTGGCGGCAGAAAACATTTCTGACAGAAATATCTGATCTTAAAGAAACATCAGGTGAATCCTGAGAGTCTACAGGTGATGAAGACTAGTGACCGTGCCAAGTTTGGGGTAGATCCGTCAAAACGTGATGGAGTGGAGCCTATGTGACGCCCCCCCCCCACAACAGTCAGTCAGTCATGTAAAAAGTTTCCCTCCCTTTTCACCCTCTCAGAGAACATTCTAAATGGCCTAGGGGAGATTTGCATACCCACCCCTATTGGCCCCTGCAGGAATTCATACGAACATTCTAAGTGTCGTATGGGCTATTTGCATAACTGCTCCTATTGGCTCCTGCAGCAATTATGAGGTGAGGCCGATTTGCATAACTGCTCCCCTGTTGTTTTGCCTATAGGATATGAGAGTGGGGCGATTCGCCCCCTTCTCACCCCCTTAGGGACAGAATTTCCAAAAATCCTTCCTTAGTGGGTGTCTACGTCATAAAAGCAATGTTCCTTCCAAATTTCACGTTCCTAGATTAAACGGTTTGAGCTGGGCGTTGATGAGCCCATCAAAATCAGTCAGTCAGTCAGTCAGTCAGTCAGGACACCTTCTTTTATATATATAGATTAAGAGGACATCCTCAGGAAAAGTATGCCCTCAGAATCCCTTGGGATACACCGTTTCGATCACATGCAATAGTTTCTTGCAGTTGCTTCTTGTAGAACATGGTTTTATTCTCAGCTGTATATTAGAAAGTTCAATGTAAATCTTTAAGAACGTCAACCAACTTGAAAAAGTGTCTTCTATCCAAAGAAATTCATAGGGTGCAAACTTGCTTTACAGCATTTACTTCATTAACCCGCACAATGACCCTGTTGTTATCATTCCAGTTTTCCAGTGAGGAAACTGAGGCTATGAGTGCAATCCACGCTACTACTGCTACAAATACAAGTAATAATAAATGACAAGTGGGACCAGTAACAAAATGTTGCTGTGTGAACTGTTCCTGTCCAAGGATCCAAGTAACCATCCATGCCCTTTTCTAGGACACTCCATTCCATTCTCCTGCTTCCAGTTTTCTATGTCTCTTTCCCAACTGATAGTTAACATTCCATGGGCACTGAATTTGATTGTTGCGGTTATCTGTGTGTGTGTGTGTGTGTGTGTGTGTGTGTGTTTCCCTCTTTGGGTTTTTAAAAACATGCTTTGTGCCACACACAAATAAAAGACATATACCGTAAGTTCAACATCGTTAATAGTTAACAACTTTGGTCAAGTAGATTTGGCAAGCATTTTATAAAGGCCATTATATTCATGGTTCAGCCTTATGGTGTTTACAGTATATAGCTTGCCTCGGTCTAGTGAAGTCTAGGGTATTTTCTCACAAAAAGCAGATGCTAAATGGGAAAGATGTAAACAAACAAACAAACAAACAATATATAACCCTGTATGTAAAGATCAGAATCAGAGCTGATCTGTATCAAAGAATAACCAAAGTGAAATTTTCCTTTACATGTCTACCAGAACTAAGTTACGGTATATACACCCCCCCCCCAGTAAGTGTATATGGCATTACAGCCTATGAGACCTACATTCATTAAGAACTCCAGATCGTTAACTTAAATGGGGCCTGAATTTGGGTTAAATCTCTGAGTAAAAGCAATTGGATCTCAGCGGCTTTCTTTCCTGAGTTCTGCCGTTTCCCCTTTTCGACCATGGAAGTTCTTTGTAACAGGAAACCTTGACTTTTATGAAGCGCTTTTATTACGTGGAAGTTAAGCGAGCTGTCTTCAGTTTTCATTTTTCTAGACAAGGTCATTTTTCAAAAGGTTTTAACAGTCGATCATAATAATAATGTGGGTCACAACACAATCTGAGCTGTGGAAAGATTTTTAAGAATAAAATAGAAAATGCAAGCCCAGCAAGAGAAGCATTTTTGAACAATGAATAGAGTTCTTGACTGCTTGTTCACATTTTTTTTTAATGGATTGCTAATGTTACGGAAGCTCTGCCCCTAATAAGGAGTTATTTCTAGAGATGCAACCCTATCATTGGTGTAAAATCGGCAGATTAATAAAATAAGGGTGCAATCCTATGCATGTTTAGACAGGAAAAAGTCCTACAAGTCCCAGCTTTCATCCCAGAGTGCCCCACCATCTAGTCATAATGCAACTGAGCACCATGGGTTGGCATTGATGGGCACCTGCTGAGGGCCCACACCACAGCAGGGTTCCCACTGACAAGAGCCTCTGCAACCTGTTTGTTCACCTGCCTCTCGCTCTGGCCCAGACAATTTATTCATTTTTAAATTATATTTATACCGCTTTTTTCCCCTGCAAGGACCCCAAGGCGGTGTACATAATCCTCCTCTCCATCTTATCCTCACAACAACCCTGTGAGGTAGGTTAGGCTGAGAGTCAGTGACGGGCCCAAAGTCACCCAGTGAGTTTCATGGCCGAGCGGGGACTAGAACCCGGATCTCCCGAGTCCCAGTCCAACACTCTCACCACTACGCTACTATGCCACACTGTGAAGGAGGAGCTGTGGATGCCACGGCCTGCTTGCTTGTTACCTGTCTGCTTGGCAAGCAAGCAGGTGGTAGCAAAAATGAGGAAGAGGAGTAGGTGACGGCAATGCTGCTGTCGGGGCCAGCTCCAGGGTTTTGAGGGCCCTTGGGCAAGACATCCTCAATTTATTTATTTATTTATTTATTACATTTATTAATCGCCCATCTGGCCAGCCACCCGGCCACCCTGGGCGATGTACAATTAAAACAATACAATAAAATATGATAATTAAAACAGTATAAAAAATTCTTTTAAAATCCTAACCCACCCCATATTCCCGCCTGAACAGCCATGTTTTTAATGCACTGCGGAAGCTCATCGCGGAGGGGGCATGGCGAAGGTCACTAGGGAGGGAGTTCCATAATGTGGGGGCCGCCACAGAGAAGGCCCTCTTCCTAGTCCCCACCAGCCTGGCTGCTCTGGCTGATGGGATAAGGAGAAGGCCGTCCGTGGCAGATCTTGTTGAGCGGCCTACTTGATGTTGCTGGAGGCACTCCTTGAGATCATCCCCAATGGGCCCCCTCTCTACGTGAGTCTACTTTCTCGTCACCATTGTTACCAGCTGCTCTTGCTCCTCACTCTCTCTCCCATTTTTCTGCCACCTGCTTGCTTGACAGGCAGAGAGCCAGTTCGCAAGCAGGCAGCGGCATCTGCTGCTCCTTCTGGCCACCACCACTGCTTTCTGGGCCAGAGCAAAAGGCAGGTAAACAAGTAGGTTGCAATGATGGTGAAGAGGAAACCCAACTCCAGGGGGCTCTGTCAGAGGGCCCCTGCTGGGGTTTGGGCCCTTGGCAGGTGCCTAACCATTCCTACCCTTGACACTGTCCCTAATTGGTAGACTCACTGAAGGTGTTTTTCCCCCCTAGGGCCCTCCAAACCCTGCAGCTGGCACTGCAACTGGATCTCTCCTGCGTCCTAACTTCCTCTCTGCTGACATGGAGGGAATGGATATAGGCTCCTGGTTGACCCATAGAAACCACATATTCAACTGGTTCTTGGGATTGTACCATAGCAGGAGACTGCAGCAGGAGAAACAATACCACTAGCTATTAGGAACCTGGGGGGCTGGAGGGAAGTATCTTGAGTTTGCAGATCTTGAAACACGCCACGTCTTTGCCCAACACAGCCGACTCTCCACACAGCAATAAAACAATGTTTTCTTAAAGTAGTTCGCTGACCTAGGAATGCCAGGGTACGTGAATGAACCAAAGCCTGTTTCCCCCAAGAGCTCGCTTGCAGTCGGCACACGTGCCTAATGCTACAGTTGTAGTACATTAGAATTGGAAATAGGATGTTGTTAGCAACTCTTTGCATGGGGTGGAATTTGAATCAAGCGCTGTCACTGGATGGTGACAACCACGCAACATGGAAAGGGCAGCTGCTGGTTCGCACATGGGCTGCATCTTTTCCACTGTCGTTAATTCAATCAATAATTAACCTGCCTCTTTGCAGGGCTTGTTGTTATCATAGCAATTCAAGTAGAAAAAAGTGCTGTCTACCTGAATAATTTCTTAGAGAATGCGTTTAGGGTGCAGCGAGTCAATTTGCAATTTGGATGCTAACATGCAATACAAGTCACCAAAGACTTGTCTACATGAACGGCAAAGTAAAAAAATCCACACTGTATCCAGGTGCAAAGGTTTGGGTGACTGAAAGGATCTCCAGTTGGCTGCTTTTTAACAAATCTGTACGCGGCTGAAGTGACCTCCTCCCCAGTGGCCCAAAATGGCTGGTGGCGGGGAGCCGGGAGAGCTTCTAATAGCCACCCCCAAGTGCCGCTTTGGCACTTTGGGGGCAGCTGTCAGTGGCGTTCTCCAGGTAGCCGCTTGGCAAGATCGGCAAGGGGATTTTGCTGCTCTTGCCAAGTGGCTTGCTTGTAGTTGGGCTTGACCCACCGTGGGTCGTGTCATCTGGGTTTGGGACAACACAACAACCCATCATAGGTCAAACAACTCCAGCTACAAGTCATGGGTTGTCAGGGTGGCTTATAAGCCCAAAATAAGCCACCCTGACAAACCCGTTCCGGGTTCACACAACACGACAACCCACCGTTGCTTATAAGCCACAGTGTGTTGTCATGTTGTGCGAACCCAGGCAGTGTCTTCTTCCAGATCCATCCCTATAAGAATCTGACTTTTTTCCCCAGACACCTCAGGCTGGGAAGGGACAATTCCTGAGTCTTTGTCTTTCCACTTTCACCCCTCTTCTCTGCAAGACACATGGTCCCTTCTCCCTAGGGCAGTGTTCTCCAACCTTGAGTCCCCAGATGTTTTTGGCCTATAACTCCCAGAATGCCCCAGCCAGCATAGCTGGCTGAGGCATGCTGGGAGTTGTAGGCCAAAAACATCTGGGGACCCAAGGTTGGAGAACACTGCCCTAGGCCAAGGGTGGAGAACCGCTTTCAGCCCAAGGGCCGAATTCAATTGCAGCGAAGCTCTTGGGGGCCACATTCCAGTGGTGAGTGGGGTGAAGGCAAAAAGGGGCAGGGCCAAAGGTAGAATGGTTAGGGCCAGAAATTGAAAAAATACCAGCCTATTATAGTACATTACAGCGCTTACTGCCAATAAGAAAGCTTTAGGAGAGGCATTTTTTTCAACCTTTAGAATGGGGAAGAAAACTGCACAGATGCCAGGGAAACCCCAAACAATTGGTGATGGGGGGGGGCAGGAAAGAGGGTAGGGCTATTGGAAGATCCCTGGAGGGCCAGATTTTCCTCCCAGGCCTAGGGTTCCCCACCCCTGCCTTAGGCCCTGCAAGAGGTTTTGCCCTGCCAAACTTGCTTTCCTCTTCTCTCAGTGTAACCGCACTAATAAATAATAATAATAATAATAATAATAATAATAATAATGGTGGTTATTTTTTAATTTTTTATGGGTCATGTTGCATTGATTTGTTTTAGGTTTTTGTGTAATTTTAAACTTGGTTTAAAATTTTTTATAATGTTTTTATTGTGTATATTTTATTTTGTATTATGTCTTTTATTTATTGTTGTAAACCTCCCAGAGAGCTTTGGCTGTTGGGCGGTATATAAATAAATAAATAAATAATAATAATAATAGTCAACATGTATGCCTTGCCATTCCCCCACAGCAGTTTTATTATCCATTATATATTCATGTGTTACATGAAGAATACCCATGGGCTGCTTTTCCTTTTAAAAATAAATCCCAAAGCTGTTTACAACATAAAATTATTATATACTCACTGGGTGACTTTGGGCCAGTCACTGACTCTCAGCCTAACCTACCTCACTGGGTTGTTGTGAGGATAAAATGGAGAGGAGGATTATGTAAGCCGCCTTGGGTTCCTTGCAGGAAAAAAGGCGGGGTATAAATATAATAAATAAATAAATAAATACAATAAAACCAACCATTAAAACAATGGTTAAAAACAAAAATATCTCATTCAAATAACCAGGGGTAGCTCATAGCTGACAATGCTAGCGGTCAGAGAAATGCCTGGGCAAACAAGTATGTTTTCAGTTGTCAGTGGAAGCACTCCGCACTAGGAGACCACCTGATCTTGATGGTGAGATCATTCCATATTGTGGGTGCCACAACTGAGAAGGACCTAATCTGCAAGACAGCCAAACAAACCTCAGTAGGCAGCAATATGGTCAGCAAGCCCTCCCCTCAGAAGGTAAAGACCAGGGCAGCTTAAAGGGGAGAAGGCAGCCTCTCAGATAACCTGGTCCTGAGCTGTTTAGGGCCTTATGAACCAGCAATCAGACCTTGAACATGGCTTGGTAGCTAATTGGCAGCCAGTGTAGAGCTTTCAGTGCAGGATGGGGTGGCCACTGATATCTGCGCTGGTACCACTTGCAGTGACCAAACTGATGGCAGAGCACAATAGCAGCAGCGGAGTTAACTTAACAAACGCACACATAGGGCTTGTTTCTAAGCAGATGCTTTTTAAAGTAAACAACATTACCATATGATTTCTCAGGTACTATAAGCTTGATGGTTACAGAGTTTGTAAGTGGATTTTCTTAAATGTTACTTATTCTGTGAGGAAAGGACAACACAGGTCACGTCCCTTTGCTAAAGCCTAGCAAGTGTCAGTTAAGTCTATTAACTGTAGGACAAGTCTAACTGTCAGAGTGGGAGAGAATGGAATTTCTAACCTGGTGCTAAGCAACATCCAGCATTCCCTCCCCTGATACCAATAAGTGGTTTGCTCCACTGAACCCTTCTCCCTGACTTCTCAGAGAAGCTTGGTTTCTGCCTTTGCCCTTCAACTAACAGTCTATCTTAACCCTTTACTGGGCAGTCAACTTAAAAAAAACCCTCCATGCAGAGTTGACACCTTCTCGTCGTATGCTCCAACACAGCTAGCAGAAGAAAAAAGTCCCTGCTGTCTCCAGTAAGCCCCCTTGTCTCCTGAACATTTCTCAATTTTCTAATGCCCTGCAAATCGCTAAAATAGCAAACTCACTTTTGCGGCCTACAAATGGAGCTACAAAACTGGGCGGAACGGGAGGGCGTTTTCAGTTCAGCACTGTTTTTTTGTTTTGTTTTGTTTTTACATCATGCCTGTCTTGGTCCAAAGTGTACTTTCTCAGGGTCTCTGTCTTAACACCAGTCAGATATTTCAACATGAAACACTTCAGAAGAAAAAGCAGTTGTGTGGAATCGACCTGTATGAACTTAGAATTAGTTCATTGTTTTGTCACCAAGGCGATACCCCACTTTAGTCAAGTGGCTTGAGATCAGCGAAGAGGCCTTCTCTGCATTTTCTCCATAGCTAGAATTAAACACACACACATGTGCACACATTCTGAAAAACAATCTACATCTTATTTAACGTTTAAAAATGGAGGCAGGCAGGATGTGGATTGGAATCCACTAGTAGAGCTTGGTGATTTGCAGAAGATTAAGGAGGGTTTCTGACTCCCAAAAGTTTAACAATAGCAAGTAAAATAACAACAACATTCTCTTTCATGACTCACCTTGTGCTAATCACTTCTCTCTGCCTCAGTGTTCCTCACCTGTAACATCTGAGTAAGAACATAAGAAGAGCCTTGCTGGATCAGACCAAGGGTCCATCTAGTCCAGTATTCTGTTCACACAGGAGCCAACCAGTTGCCCACGGGATCCTACAAGCAGGACATGAGTGCAACAGCACCCTCCCACCCATGTGCCCCAGCAACTGGTGTACATAGTCCTAATCACCTGCTCCCATCAGTGGTTCATGCCTTGGTCTCCTCTCGCCTAGACTACTGTAATGTGCTCTACGTGGGGTTATCCTTGAAGACGGTTCGGAAGCTACAGCTGGTATAGAACGCGGCGGCTCGCCTGGTTAAAGGCAGCCGCCGGTGGGATCACATCACACCAGTGCTCAAGGAGCTGCACTGGCTACCAGTTGCTTGCCAAGCCGAATTCAAGGTGTTGGTTTTGACCTTTAAAACCCTATACAGCTCCGGGCCAGCCTGACTCAAGGAGCATCTCCAGCAACACCAAGTAGGCCTCTCAACAAGATCTGCCACAGACGGCCTTCTCTTTGTCCCTTCAGCCAGAGCAGCTAGACTGGTGGGGACTAGGAAGAGGGCCTTTTCTGTGGCGGCCCCCATACTGTGGAACTCTCTCCCGAGTGACCTCCGCCATGCCCCCTTTCTGCTGAGCTTCCGCCGCTCCGTAAAAACTTGGCTGTTCAGGCGGGAATATGGGGTGGGCTAAGATTTTAAAATTTAATAGTGTTTTAAATGTATTTTATCCTGTTTTTATCTTATGTACATCGCCCAGGGTGGCCGGTTTGCCAGCCAGATGGGCGATAAATAGATGATGATGATGATAATGATAATGATGATGATGATGATGATGATGATGATAATAATAATAATAATAATAATAATAATAATAATAATAATAGGCATAATGCCCCTGATACCAGCAGTAGCATATAGCTATCAGGACTAGTAGCCACTGATCGCCTTCTCCCCATGAATTTGTCCAATTTCCTTTTAAAGCTGTCCAAATTGGTGGACATCTTGTGGAAGTGAAGACTATAGTTTAACTATGTGCAGTGTGAAGAAGCCCTTCCTTTTATTTTTCCTGAATCTCCCACCAATCAGCTTTATGGGATGACCTCATTGGGTTCCAGTATTGTGAGAGAGGGAGAAACATGTCTCCCTATCAACTTTTTCTACATCATGCTTCATTCTGTACACCTCTATGACATGTCTCCTTTTCTCTCCTTTTTTCTAAGCTCAACAATCCCGGCTGCTGTAACCTTTCCTCATAGGGGCGTTGCTCCAGCCCCTTGATCATTTTCATTGCCGCTTTTTGTACTTTTTCCATTTCTACTAATTAGTAGCCCTTGATCAGGTCTCTGCTGACCAATTTTTATAGAGGTTTATGATAGAAATTAATTCCGGCATCTTTCGTAACTCACTTGTAGATTTTTATAAGCACTATTTTGCATTTCACCACCCTAATGCCAGGGATGGGGACTCGGACTCGGGGACTCGACTCGTGAGTCGGACTGAGTCCCCCCTCTGACTCGACTCGGACTCGAGTCCCAATATTTTTAATGGGACTCGAGACTCGACTTGGGACTCGAGACCAAGGACTCTTCAACATCCCTGGGCTGTGTCAAAAGGAGTGGAGAGGAGTGCGATCGCCGATGAAGAGTAAGGGTGAAATTGTGATGAGACCTCACCATTCCAGAATGGGGGGCAAACATTTAGAAAAAATCATGTTCCTCAAATGCAACATGGATAGGTTTTAGGAAGTACAGCAAGTTTATTTTTTAAAATCATTTCCCTAAAATGCAACCTTTCAGACATTTTGGGTTTGGCTGCCTCTGCCTGCCTGTTTGGGGTTCCCAGCCTCCTCTGCCGGCCTGGTCTCTTCTTAACCAGTTCCACAGTTTGAATTGTCCAAGACAAAGGCCTCTGCCTGCCTGCTTTGGGGTTCCCTGCCTCCTCTGCCTGCCTGGTTATTTTGGGTTTGTCTGCCTGGTCTGTTCTTGTCAAAATCAGTGGCAGAGTTTTGAAATAAAAAGGCACACTTGTGCCTAGAATTTATTTAAGCCACACATCTGAAGTAGCCTTATTTTGTTGGGGAAAAACCCCATTGATTTTAATAGGGACTCATGGAGTCAGCTTTGGGAGGGATTTGTGACTCATGTGAGTCACCATTTTGGACCAAGGACTCGGACTCGAGACTCGGGTCCAAGGATTCGTGACTTGACTCGTGACTCCAAGGACTCTTCAACATCCCTGCCTATTGCTAATATTTAGTGTCTGGATCTGTTTGGTAGACCTTGGGGTTCTAGTAAAAAAAGAAAAGAAAAGTAGATGTTGCAAGCCTAAACTCCACCCATCTCTCTTTCTTTGACATATAGGCACCCATATGAGGAGGAAGCAGGACTGTAGATTTTCTACTTCCTGAGAAAGTTTTTGAATTCTTTCCCTCACACCCCTGGGTGGGGGGAGGTGCTACATTGAAACTTTTTCTCCAAATAGTCTCCACATTTTTTCCCTTCTATTTATTTATTTATTTATTTATTTATTATATTTATTAATCGCCCATCTGGCCGGTCACCCGCTAACCGTTATGCCAGCTAACGGTTCCCCACTACAATGTTCCAGAGCAGGGCTCTCCAACCTTGGGTCCCCAGATGTTGCTGGCCTACAGCTCCCAGAATCCCTTGCCATTAGCCATGCTGGCTGGGTATGCTGGGAGCTGTAGGCCAGCAACATCTGGGGACCCAAGGTTGGAGAACCCTGCTCTGGAGCAATGCGAAGTCTGGGACATTATGGAGGAAACAAAATGGTGGCTAGGCTACCAACACAGAATTGCTGCTGCTAACACTTGCGGCAGCGAAAAGAAAATCGCCTTAGGATAAAAGGAAGAAGCTGGGCTACAGCCGCCGCTGATGGTGAGCCCTGTCCCTTAGAAACTGTTGGCGAATTTCTCCTGCCTCTGGAAAAATTCAGTGAAATGGTCCCCTCCCCCCCCCCCACTCCCAAACTTCTCTGTCCACAGATTTTATTTATTTTATTTTATTTATTATATTTATTTTATTTATTATATTTATACCCCGCCTTTTTTCCTGCAAGGAACCCAAGGCGGCTTACATAATCTTCCCCCTCCTCCTCTCCATTTTATCTTCACAACAACCCTGTGAGGTAGGTTAGGCTGAGAGTCAGTGACTGGCCCAAAGTCACCCAGTGAGTTTCATGGCTGAGCGGGGACTAGAAACCGGACCTCCCGAGTCCCAGTCCAGCACTCTTAAGCACTACGCCACACTGGCTCTCAGATAGGGTGGAGGATTTTGAGAGGCCGCTTGCAGGCAGGCCTACTTGTGAGGGGTGAGAGATGCCACTCCCCATGCCCCAATCGACCCGCTGGCCATGCACCCTGCCAGTGGTGGTGGTGGTGGTGGTCACATATTCAGCCTTTGCATGAAAAGAGCCCCTGTGCACAGGTCTCCTCCGCGTGAGTGGGGAATAGAGCACATGCAGAAGGTCCCAAGTTCAATCCCCGGCATCTCCAGGTAGGGCTCGGAATGAATCCTGCCTGAAACCCTGGAGAGCCGCTGCCAGTCAGTGTCGACAATACTGGGCTAGATGGACCAATGGTCTGACTCAGTATAAGGCCGCTTCCTATGTCACAGTAATGCCAAGAGTGCAGCTGCCAAAGAACAGCTACACATAGTTTCACTACACCGGGGATGGACAGAAAGTAGATCTCCAGATGTTTTGGACTTCAACTCCTAGCATTCCCGACCATTGGACGGAGGCTGCTGAGAGTTGAGGTCCCACACAGCTGGAGCGCTGCCTTCTGCCCAGCCTTGCCCTACACACTAACGTCAAGTGTGCAACTGCATGGCCAGTGGGTACGTCAGCACAGGGGGTGTGGCTAGCAGGTGTGACCTCATCCCCCACCCTTCCTAATGCTTTCACTGAGCCCTTGGGAAAGTGTTGCCTGAACTAGTATAAGACAATTTCATGTGGATATCTGCAGATTAATAGAGCAGATTATAGCTCAAGATGAGAGCCAGTGTTGCATAATGGTTAGAGTGTTGGACTGGGACTCAGGAGATCTGGGTTCTAGTCCCCACTCGGCCATGAAACTCACTGGGTGACTTTGGGCCAGTCACTGACTTTCAGCCCAACCTACCTCACAGGGTTGTTGTGAGGATAAAATGGAGAGGACGGGGAGGAGGAGGATTATGTAAACTGCCTTGGGTTCCTTTCAGGAAAAAAGGCGGGGTATAAATAGAATAAATAAATAAATGTCTGTTGCACCCAGAGTCTCTGATGATTTATATTCCTCCAGTAAAAGGTTTTGCACTTACAGCCCCAATTTTCTTGTACTTCTCTCTGCTGAAATCACTTTCTGGGAGATGCTGAAAATGCCTTTTAAAATGTTTTTGTTAGTGTACATTTTGCTGGAGTTACCATTCTTCCGATCTCAGCTCCCTCCCCTGGGAAGGAAGTCTAAGGGAGCGGGGAGGAAATGCATCATTTGAATGCACGCACATTCGCCCCAAAGTGCCATGTAATGTACAGTCTGCCATTCCATATACCCCACAGCAGACGAGGTTCATTTTGCATTGTTGATAATGTACTATAGGACAATCACGGCTGGGTTTTTTTGAAGTATATTTTTAACCAAAGGAACAAACACCCTGCATGCTTTGTAATCAAGTCAAGGCAAGCTATTGTAAAGAAAATCAAGATAGTGTACAGAAATGGAGAAGCACTAGGAAACTGAGTTTGTGTGTGTGCATGGGCATATGAGAAAGAGGGGGGGGGGGAGAGAGCCCACGCAGGGCTGGCCCTACCATTACGAAGAGTGAGGTTGTGCTGCCTCAGCTGATCTGATCTGGCTGGCATGTCATGAAAGGGAAGCAAATGGTTAATTATTTAATTTATTATTGTTGCACACTTTTGCTGCCCAGGAGGGGGACAGATTCCTGTGGGATTTTCTGCATCAAGCATCAAAATAACCGATGGAGCAATCCTATCTGGGGGGGGGGGGCGCACGATAGGATTCTTTGGATCCCTGGATCTGAGGTCAGAAGCAGAGTTCTGACCTCGGGGCTGGGGATCCGCGCTCGCATCCTCCGCGGAAAGGACCACACCAGATGCTTCTCCGAGGTCAGAAAATTGACCTCGGAGAGGGGTAAAGGGGGCGTTCCGGAAGGCAGGGAGGGGAGGAGACCAGGGCCGCCAGGATCCAAGTTAACCTGGTGGCGTGCCAGCCTCTTTCCCTCCCCGTCCGAAGTGCAGCAGCTAGATGGCCGAAATTGGCCGTCTTGCTGGCTTGCGCAGTGGGAGAAGCGAGGAGGCAGTGATAACCTCTGCCGCTTCCCTCACTCTGCCGCAGATGCTTGTGTGAGCCTCCAAGTTCAGAGGCTGACAAGCTTCGAGGGTGCAACCCGTAGGATTGCGCCCTTAACTAGCCTTGGGTTCCTTTGTTGGGGGAGGGGGGTGTCCTATTTCCTGCTGTGCCACAGCAAAGCATTTTGGGCCAGGAAAGAAAGAGAGGGTGGTTGGAATGAGAATAGGGGCATTAGGAATACACAAGAGTTTCCCAGTTCTCACCTGTGAAATGCCAGACAATGTGGGTACCTGACAAATATTTATGCTTTTCTCTGAGAACTTTAGTTGAAGACGACTGTGTATTTTCAAATATTTGTTAGAACTAGAGTCTATGGTAAAATGTGTTCCTTTCATAAAGTGTTCTGGATGAATCTGGATGTCTCTTAAGTTGATAATAGGACAATATCAAAACTGGCAATTCTGAGGGGAGAAAAAACACCTCTGTATTTATGTCTAATGCGCTCTCATGTCTGAGGGAATAGGGAGTGTCCCATAAGGAGGGGCTGGGGGTTGGTACAGCAGGGAATCCCCAGAGGGCAATTTGCTGTGCATCCCCTCGAACCTGGAGCCAGCCCTGGTTGATTTTTCCAGACAGTGAAATCAGCCACCCTCGATTAAGCCTGCTCAGAGCATGGGGAAATTCACACATATCAGTCATCCATTTGATTTATATGCTGCTGCTCCACCAAAGAAATGACACTCAAAGCGGCTAACAATAATAAGAACCAGAATTATTATTTTTTTTAAAAAAATAATAGTTAAAGCAGACAGCATGGCTTTTGTTTCATAAGACTTGCATTCTTATGCTCTGGGGCATGCTGGGAATTGTAGGCCTTTCCCCCCCTATCTAAACATGCATAGGATTGCACCCTTAATTGTTTAGAGAGAGATTGCAAACATTCTGAAAGGATTTTCAAGAGGTGTGAGTGAATTTACTCTGAGCAGCTTCAGTTGCCGAAGCTACAGTCTAAAACTCATTTACAGGGGACGGAGGCTCCACCGACATCATCAGTGGGACTTACTTTCTATGAATGAGCTGACGAGTGGGGCTAGAGCAAGGGGTTTAAGATATCCTTGTTTGCATAGCACACTAACTCCTTGGAAAAGGGCAAGCAAACCCAATAACAGTTTCTGATGAAAATAATATATATATATATATATCTTGCATTGCTCATTCTGTAGTGACCTCTACTGGGTAATGGCTGACAGTGTAATGTCCTGCTCACGGTGACGCTAGAGACCCAAGGTTGGAGAACACTGCACTAGACAAACATCCGTGGCATTTCTTATCATTTCTAAACAACCTGTATTGATTGCCAACCATCAGGAATGTACCTGGAATGTGTAGAAGAATTCTGGGAGTTGCACCTACTTGTAGGTTGGGTGTGTGTGTGTCTCTGTGTGTAGCCCTGATAAGCTATATGCTACCTCCAGTATCAGGCAGCATGCCTATGTGTACACCAGTTGCTGCTGGGGCACATGGGCAGGAGGGTGCTGTTGCACTCATGTCCTGTTTGTGGGTTTCCCGTGGGCAGCTGGTTCGGCCACTGTGTGAACAGAATGCTGGACTGGATGGACCCTTGGCCTGATCCAGCAGGGCTCTTCTTATGTTCCTATGTGTGTGACAGCATTGGTCAGTGCGTGACTGCATCTGTTGTTAAAGAGAACACAGGACCATAGGGAACTGCCTTATACTGAGTCAGATCAGAGTGGCTCATGCTGGCTCAGCTTGTCTGAGCGTGGAAAGCTAAGCAGGGTCAGGCCTGGTTATTACTTGGATGGGAGACCCCTCCTCTAGTTTCCTGCATTGAGCAGGGGGTTGGACTCGATGGCCTTGTTGTAGGCCCCTTCCAACTCTATGACCTATGAATCTATGAGCCCAGTATTGTTGACACTGACTGGCAGCAGCTCTCCAGGAGTTTCAGACATGAGATTTTCCAGACCTACCTGGAGATGCTGGGTTTTAAACCTGGGACCTTCTGCACTGAAAGTATGTGCTCTGCCACTGAGCTATGGTCATTCCCCACTGCCCACATGAAAGTTAGGAACAATGGAAGCTGCCTTATACTGAGTCCATCTAGCCCAGAATTGTCGACACTGATTGGCAGCGGCTCTCCAGGGTTCCAGGCGGGGTTCTTTCCTAGCCCTACCAGGAGATGCTGGGGATCGAACCTGGGACCTTCTGCATGCAAAGCAGATGCTCTTCCACTGAGCTCTGGTCCCTCCCACCTATGGGCTCAGCTGATTAAGGGTTGCGATCTTGTAACGACTTACCTAGCAGCACGCCCCATTGAGTTCAGTGGAAGACACAAAAGCAGGGCTGGCTCAGATGAAGCCCTCAGCAAAATGACATCTGTGGACTCCCACCTATGTCAATGGATGAGGAGCCACCATTTAAAATCCCCAGTGTGACACTATTCCAGGCAACGTGGACCAGTATGGGCCATTTTAAATGGTGGCTTCTATCTGCCCATTGCCTGGCGTGGAGAGGCCCAGGGCAGGTGCCGCTGCCGAGTGGCCTTGCCGGGACAATGGAGCCAAAGGGGTCAGGGGATGATGCCAGGTAGGTCTCCCAAGGAGAAAGGTTCTGGTTTACCTCTGTTTCCAATTTGCTAGTTTTCTATGCAGGACTCCCTCTGCCCCCCCCCCCCACTGCAGTTTGAAATAATACAGTCTCCAGAAGGCTCTACAACCGGGGTGAGCAACTTTGGGAGGTCTGGAGGGCATTTTCACCCCTCCAGTGGGCTGAGCCTTCACCTCATTGCACTGGAAATAATATTTTTCAGCATGGCTTCCGGAGCAGCTGTGGAGTGCCAAGTTAATTTTGACCCTTTTGGTGCTCCGTAGTAGCTATGGAACACTAAAAGGGTTTTCAAAAAAAGGGGGGGTGTCAAAATGGCTGCTCCAGACACCTACCTTTCTTTCTTTCTTTTTTGTACTTGGGGGGGGCAGTGGGGAGCAGCAGGGGCGTGTGTTGCCCACCCTTTGCTCTACAACCACCATCCCCCTGAATGTGTAGAACCAGCTCTAATAGCTTAAGAGCCACGTGTCCCTTTATTGCAAAGTACCATACCGAAAGCTATGCTGCTGACTTATGTCAGCTGAGGATCTGGCCTCAAATTTCTAACCCAGACTGGTTTATTAGCATCAAGACAGCACTGGCGCTTATTCAAATTCCCAGCAGAAAGCTTAGTTGTTGGAACTTGCCTCTATACTTGTTTTTCTTTCTTTGATCACCATTAATCATTTCCATTTGCTTCGTGGATATGGCCTTGCATGTATTCGACGAAGGCTTGTTTACTTGCGCCTTGCCTGTAGCCGTGCTGTGTTCATAAGCACAAAAGTTCAGATGGTGGCTACTAACAATTCTACCCACACTTGCAGTCACAACCTTATGGGTGGACAGAGTGAGTCAGGTGATATTCCCTGATTTCTAAGCTTACAGATTCAGGTTTGTTCACTGATCTGAGCAACGGAGAGATAAGAACATAAGAAGAGCCATACGGATTAGATCAAGGGTCCATCTAGTCCAGCATTGTGTTCACACAGGAGCCAATCAGCTGCCCACGGGATCCTACAAGCAGGACATGAATGCAACAGCACCCTCCCACCCATGTGCCCCAGCAACTGGTGTACATAGGCATATTGCCCCTGATACCAGAGGTAGCATATAGCCATCAGGACTAGTAGCCATCGATAGCCTTCTCCTCCATGAATTTGCCCAATTTCCTTTTAAAGCTGTCCAAATTGGTGGCCATCACTACATCTTGTGGAAGTGAATTCCATAGTTTAACTATGTGCAGTGTGAAGAAGTCCTTCCTTTTATCTGTCCTGAATCTCCCACCAATCAGCTTCATGGGATGACCCCATTGTGTTCTAGAATTATGAGAGAGGAAGAAAAATGTCTCCCTGTTCCCTTTCTCCACACCATGCATATTTTTGTACACCTCAATCATGTCTCCTTCTCTCTCCTTTTTTCTAAACTAAACAATTCCAGCTGCTGTAACCTTTCCTCATAGGGGAGTTGCTCCAGCCCCTTGATCATTTCAGTTACCCTTTTCTGCACTTTTTCCAACTCTACAATATCCTTTTTTAGGTGCAGTGACCAGAACTGCACAAAGTATTCCAAGTGCGGTCGCTCTATAGATTTGTATAAGGGCAAATTATATTGGTCTTGCCGGCTGAAATCTGCCTTTGCCTCCCACTCAAGTATGCAGGAGCTCAGTCTGACAATGTGTGATCATGTAGGGCAACAGTGGCCATTTCTGCTGTAAGGATCCGGAAACGATATGTCTAATGTTTATTGAACTTTCTTCCCATAAAGAGCTGTTGACACATGGAAAAAGTCGATTGGGGGCCACAGCCAATGATGGGTGGAGCCAGAGCCCAAAGTGGGTGGAACCAGAGCCCACGGTGGGCTGAGTTTGCAGGTTTACATAGCTCTTTCTCTCTCTGCCATGCCATGCCATGCCATGCCATGCCATGCCATGCCATGCATCTCTCTCTCTCTCTCTCTCTCTCTCTCTCTCTCTCTCTCTCACACACACACACACACACACACACACACACACACTTGAGGTGGAAGAAGAAGCAATTGCCAGAGTGGCAGTCTGGAAAGCAAGGGTGTGCCAGCACTAGCTGGAGAGCTACGTGAGAGTAGATGGCTGGGTCCCCACCCCATGGCTTTAAGCATTGGTGTTTATTATATCTGAGATCTCTTATGTACAGAGATGCAGTCCCCAGTCCCCTGGACATGCACTCCACACCTGCCACAAGAAGGTTTGAAGCTAATCCACATAAACAGAATGGCAGTTACTCCGCAAGACAATGTTCCTGAGAGATCATCAGACTTGGGTGTCCTTATAGCAGGAATGGCGGACTGGCAGCCCCTTCATAATCTACATCAAGACAAGGGGAAAGCTTTACCCCAAACCAAGCATGTAGCTAAGACAAACTAAACCCATCTCCAGACATTCCAGCTTCTGATGCCAGATAATTCAGGCTCAGGTAGGACATTGCCAAAGAAACATTCTTGTTGGCATCTCAGGGCCTGTTCGCGTAACACCTAGCACCATTCCTGGAACATCTAGCACTAAACTGGAGCCATGTAGTCTCTCCTAGGCTTCAGCATTACTTGAAGGCTCCGGGCCAAACTAGGCATTTGCCAAATTAAGGGGAAACAGGATACCTAGCAGCATGCTACATGTTAAGTAAATGCCTACGTGTTTTAGCCATGCTATGTATCAAGTGAGTGTTTGGTGTGATCTTCAGATGTTATATAACCAGTGCTGTGGCAAGAAACACATCTCCTTCTCCTCCCCTAAGACTCCTGGAAACTAGTGTGTGTTGGGTTGTGGCTATCCTTGTTGGGTCTACAACCCACAGTGTGCTTTCTTTCAGCCACATCAGCCGCACCCACCACCTCCTCCGTTCTTCCCAGGACTTGGTTTCTGGAACATAGCCCCACCACTTTGTGGGCAGTATTGATCCAACAGAGCTCCTGTGTTCCCACTAATTGTGTTGTACCAGCAGGACCCACACCACTTGTGCAATGGGGAGTTGGTTCTTTGTAAAGGAACCCTGGAAATGAGCTGACTGAAACGCTCATTTCCGGATCAGGACAGGTCACCAGAGCTCCCTCCCGCGAGCGTCACTGGCCTGCCCCATTCCAGAAATGAGCATTTTAGTTTGGTTTGTTTGGGTAGCTTTAACAACCACTAGCTAGTACACGGCAGCATAGGATACACGTGCACCTTTATGCATGTGCACCTTTAAATACATATTTTGGAATGTAGTTTCCCACAAAAGACACATTTCTAAACATATTTTCTCTGAAAGGAAACATATTTTATCCTAAAATATATATGTTCATATGCATTTGGCTGAAGGGTATGGTTTTTTTGAGCTAAGAACTGCACTGCAAAATTCAGAGAGGTGCGAAATTTGAAAGATAACTGCGTTCCGATCCGTACATTAGTCCAGGCAGTGCAAATCAGGTCAGTCTGTATTGAAATTCATAACAAACCAATTCTTCTAGCATCCTTGTTGACATGTAGAGTTACTCAGGCAACCCTGGAAAGTTGGACAGTTTTTCAATTAGTCATGAGAACAGGGAACATGGTGAACACATCTAATTTATGATTTGAAAGAGAATATAAGAGAGCATATTTATTTATTCTCTGCATGGCAGTGGTCTTTCTTGAGGCTTCAAGCAGCCCATGGGTATTCCTTCCCAGAAGCACTTGGGACTGAGCAACCACCTAATGTTACTGCTTAACATACATTGGAATTCTATCAGCTTCCCCCACTCTTTATGCTATGCTGTTTTATTCTTAATTTTCACCCCTGGCATCGGTAATCTCTAGGTAATATTGTAGCAGCTTCTTTAGCTGCTAGGCCTGCAATTAATCAAATTCATTTCCCCTATTAGTCACACGATATAGAGTTTTAATCAGGTTATTAGGTGTTCCGCATTATACATCTTCCAGGAAACAAACTTCCTCTCAGCACAGAAAACCCCCAGCAAAAAACGATCTAGAGTATATATCCACCAAGTCAGTTCACTTGAAATTCCCGTTTAGTTTTAACAGATTTTACAAACAAGATTCAATCGTTTGTAATTCTAAACTCTCCAATTTTTATTTTCAGGTCAAAAGTAGTGGGTTTTTGGAGTGGAAATTTCTTCCCCCAAGCAGACCGTGAAAATATTAACTCTTTTATAATTTTATTTGGTGCTGTTGCTCCACCCCATCTGCTGCTGCTTCCCCCTTCCAGAACTAATTACATCGGTGATCCTATCCAGTCAGGGATCATATATACTGATGTTCAATTGCTAATCAGATCTGGCCGCTTCATAACATTACTGAAGGTAACTGTGAGTGAGGGCAATATAACTGAATACATAAACATTTTTTTTTCAAGGAGTGATAAAAAATTTGCTGAGAAGGGACCCATTTTTGGCGCTGCTGAAAAAAGTAAAAAACAACAACACTAAATCATTTTGATTCAGCCCTAGTTTATGAGTAGCTGCTCTCACCTGGATTATCTTTTGATGGTAAAGAAACAGCTATTGTAACACAGCAACTCGCCATTTTAAATCTGAATGACAATTTTTCCAGTGCAGATACTTGGTACTGGTGAATAAATATTGTATTTTTTCCACACTTCTTAATGCCATCATCAGATCAGTTTTCCTAACAGCATCGTTATTATTTGCACTGACCCAGTGTTTAGCACGCTCCTCACATGTTATATCAGGAAACTTTGCAACATATAAGGTAATCCAGTATTATGTACCAAAGACTGGCTGAACCTGAGAGATGGCTTCTCTTGCTTAAGGCCATCTTAACAAATTCATGGCAGAAGTGAGATTTGGACTGAGGACTTTGGAGAGCAATCCTGTCCTCACTGATGGAACGCTCTAATACTGGAGCCTCTGATCTATCCTGAGCGCTGCCATGCTTTTGCTGGCAGGGCAGAAGTGAGGAGGGAGACCTTTTTCTTTTCTTTTGCCCCCCCCCCCCGGTGGGTTTTTTTCTCAGCTGGAAAAAAAATCCCTCCCAAGAGAGATAAGTTACACCAGTTCCAGGGCTGCTGTAAATTTTGCCTTCTGCTGGGGTCAGGCCTGGGGGGGACGAACGGACTGTGGACCCTGTGAATCCACAGCAGTTCTTTCCCCACTACCAGCATATCCCCAGCATATTTCTTCCCCCCCCTCCAGAAGGTTGGAGTTCCAATCTTGGGGAGGAAGCCAATGCAGAGATTTCCATGATGGCTGGGAGTGGTGGGATCTAAGGTCAGATCTCCCCTTCCAAGGGTGGTCCTCTCTCTCTGCCCTTAGAGGGGGAAATCTGCTATATCCTGTGTCCCTTGGGACACCCTCCCAAGAATGAGACTATTGCTCTCTTACAGTCTTAAGCAAAATGCTACTCCACCTCTCGCAGATGTAAATGGTCCTTGCATCAACTCATACTGATCCAAGCAGCACTCAGCAACAGTGTATGCACAGAAGTCTCTCCTAGAATGCTCCACAATTGGTTATTATCTATGGCTACCAAAGAGGCATAGGAAATAATCAAATGACACACCCTGAAAAGAACT
Source organism: Shinisaurus crocodilurus (assembly GCA_021292165.1). Classification (NCBI taxonomy): domain Eukaryota; kingdom Metazoa; phylum Chordata; class Lepidosauria; order Squamata; family Shinisauridae; genus Shinisaurus; species Shinisaurus crocodilurus. The sequence continues at coordinate 300,216,907 of CM037876.1, forward strand.
GAGGGGAGAGGAAGAACCTCAAGGAAATTTTCCTAGTCCAAAATTGCTTGCAAACTGAGAACTAGTAAGGCATAGCTGTTAGGGTATTGGTCTGGGACTCGTGAGATCTGGGTTGTAGTCCCCACTCGGCCATGAAGCTCACTGGGTGACTTTGGGCCAGTCACTGACTCTCAGTCTAACCTACCTCACAGGGTTGTTGTGAGGATAAAATGGAGAGGAGGAGGAGGATTATGTAAGCCATCTTGGGTTCCTTGCAGGAAAAAAGGTGGGATATAAATATAATACATAAATAAATAATAAACATTGTGTAATTATATTCTTCTCATATATACTGTAATGTGTGTGCATGTGTGAAAGTTCCACATTTGGCAAGCTGAATGAATCAACAAGACTTACAATGGAAGTTTTACTTTTACAGGTATTCATTTAAGTAAAATTTGAAGTGACATTTGAAGGTGTTCAGATCCTGAAATTTTGCCAGGTGTTGTTGTGTGTGAAATGCAACTTTGGTTCATTTCGGGGAATGTTGGGTGGAATTTAGTGATGGCGGGACTTTCTCCTCCTCTCCTGCAGCCCCTTGTCCCATAACATCCCCCAGAAAGCCCCCTGTGCAGTGGGAAGGGGGAATCACACACCATGCTGCTGATGGAAACAGTTCTGTTAGCGGGAAGGCTTAATTTGAAACCAGTAATTGTTTATGTGGTTTTACTGTGCCCGTGACCCATATGGCAATAGTTTTTTTTAGCACCTTGCAAATAATAAATGCTTTATACAGCATTTATATGACACATTTCAAGCATTCAAAGTGCTTCAAATAATCATCTCAGTAGCCTTTACAACAGCCTTGCAAGGTACTGAGTGTCAATGCTGGGCCATACACAGCTGTGGAGTGAGAGAGCCAAGAACCAGAAGACCAGACCAGGAGAGATGAATTGCAAGCCAAGAACCAGGCACACTAGATACTGTTGTTGTCCTAACAATGTCCTAGCCTGACCCAGGACCAACAACCAGGTAGAGTCACTCTGATGCCTTTATTGCCCAGGGGACACTCTGGTAGGTGACTTACACCACATAGGTAGCAACCCAGTGATCCATGGTTCCTAGTTCTGGTCCTAGTAGCTCCACACCACTCAGTGCGTAAGTGGGTGGCCACTTCTGCATTGCCATAAAAGAGGAGATGCATCACCAAAGGAGGAGGACAAAAGAGGACCCAGATCTGCATAAAATTTTCATGTGTTCATTTCTATGTATAGATGCAAATTTAGAAAGAATTAGTGTAAGTTAAATAGAAATAGATTACACCTGATGATAGAGGGGAATACTGTGTCCAGGTGAGCTGTTTGCCTGCTCAGTCTGCTGTCCAGGTGCTAAGTGCTGATGGGCAACTTCAAGGCCCGCCCCTGCTCTCTCTTCTTAGGGTACTTTAAATCAGACTTGAACTGGACAGCCCTTTCAATATAAGATTGTCCTCTGGCAGCCCTTCAAATAGAGGACTGTTCTCTGTAAAGAAGGACACATGAACATCCTGCCCTGACACCCAGAGATGCTGTGAGTCAATTCTCTCTAGAAATCAGACACTGATCCTAGCAGAAAAGCCTAACTAGAAGTGTAGGAATTCACTCTGGTGACTTAATGATGAGAGAAGAGAATGCTGTTTATTGTCAGAGGCCCTCTTCTCTCTGATCAGGTGCAGAGAAAAGTAAATGAATACAGAACTTGTTTTAGCATAGGTGGCTGGGGCATGCTGGGAGTTGTAGGCCAAAAACATCTGGGGACCCACGGTTGGAGAACACTGTTTTAGAAGGAAGGAACAGCCTTGTAATGAAGAGCAGCAAAGCACACCCTTCTACTGGGTCAAACCATTGGTCTCTCTAGCCCACCACTAGAGATGCTCTAGCTGAGGTCTTACCCTGCACAGTTACTAATGATTCTTTAATGGGAGAGACTAGAAATCTTTAGGACCACAGAAAAGCTGGTGGGCTGGATAGGAAAACTTGTGGGGGTGGGATTTAGTCCTCTATGCCTTTCCCTGTTATGTACTAAACTGATAAGCAAGAAAGGCTTCATCTTTCATTCCTTACGTTTCATCTCACTTCATTTAAAAAAAAAAAAAAAAAAACCCCAGAAAGATAAATTAAATTTTGGCACATTTATGGTAGGAAAAGAATTGTATAAAGTTATCAGCAGAACCCACCCTGCCCTGACATGTAGGCAGAAAAAGCAAGTTTGCACAGTTATGGCAAATGCAGCACAATGCTAGATCAACAGAGGCCTCCAAGCCTGATTTTCTGTGTGATAACTCAGGGTTTAATAGAGATCAGGTTTATCAAAAGGAAGGCTTGTCTGAAAAACAAGAACCCCCTTTGCCACTAAAAAAAAAAAGAAGAAACAATGTTACATTCCCCCCGTTTCCCTTCTTTGCCTACAGGGGGTTCCAAGATCTAAGCACCCACAGCCCAGAGCAGCTCGCTAGGCCTTGGGTCCCACTTCAATATAATAATGTCGTGGGCAGTGCAATCCTATGGTCGCTAGATGGCATCTTGATGACCATAGAATGTTTCAGATTCCCAGATACTAGGTTGGAAAATTGCTCCGACCTCGTAGCTGGGGATCTGAGAGATCCCCCGCCACAGCTGGTGTGGAAAGAACCATACCCGCTGCTTCTCCAAGATCATGAGTGACCTCAGAGAAGGGCCTTTTGGGGGCATTCCAGGCGGCAGGGAGGGGTGGAGACTGGCACTGCCAATTTATGAGGTATCTGGGCAATGCCTCAGCCTCCTTCCCTCTCGCTCCAAAGCTCTGCATGTAGACGGACGAAATCGGCCATCTAAGTGATTTGCAGAGCGAGAGGAGCGCAGAGGCGACCTTTGCCTCTGTGCTCCTCCCGCCCTCCATAGGATGCCTGCCACCTTCCAAGTTCGGAGGGTTACGGGCATCCCCATAGGATCGCACCCCAAATGTCTTAAAAAATGAACAATAAAAAACAACAGACAATAAAATAGGCTTCATCCACTCTAACTGATCTGCGCATATGTCCGTTCCTGGGTATCCTGGTAGTTTCATATAGCTATATCCCAAGTACACCTTTATGTGGAATAAAACAATGTAATGATGACCAGGTCAACAATGCAGAAGAAGGAGACAGTCATATTCAGAGGAATGACACAGTCCAAGTAGGGATGGGTGAATCTGTCAATTTCAGTATCTCTCAGTTTCTCATTTTTCTAGTCTTATTAAAGTTCATCCCAAACTCTGAGCATACAGTATTTTTCCATGTATAAGACTATACTTTTTCCTAAAATCGTTAGACTAAAAATTGAGGGTCGTCTTATACACGGAAGTAAGCCGAGGAGAGAACCGCACGGTTGCGAAACTGCCCAGTGGGGGGCGTCTTATACATGGGGGCGTCTTATACACGGAAAAATACGGTATATTTTTTTAACAGTTTGCATGGAATTTGTACACATTTTTTTGCAAGCAGTTTTCCGAATAGAATGCATTTTTCAATGTTATTTTCACATATACACATATTTTTGTATACACTTCCCCACAAATATATTCATTTTTGTATGCATTACTTTTAAAATTCAACAATGGATTGCATTGTAAAATTCAGAGAGGTCTGAATTTCAAAGGGTAACTGAGTTTTGGTTCGAAAGTGTGGAATTGGGTGAGTTTAAATTTTAATCAGAGAGGTTGCAAGATACAAGTACCGTAAGTGGGATGTAAGGATATATATCTTTCTTAGCTACAGTTGCTGAACCTGTTTGAGTATTTACATATTTAATAGATGGCAAATAAAGACTCGACCATGAAAAGAGTGGCTTGTTTTGTGCTGTCAGCGGCAGCACATCTTCCATGTGCCCGGCGGCCTTAGTTGCAGGTACCTGGTTGCACATCAATAATGCATTGGAGAAGACTTGTCATTTCACATGAATAAGTTACAGCGCAGTTCTTGAATTTCCAAGTTACTGGATGCTACTGTTTCCTTACAGCATGGATGGTGTCCCAGACCCACTCCCTTTTGCATCAAGACTTTAAGGGGGGGAAAGAGACAACTATACACCAAACTAAATGTTCAGCATTTTATTTATTTATTATATTTATTAATAAACACACATTTTATTTATTTATTTATTATATTTATTAATCGCCCATCTGGCCGGTCACCCGGCCACCCTGGGCGATGTACAACCAAAATAACACAGTAAAACAATACAATAAAATATAATAATTAAAACAGTATTAAAAAATTCTTTTAAAATCCTAACCCACCCCATATTCCCGCCTGAACAGCCATGTTTTTAATGCACGGCGGAAGCTCATCACGGAGGGGGCATGGCGAAGATCACTAGGGAGGGAGTTCCATAACGTGGGGGCCGCCACAGAGGAGGCCCTCTTCCTAGTCCCCACCAGCCTGGCTGCTCTGGCTGATGGGATAAGGAGAAGGCCATCTGTGGCAGATCTTGTTGAGCGGCCTACTTGATGTTGCTGGAGGCACTCCTTGAGATAAACATCACCGCTTCCCCCTGCAACCACCTCACCTACTCTCTCCCCATTTAACAGGGCGAATGTGGAAAGAAAGTGGCTGGAGGGGAAAGATGCAACAGAAGGGTGGGAAGGGTTAAGCACCCTCTGCAGCAGAAGCATCTCTCCCAAGTTCCCGCTTCCCAGATCTGTGATTATTATTGCCATTTGCCAATCGCTCACAACAAACAATAAGCAGCAGGGCCGGATTAAGATAGGGGCTATTGGAGCGGAAGCTCCAGGCCCCTCCCAAAAATAGGCCCACCAATAGGGACGCGCGGCGCCGGGGGAAATGAGGGTCACCTCGCTCAGCCCGGAGAACGAGTCGGAGAAGGGCCGCTGCCGCCGCCGCCGGGCAAAGCAGCCCGGCGCAGGAGGCTGAAGCAGGGGAGTCGGATCAGGTGCCTCAGTCCGGCCGGGGCAGGCGGAGAGAGGCCATCAACTCCAGGCAAGTGGCTGGCTGGGGAAAAGATCAGGGGAGCGGGAGCCGTCTGCCCCTGTGCGTGGGTGGACGGCGTGGGGCATCGGTCCTTGAGAGCAGCAGAAGACAGGGTCCTTGCTTCTCCAAGAGGGGAGGAGAAAACGACCCACAAAGGAACCGAAGCGTCTCGTTTTACGTCCTGACGGAAGGTTTCTAGGAAGTAAAACCAGACGGGTCGGTTCCTTCTCCCCGAAAGCGTGCAGCGGAGGGGAAGGATAGAGGGAGGGGGAGGATAGATCTGGCAGCCTGGTCTGGCGTGTTGGCTTGGGAGCAGCAGCCCTGGCCCACCGCGGCACTTATTTCTTCCTTGCATCGTTGAGACTGCCGGTTCGGCTTGTTCTGTGTTTGCCGCCTCCGCCTCTCCCGCCCCCAATGTCTGGACGAGGTTTCCACGGAGGGAGGAGGAAGGAAGCCTTATCAGTAGCCAAACAGACGCGCAGGGCTGCGATGGCGCAGTTTCTCCCCAGACTTTGGCTCCTGGCTGTGGGCTTGATTGTGACCCCCCCGCCTCAGCCAGGCAGGTGAGTCAAATCGTCACTCACACGTCGTTGCACGGTCTGTGTCTCTTTTTGGGGCGGGTGGGGGGACGACTCCCGCCGGTATTCCACTTTCCTGCTGGGGTTGCCAGTGCCACCTCTGGGAAGTTCAGGTTCCCCCCTCCCAACACAGCTCCTTGAACACACTGAGCCCACAAACACCCGCAGTTTACCCCACACAAAGCACTCACACAGAGCAGCCAGACAAAAGCAAAACACGCTTATAATTTGTATTTATTTATTTATTATATTTATACCCCTCCTTTTTTCCTTCAAGGAACCCAAGGCAGCTTACATAATCCTCCTTCTCTCCACTTTATCCTCTCAACAACCCTGTGAGGTAGGTTAGGCTGAGAGTCAGTGACTCTTTTATAATGTATTTCAGTTTACCCCACACAAAGCACTCACACACACAGAGCAGCCAGACAAAAGCAAAACACGCTTATAATTTGTAGGTAGCCTTTTATAATGTATTTCAATTTTTAGACAGCAAAAAGGTAGTACATTCTTATTTTTTAAACCCACTTTTGCCATCGAAATAAAATTCCATCCTCCATTTAATCATTTATTATTTATTTATTTATTTATTGCATTTATACCCCGCTCTTCAGCCAGAAAAGGCTCTCAGAGCGGCTTACACAGATTAATAATAAGACATTCCCTGCCCTCAGGCTCACAATCTAAAAGACATGACACAAAAGGAAAAGGGATTGGGAGGGAGGAGGAAGAATGCCAAACTCAGGCACCAATATAATGTTTGGCATTCTTCCTCCTCCCCCCCAATCCCTTTTCCTTTTGTGTCACGTCTTTTAGATTGTGAGCCTGAGGGTAGGGAATGTCTTATTATTACCGGTAATCTGTGTAAACCGCTCTGAGAGCCTTTTCTGGCTGAAGAGCGGGGTATAAATGGAATAAATAAATAAATAAATCATTAATTTCTACCCACTTTTGCCATCAAAATAACATTCCATCCTCCATTTAATCACTTGTTAACATTATAATTAATTTATAATAACTTTCCATTTAAGAAAAAAAATCCACCCCTATCAAGTGAAAAAAAATGACCCAGGTCCTTTTTTTTTACTTGATCCATTCTTTTTTTTTAAAAAAAAACTATAGTCCGGTCCCCCAACAGTCTGAGAGACAATGAACTGGCCCCCTGTTTAAAAAGTTTGAGGACCCCTGTTGTAATCCTTACATCAACCCTGTAAGGCAGGTCAATAGCATTCTCTCCATACAGCACGTGGGGGGGGGCAGCTGAGTAAGAGCTCGGTTCGTGTACATTGTTGCCTAACAGTCTGCATAATTCCCGAAGGGGTGGGCTGTGTTAGTCTATTGCAGCAAGAACAACAAGAGAGTCTTGTGGTACCCTAAAGACCAACACATTCATTCTGACATAAGCTTTCACGGACACTGCCCACTTCCATCAGGTTTTATTGAGTTAACAAGCTTATTGTTTACAAAAAAAGAAATATTTTCAATATGTTTCTGTTTTGGCACTTTAATGGTAATTAAAATATTTAATTTGTTTTAATATAAAATTGCGTCTTCATTTTATTTATTTTGTTGAAATTTGAAACTGAGGAAGAGCAAGTGAAGGAATGTATGATAAAATGGGCTCAAAATTTTGGTTATAATATATTAATGACACAATGGGAAAATATGTGGTTAAAAGGTTTGAAATTTACTTTATGCTCTAGTCTTAAAGAGAATTTTTATAAGATGATGTATCGTTGGTACTTGTCGCCGGAGAAATTGGCTAGAATGTATAGCGGTGCATCAGATATATGTTGGAAATGTGAACAACAGGAAGGAACCTTTTATCATATGTGGTGGACATGTAAGAAAGCTAAAAGCTTTGGGTTGAAATTCATTTATAAATGCAAAAGATTTTAAGGATTACTTTTCAATTGAAACCAGAGGCTTTTCTATTGGGAATAATGGACAGTCAGCTAGAAGGAAGATATGGAACTTTTTTTTATACATGACAACGGCAGCGAGACTACTATATGCACAGAAATGGAAAGGTCCAGCAGTGCCTACGATAGAAGAATGGTTGGTCAAGATGCTGGAGCTGGCAGAGATGGCCAAACTTACATCACTAATTAGAGAAAGGACAACATCTGCGTTTATTATTGAGTGGAAACCTCTAATTGATTTTGCAGAGACTGGAAAATAATGATTTGTTTGTTTGTGGATTTATGGAATAATAAGTGAATCTGGGAACAATGGGGAAGAAAGAGATTTCTCATTTGGATTATCGAGTAGAAAATTATTGTTACCTGTATTTGCTGTAGAAGAAAAATCGGAGGTCTATTTTGTTTTGTTAATTGTTATATGTTTGATATTATGTGTTTGTTTTATATAGAAATAAAAAAATTGGACAACAAATTTTTTTTTATTTATTTCCATAAAAAGGCCCACCAAAATCCTCAGCACCAGGCCCATAATGCTCTTAATCCGGCCCTGATAAGCAGAGAGTATCTCAGCCCTGGTGACAAAGCATGATCAACGTAGTAAGATGTTAAGAACACAGGCAAGTTAAGCACCTGAGCAGGGAGAAGAATAGTGCTACCATTTTATTCAATTAATTTAAGTCATAATTTAATATACTAATTATCAACAGTAGCCAAAACAAGGCACAGCAAAGGGAGCTAAAACCCTTTAGAAACTCAAAGTTCAGGAACTAAATCCTGAAGAAGCTGACGGTTCTGGCATCTCTGCTGTAGCAGAGAAACTTTGAGTGGTTGCAGGCAGCAAACCTTAATCTTAACCAGATACTTACACTAAATCCAAGTTTGGAAAGGGGGTAAAACCCAATATCGAGCTCTGTAATTACAAGCACTACTACAGTGCAGACCTCGTTAGTGGGGAAAGTCTGCTTATAAACAAGAAGCACAAGCTCCAACTGCCCCCCAAATGCTGGGACTGTCACAAAAACCCTTAAATCGTCCTGGCTTCTCACTTTGTCATGCAGCGTCCCGAATTCCCCTGCTTCTGCAACTGCAAGCTACTTTAAACTTTTAAAACTTTTTTTTAAAGGGGCCATGCCATGGGCAAAATTGCAGCTAAGCTAAAACTGCAAGCTTAGCTGCAATTTTGCCCATGGCATGACCCCTTTAAGTGCAGCTCTTCTTAGACTCGAACAGCTCCATGGAGAGACAGACGCTGGGAAGATGTGCACACACGCTCTACCTGCTGAAAAGGAGGCTGCACCCAGGTGGCCTGGACAGAGGGAGGGAGAGGTGAATGAGGGAATTTATCACATGATTCCTATCTTTATATTGCCAAAGATTTTATTTCCTAACAGAGCTGACTCTGTGCCTCTAACAGGTGAGGTAGAGTGTCAGATATCAACAATTAAGGGTTTAAGTAAGGTAAAAAATTTTTTTTTACAAAAGCCACTTATAAAATATTATAAAATAATATATAATATAATAATGTAATCATTATAATAAGATTTTGTGTGTTTCCTCTAATAACTTTTGTACTTGAAAATGCTCTTTGGTGTGCCGGCCATACCAGGGTCTTGGCACTGCACTTTCTCTCATGCATACAATTTCGCCTGGCCCAGAAGTAACAAACCGGTCTTGATCACACCTTGCATGCTGGCCAAACTCTTGATCACACCTTCATGTTGCTGAACCATACCTCTTACAAATTCACATGTGTGTCCCTATTTTCATCTGTGAAATGTTGGAGGGTATGAAGAAGTGAAGGTTTAGCTTTCAGTTCAAACACAGTGTATGCTTAGTTTTAGGTCTTTAAGTACAGCTCGTATGCTACAGTTTAGGCATAAATCCCAGTCCAATTTAAGAGTTCAGCTTTTAGTTCAGTTTTTTAAAAAAACAGACAGAGTGTAAGATGGGCGATTAACAAATATAATAATAAATAAATGTCTCTGAAAATTTTGTTTTTAGATTGGTTGAATTCTGCTTTAATGTATTGAACAATTTAATAAATTGTTCTTGAATTTAAAGTTTTATTATAATATATTATTGTATCTCTAGTTCTATAATTTGTATTTTGTTCACCTCCTTAGCTGGGTTTGGTCCAAAAACGTGACTTATAAATATTTAAATAAATAAATAAATAAATAAATAAACTTTGCTCCTCGTCAACATAAAACATGTTTCTCACACCAAAATGCACAACAGTTTTATCATAGATTTCATAGATCATAGAGTTGGAAGGAGCCTACAAGGCTATCGAGTCCAACCCCCTGCTTAATGCAGGAAACTAGAGGAGGGGTCTCCCATCCAATTAATAACCAGGCTTGACCCTGCTTAGCTTTCCACACTCAGACAAGCTGAGCCAGCGTAAGCCACAGGTGCAGAGTGCACATGCTTGGGGTATCTTCGTAGTTTTATCTTTGCGATATTTTTGGATTTTCTTTTTGTGATGCCTGTTATTTCAGCCTCTGCTGCTTTTAACTGAGATTTTTATTATGCAGTTTTTCATTTGATTCATACAGACTTTGGATTTTATTTGTTTTTTTATTGTGTGGCACCCTAAGATCTATTAGCTGTGAGGCAACTAATAAATCTTAGGAATAAAATAATAATAATAATAATCATCATACCAGTTTTGCTGGATCTAGAAAAAGCTGGAAGACATAAGGTCCCAGGGAGATGACAAAGAGTACTGCAGAAAAAGAGCCAGTGTGGCATAGTGGTTAGAGTGTTGGACTAGGAGTTGGGAGATCTGGGTCCTAGTCCCCACTCATGCCATTAAGATCACTGGGTGACTTTGGGCCAATCAGTGACTCTCAGCCTAACCTACCTCACAGGGTTGTTGTGAGGATAAAATGGAGAGGAGGAGGAGCAGGAGGAGGATTATGTAAGATGCCTTGGGTTCCTTGCAGGAAAAAAGGTGGGGCATAAATATAATAAATAAATAAAACATTCAGGGGAGAATTAAGCCTCACACAAGATATATACCCCAATGCTTGCCCTTTGAATAAGGTTACAACAGGAGTCTATTCCAAAATTCAGTTTGGCTCACAAGGAGAAAATTATTTGGGCAAGTTGTCAGGAGAGGAAACTGTATATTGGGGGACGTGTAGTGCTACATCCTTAGGGGCTCAGGGAGTTGGCCAAATTTTGTAGCAGAGTGGCAAATTATGGGCTATCTTGTGGCGGAAGAGGTCGATCACAGTAACAAACAGCCAGCATCCCAAAGCATATGTTGCTCAAACATTCTGCGGCAGAAGTTAGCAGTGGCCCTGTGCCATGGAGAAATCCAGCTGCCTTGACCAGTTCAGATAATGAAATAAGTCCTTTGTGAGTCCGACTTGGGATATATGAGAATATTGCGTTTGCTCGCAAAACATGTGTGAGCGTGCCCAGTTCGAAGCCCTGAACGCGAGCATGTGTCCTTTGAAAACATGTGCAAATTGTCGAACGCATGCTCGCGTTCGTCTCATTCCTGATTGCCAGTTTGATCTGCACAAATTTCCTCAGTGGACTGAATGAGCTCCTCTTCAGTCTATGGAGGAGTTTTGTGCAAACTTTGGGAGATTTGTGCAAGTTTCCTGTTTGATTGCTGACAAACTGGAACCGGGGCGCTAGATGAGTAGCGAGACGACGTTCGGAGAATCCTAGCGATCACGAACATCGCTCGTTCGCCGATCGCTAGAAACATTAATGCATGTGACTTTCAGGTGCCAATTCAATTTTTCCCCCAAACCTCTGTGGCTTGTTCCACCTTGGCCTGCAAATGCTTAGGAGTTCCTAGAAAGGATCCATTATTGCATTTCACCTTTCTCCTACCTCTCTGCTGAATAAAAAATGATGTAGGATCTCATTTCCCCCCATCGATAAAACATGAGTGCAGATAAGACGTATCCCAAATCAAAGACTGCCAGTGTGCGCATACCTCCTTGCCATTAATTCAGCCTCCTGGTGGGCTGTGGGCAGAGAAGCACTACCAACCATCTGTTATTGGGGATAACTCTTTTCTTCTGATGAAGTCAGCCGTGAAGCAATCACACGAGTGTCCTTTTCTTCTGAGACTATTGTCTCTTTTCACTGTGAACCTGATTAAAATCCAGCGCACAGCGTGCAAACAAGCTTTGTAAACTTGTACTCTCCAACGAAAAGGAAAGCGATCCGTCTGCCAAGAAACATACTCTCCTAATGAATGAGGAGAGACAGGGAAACAAGCCAGGATGCAGAGAAGTGCTCACCTGGATGCAAACACGTCTGTTGATTCCAGTGGTGTAGTGGTAACAGCTGAAGGGAAGGCGGTCATCATGACAGTCCCCAGAGCCCCAAGGAGAGTTCAAAAATGCAGGCAGCTGTGTTGACCCGTATCAACAAACCAGTTCCAGCAGCTTTTATCTCCACTATTTTTTTTTTATCTCCACTATTTTTTCCAGTGTACTGGAAGAAGCAAAGACTACTAGCGTTGAAAAAATGATCCTTCAACGCCAACTTCAGTGGACCGGTCATGTTGTTCGAATGCCTGACTGCCATCTCCCAAAGCAGTTACTTTATTCCCAACTCAAGGATGGAAAGCGGAATATCGGTGGCCAATATAAGAGGTTTAAAGATGTTCATAAGGCTAATCTAAAAAAAATGCAATATAAACATTGAAAACGGGGATGCTCTGGCCCATGAACGATCTAAATGGAGGTTGGCCTTTCACAAAGGTTCTATGGACTTTGAAGAAGCCCGAGAGCAAGGTGAAAGGGAGAAACGTGCTAAGCGAAAAGCACGTCAAATGAATCCTTTACAGGACCATCTTCCATCTGGTAACCTGTGTCCTCACTGTGGGAAACTGTGTGGATCTAGAATTGGCCTCCACAGTCACTTACGGACCCATCGCTAGAGTCTACACAATTTTTCTTTAGAATTTCCTCCTTTTAAAATTTCCTTTTTGTAAATTTTTATCCTGGAAGACAATCTTACTCGGTCACGAGTGATCGCCTGATGATGATGATCTCCACTAGCAGATCGTTTGTAAAGCTGATGGGTCTTGTCATAGAATATCATAGAATCATAGAGTTGGAAGGGGCCTACAAGGCCATCGAGTCCAACCCCCTGCTCAATGCAGGAAACTAGAGGAGGGGTCTCCCATCCAAGTAATAACCAGGCCTGCTTAGCTTTCCACGCTCAGACAAGCTGAGCCAACATGAGCCAGGTTCATGTCTCCATTCCATTCATGTCTTAATTGTCCATTCCAGACCGAATCGCCCCGACATACTTTACGTAACAAGAGGGAACCGTATATTGTTGCTGGGAACATTCATTTCCCCCTTGTTACTGTGAGGATTACAGCTAAGCTCAGAAGGAGCAGGGAATTCTATGGGGTGTGTGTGGCAGATTATGTCAGCAACCCTGCATGTAAAAAAGTGCCAGTGCTGTGTCCCTGCAAGCCCTGTCTCCACTAGACCACTGGCTGATTCCGTCACACAGGGCTTGAAACTAGGGCCATGGTTTTCAGATTTTCTCTCTGTAGGGAAGCCTTTCCACATGGACTTTTCTGTTGAGCATCCCCTGTAGGCTTAAGACAGAACAAATGACACAGTTGCAGCATCAGATGTCACAGAAGTTTGGGATACTGGCCCAGCTCGCACATCACAACAACCCAGGTTGTGTTTTTTTTTTTTTTTAACACAATCCTGAGTTATTGTAAATGAGCGAGCATACTGATGCATGATGCCCATTCGCTCCCACTTCAAGTGTGAGCAGCCAAACAGCCCAGGAACACTCCATCTCTGGGTTGTTTGTCGTGATGTGCCAACCAGGAACCCTGGCTTGTCTGTCCCGAGACTCCCGACAAGCCAGAGAATTAACAAGCCATGGGTTATTCCTCCAGTTTGTTTGGGGAGAGACAAGCCAGAGTTCTTGGTTCATATGTTGGAACAAACAACCCAGGTATAGAATCCCCTGGGTTGTTTAGCTGCTCCTGCATGCAGTGGGAGTGAATGGGCAGCATGCATTAGCATGCTCGCTCGGTCACAACAACTCAGGGGAGGAAAGAAGCCTGGGCTGTGAGGTGCAAACCAGCCCCCTGAGACATCATTGGGCAGGGTGTTCAAAAGAAGAAAAAAAAAAAAATCAACTAGATGCAGATTTTTTTTAGAGATGTATGAGAATTCTGTTTACATTCACAAATCACGTGACTATGTCCAGTTTGCGAACTTGAATGCGAACGCAAGCAAGAGCATCATTTGGGGGGAAAGTTTGCAATTTCCCAAACTTGTGTTGGCATTCAAAAACTGTGCACTTTTAAAATGGGTACTTTAAAAAAAATGCACACATCCCCCAAAATGCACATTTTCACACTTTATTCGGGGGGGGGAAGAGTGCATATTTGGGTGCACTTGTTTAAAAAATGTGAATTTTTCCTGTTTGAAATGCAGACTTTTCCTGTTCAAATGAAACAATGACCAAGCACAATTGAGCACATGAAAGGAGGTGTCTTGGCAATTGCAAAAATCACTTTGTTTGCCCAATATTTTCTTTAAAAAGGGGAGATGTCATGTAATGGTGGCAGGAAGTGTACCAAGGAACAGGAGTAAAGAATCAGAATTAGTGCAGCGGTCAGTTTGAAATTAGTTGTAGTAAAGGTTGCCTCATGTTAAGTAGAGTTACTGCCACACTTCTGTTTCCTGTAACGTTGTTTTATAAAGTTTGCAGCAGCAAATATTACTTCTCATTCATTGTGATTCATTAAACACACACAGTAGCCTAACACCAGGAGAGAACAGATAAACCTAGGTTAAAAAACAAACAAACAAAAAAAAAAACCCTACAAAAATGTAAATCCTCTATTAAAAAACCAGGTGTGGAAGTTTATATCCGCCTCTGCTTATCTATTTCTTGTTAACTTTTAGTAGACAAAGAACCTTTTTATGCCAGGGAGTCTTATTACAGACTTTTAAAAATCCTGTCTCATATTGCTGGAGTATTCAAAATGACAAGCTGTTCCCATTGATTTTACTAGACTAGAGCATCAAAGTTTTGCTTCCAAGAAAGTGTCCTCTGTCTAGAAGTATAGATTTTAAAACGGGTGAGGAACCTCTTTCAGCCCAAGGGCCAAATTCAATTATTTTTATTTATTTATTTATTATATTTATACCCCGCCTTTTTTCCTGCAAGGAACCCAAGGCGGCTTACATAATCCTCCTCTCCATTTGATCCTCACAACAACCCTGTGAGGTAGGTTAGGCTGAGAGTCAGTGCCTGGCCCAAAGTCACCCAGTGAGTTTCATGGCCGAGCGGGGACTAGAACCCGGATCTCCCGAGTCCCAGTCCGATGCTCTCACCACTATGCCACACTGGCTCTTTCAAAGAAGCTCTCGTGGGCTGTATTCCAGTGGTGGGTGGGCTGAAGGCAAGGGGTTCAGGGGCAGGGCCAATGACAAAAGGGATGGGGCCAAAATAATAATGGACTTAGTAACGGTGGTGCACGCGCTGGTAGCCTCTAGGCTCGATTTCTGTAATGTGCTATACTTGGGGCTTCCTGTATTATTTGGTTCGGAAACATCAACTAGTGCAGAATATGGCAGCCAGGTTGGTCTCTGGGACACCCTGTGGAGACCATATAACACCGGTGTTAAGATCTTTACACTGGCTGCCGATTTTGTTTCTGGGCAAAATATAAAGTGCTGGTTCTTACCTTTAAAGCCCTACCTGGTCTGGGTCCAAGGTACCTTAGGGAACGCCTCCTCCCCTATGTTCCACCACGCCACTCAAGGTCCCCTGAGGGTCAGCTGTTGCGGCTGCCCAATGTGAGACTGGCAGCCTGTACGTCGAAGGACTTTCTCCTTTGCTGCCCCTCAGTTGTGGAATGATCTGCCGATTGAAATGCGTCTGTTGACTACTTCTCTGAATGCTGTTAAGCAGGCACCGAAGACTTTTCTATTCCAGCAGGCCTTCCTTTTGTAGTATTTTATTATACTTTTATGGAACTTGTATCAATTTTTATGGAATCTTAATTTTGTTTTTATGCTTAATGGTATCAGTCAGTTTTAATTATTGTATCTTATTGTATATTTGTTTTGTTTAAATTGATTATGATCTTGTATGCCGCCTAGGGTATTTGTGTGTACTCGGGATATAAATTGAATAAATAATTACATTAAAAAATAATTAATAAAAAATCAGCATATTTTTGCTTAAAGCGCTTCCCAACTAAGCCTGGGGAGAGGCATTTCAACCTTTCAGAATGGAATAAAAACTGCACAAATGCCAGGAAGCCATCAAGTGATGGGCGGTTGGAGAAAAGGGGGTGGGGCTTGGGGAAGGGGGCGTGTCTATCTGGGGAGCCCTGGAGGGCTAGATTAGGACCCCTGAAGTCCGTCATCCCTAGTTTAAAGTAACACAAAAAGCCATGTGTTACGGTGGTGGTGGGGAACCATGTGGTGTGGGGAAAGTAGACAGGGAGACCTTTTTTCTCCCTCCCCCATAATACTAGTGTTGGGAATGAACAGTCAAAACCTCAAGCCATGCATAGGTGCATGATGTAATTGGGACCACAGAGTCTCTGCATCCTAGAGCAGAGACCCTGTGGACATTACCCAGACCTCCTGGTACAGGATGTAGGCGTAACCAGTCGCCTTCTCTTCCTGCCCCGGGAAAACAGTCGGAGCCATGAACTTGTAGGAACAACATGTCTGAAGATGTAGCCGAGTTGCAGTTCTGAACTTTTCCCAAGTTCAGAACAGGTCGACTACCATATGATTCCTGCACAACTGTAAATACATTCTTAAGCCTGCCTGTATCCAATCTGCAAGATCTGAGTGAGTAAACTCTGTTTTTAACCTCCAAAAGACTGTTTGTCTTATTGGTAGTGTAAGGGGGAAACCAGGTGAAGATCCAGCCTGTCCAAAAGGGACAGTCTGTATCAACTAAATGCACAGCCCTGCTTTAACCAGCAGCTCCGCATGCACACGTTTTTCGCCTGTAGTTGGGTATACTCTGCTGTGTTTGCAAAAGCAAGAGGGGAGAGATAATAATCACAATATCCTCTCCCAGGTCTTTTGGCAATCCCCAACAACTAGAACTTGAGATCACTCAATGCAATAACTGGGCAGTAGATTTAGGACAAGCTTAATGAACTTATGGGATTCATGGCCACTGGCTTAGATGGCTTTGGAAGAAGGCTAGGCAAAGTCATAAAGGCTAGTTCTATCAGTGGCTATTATTCACGATGGTTATGTATATGGAAACTCCATGCTCAGAGGCAATATGTGACTGAATACCAGTCGCTGGCCAGGAACAGTGGGAGGTGCGCTATTGCCACATGTTCTGCTTGTGGGCTTCCTAGACACCTCTGGTTGGCCACGGTTGCTGAACAAGATGGCCCTTGGGTCTAATCCAGCAGGGCTCTTCTTATCTGCTTAGGCTTAGATCCTATTGTCTCATATTTGATCTTTGGCTGAGATAACCTGGCATTGTGCACCCAGTTGAAATTATATGGTCTTGCAGGCACCATTAAGGCACAGCTGTTGGATGGGACCTGGGAAGTGCTGCGTGTGTTTGATTAGAACGTTTCAGTTACATTGAGGGAGTTACATGCTGCTATATGCTTACATAAAATTAGAGTTGGACATCTGGCTGATCTCTTTATGTTTTCTTCCTTTCTTCCTAGTTGATGTATGGAAGAAATTTATTGCTCATGAATCGGTACATGGTGACTCACACTGTCGGAATGAGCTTGCCTGAGGGCAGTGAAACCCTTTGTAAACATCCTTTTGTCAGGGCTGCCCAGAGGTTTTCTGAGGCCTGGCGGGGGGTGGTGGAAATTAGAACATTTACTTATTAGACTTGTATCCCATATCTTGGGCTGGCGTACACAGAAACATTCCATTTTAACCCCACAACAACCTCGTGAAGTAGGCTAGGCCAAGAGACAAGGACTTGTTCAAGGCCATCCAGTGAGGTTTTATAACTGAACAGGGATTTGGACCTCACGGTCCTCTGCACTATCCAACCACTACACCAAAGTGACTCTTGAAAACCAGGGGCTCTTTGACCCAAACATACTGTATGTTATACCTCATTTTTTTCAGAATGGGGGTTGGACTAAATTACCTTCCAGGGTCTACTCTAACTTGGTGATAAGAACATAAGAACATAAGAGCCCTGCTGGATCAGAACAAGGGTCCATCTAGTCCAGCATTCTGTTCACACAGTGGCCAACCAACTGCCCACTGGATCCCACAAGCAGGATATGAGTGCAACAGCACCCTCCCACCCATGTTCCCCAGCAACTGGTGTACATGGGCATACTGCCTCTGATACTGGAGGTAGCATAGAGCCCTCAGGACTAGTAGCCACGATAGCCGTGTCCTCCATGAGCTTGTCCTCCACTGATAGCCTTGCGCTCCGTGATCCTTGATTCCAAAGAAAGCCATTGCTTAAGGCAGGGGTGTTGAACTCTTTCAGCCCAAGGGACAAATTCCATTTCGGAGGAACTCCCAGGGGGCCACATTCCAGCGGTGGGCAGGGCCAAAGGCACAAGGGGAGAGGGCAAAAATACCAGCATATTTTAGCTTAACACTCTTAAGTAACTAAGCCTTAGGAGAAGCATTTCAATCTTTTTAGAAGTGGGGGTGTGTGTGAAAAAGCCAGGAACCACCAAACGACTGGTGGTTGGGGGAAAGGAGGTGGGCTAGCGGAAGGATGTGTGGCCATCTAGGGCAGTGTTCTCCAACCTTGGGTCCCCAGATGTTTTTGGCCTACAACTCCCAGCATGCCCCAGCCAGCGTAGCTGGCTGGGGCATGCTGGGAGTTGTAGGCCAAAAACATCTGGGGACCCAAGGTTGGAGAACACTGATCTAGGGAACTCCTCTCTCCCACAAATCTGCTGCCAGATCAATTGGGGATTCTTTTTTTAACTGATCAACAGTGCAATCCTATGCACGCCTTATTGTGTTTAATGGGATGAACTCCCAGGGGAGGCTGGTGACGCAGCTATGTCAGTGGGGCTCCTTATCCATTGCAGCTTTTATTCTGAGCTTGAGAGGAGCTATCCATGGTGCTCCATGGCAGTGAGCCCATTCCGAGGATGGAGTACAGTACTGACACAGGAGTCATCAGCCTCCCCTGCTTACTCCCTGGTCAATGCATTTAGGATTGCAGGCAGCCAACATTTTTTTTTTTTTTACATCGATTAATCAACCATATAATCCATTAAACATTGTAGCCATGCATTTAACTCTGTGGAATTCTCCAAAAGGATCCCAGGAATGGTCGTTTTCTGAGGCTGCTGAGAATTCCGTGTTTGGGATTCCTACCCCACCACCACACTCTGCAGTTCCCAGGATCCCCTACAGTTCTGCGGTGACGGAATAGTTATTAAGCCAGTTGATTGCATCTGTGGTGTATGAGAAATTTGTTTGAGTTCATTTTCGATCAGGAGTTTACCCAGTGTGTAGCTTCCAGACTGAACATAGACTCGGACACAATCTGCATTCCAAGTCCGTACATTTCCGAGCTTGCAATGTGATTTGCTGACACACCCCCCCCAAATGTGTTCGACAGCATGCGTACATTTGAAAAATGTGCATGAAAAAAAAGTGTACGTTTGAAAAATGTGCACAATTATTCTTTAATCAATGGGAGATGAATGCATACATTTAAAAGAATTAAGCATAATTGGACCATAAATGGAATCCCTATTGAGCAGGTATCGAGTTACAAATATTTAGGTATAGTTTTCCATTCCTCTGGATCTTGGTCCCCCCAAATAAAGCTTGCAGCAGTGAATGCTCAGAAAAGTGTAGCAGCTTTAACCAGATTTTTTTATACCAAAGGGGGGCAACATGTTCCATCAGTAATTCAAGTATTTAAGGGTAAAGTTATCCCCCAAATGCTCTATGGATCCCAGCTGTTTGCTTGTTCTATTCTGCGCCCCTTTGAGATTGTTCAAACCAAATTTGTGAGATCTATTTTGGCCGTACCTCCCTGTACCTCTAATGTAGCTCTTCGTCTCGAGGCCGGCTTAGTTTCTATACGAGTGCGTGCTAAAGTCCTCATGATTAATTATTGGCTAAAGCTTATTTTCTTTCCAGAAGGCTTGGCTATACTGACCCTATTGGATTCTTTCCAAACAGAATGGAAACATTTTCTCTCAGAAGAAATATTGCGAATTGGCTTCTCCCCTAATATTCTTATAGGGATGGGTTATGCTAATGCTAAAGCAGCCGTTAAACAAAGGATTTGGGACATAGAACTCCAGGATCATGTAGGCTCGATGGGTAAACACAGTGCTGTCATGAACAATGCTTTTACTCTCCCTTCATATCTGGCTAGTTCAATGTCAACAAAGACCATAAGAGCTTTCACTCTAGCCAGATTTAATGTTCTACCCTCAAAGCTTTTGGAGGGGAGATTCCAACGCATGCCTTTCTCGGATTGCTTGTGCCCCTGCAACAGCGGCCAAGTCAAAACTGTGGGGCATGTTCTCCTATACTGCCTTTTTTATCGAGATTTGTGCAAGGATCTCGTGTTTCCAATTATTCATA
This sequence comes from Shinisaurus crocodilurus, assembly GCA_021292165.1. Taxonomy (NCBI): domain Eukaryota; kingdom Metazoa; phylum Chordata; class Lepidosauria; order Squamata; family Shinisauridae; genus Shinisaurus; species Shinisaurus crocodilurus. The sequence goes on from CM037876.1 coordinate 300,236,930, forward strand.
AACTTCCTGGGAGACCTGATGAATTTTATGTTAAGCTTCTCCTCTCTGACAAGGATCCTCATATCACAAGTCATGTGGCTAGATATTGTATAGCAGCGATGGCTTGCCGCAGCCACATGACTTTGTAATTGTTTCTGGCTGGCTGTGTGGTGGTTAGTTATTGGTGCAACCGCTCTCCAGTGGTTTACTGATGATTGCACACATTTTTGTATTGAGTTAGTGATATGGGGTGAAATGCTTGAAATGCTTGTGATGTTAAAGATTTTGGCTGAATCTAACAATCCTGTTTTAGTTTTTTCTGATTCAGTAGTGCCAATGGCTAAGGGACAGTTTTAAATTTGTTGTGTCTGTATTTTATAACTTGGCTTTTAGTATATATGTATAATATTTATAAACAATGTTTATTTAATGTTGTATATTATATTTATAACGTAATGTTTATTTGCTGGTCATTGACCGTAATAAAGTTACTACTTAGTTGCAATTTAAAAATGTGCACAATTGATGCATACTTTTGGAAAAATATGCACAAAAATACACACAGATGTTCATATGAAAAGAAGAAAAAAAAACCCAAAGCTCACAATCAGATACAGACTTGAGTGGCAAGGAGTTTTGAGATGGAATTTGGAGAACTTCAGCGAGCTCGAGTTTTGCTGATTCGCACATTGCTAGCTTGTCCTGACAACTGTGAGAGCTAGTACATCAGGGCTGGGATTCAGAGGCAAAGGTCCATATGTGGGACGGTCCCTGCCCAGATCAGACTAATGCTCAGCTCGGTGCCACTTCGAGCCCAGCAGGGAGGCAGCGGCTAGAAGTGAGTGGTGGGATGGGTCTGAATATCTCACCCCGCTATTTGAGCAGATTCGTATCGGAGGCAGACCAAGCTTCCAGTCTTGCCTGAAACTACTTTGTGTAGTCCTGGCACAGACCTCACAAGCTATTCTCCATCTTTGATTTGCATGAGTAAGATGATTTGCCACGGGTCTGTCCATAACAGACATGCTCTCTTCTTCACCCTGCAGCGATTAAGGCAGACTCTAACGATGATGTGCTTTCAAAACAGGAAGACAAACCTCAAGCTAGCAGAGAGGAAACCAGCCCTCAGCTACTTCCAAAGCTTGTCTTTGCTTGTCTCTCCCCCTCCCACTTTGTATAATCTTTATTTAAGAAGTGAAAGGTTCCAAACTATTCTCCATGCTGGGCCAGGTAAAATGTTATCTGAGGTCACCAACCCATGCCTCTCAGCAACCCCTATTTTTTCACTAGCAGAAATGCTTTGGACACCTTTCTTGGAGCTGAAAGCTAGGGTCGTTAGGAATGCTTGAGGAATTCGATCTTTGTGGATTCAGATATGAACTGACCTGATCCAAACCTCCCAGATGAACCTGTGGATCATAACTCAATGATTCATCAGATTTTGGCACTTCCCAAATGCTCTTGGCCCCAAGCACATATCAAAATACATTTAAGGATGTGTATACTGAGGTGGGGGGATACATTTAAAAATATGTATTTAAATTCACATTTAAATGTGAAAATCCATGCATCATCATTATTATTATTATTATTATTATTATTATTGCAGATTAATGCAGAAATGGGGCCAAATGGACCTCTGGATGAACACATGTGAAAGTGACGCGAACAGGAATAGAAAAATCAGTTTAAGTGTAGCGTACAAGCAAACAGAATGGGCTAGGAAGCAGGAAGCAGGGCTTTAACAAACTTTCCTTGCCAGGTGGGGATGCCATATTTCCTGGTAGGGCTTCCAAGTAATGCCTAGAGGAGTGGTACAGAACTGCTTTCAGCCCAAGAACTGAATTCCATTCTAGAGAAGCTTTCGGGAGCCACATTCCAGTCATGGGCGGGCCACAGGGGAAAGGGGTCGGGGCCAAATTCAAAAGGGGCGGGTCCGAAACTCCAAAAATACCTGCATATTTTAGCATAAAAGTCTTACTGCCAGTAACGAAACTTTAGGAGAGGCATTCCAATCTTTTAGAATGGGGGGGGGGGGGGGAAACTGTGTAAAAACTTGGAAACCATCAGATGATCAGTGGTTGAGAGAAAGGGGTTGAGGAACCCCAGAGGGCTGGATTGGGTCCCTAGAGAGCCAAATTTGGCCCCTGGGTCTGAGGTTCTGTACCCCTGGCCTAAAGAATCAGTGATTCCCTGATAACCAACAGAAATATCTATAATCCTCTTGCCAAGCCAGTGTCTTCGTGTATTTCAGAGTGTTCAGATCTGTTAGATATATATATATATATATATATATATCTTGAACATGAACAGTTATTTTTAAGTTCAGAAGCTTTTATCTACTTATAATGAAACCCTTTCTTAAATAAATAATACGTTCTTTAAGGAGTTCAGTCCCCGCCCCCCTATAACTCCTTTATGCAGCCTGCCTGATTGGGCAGGGTTCCAGTTCACAGGGCGAGTCCATGAGCATTCAGCAGGCTTCCCCGTTGTAGGCATCCCCCCATTTGTGGTCCTCATGGGGGCAGGGAAGGCAGGGGGCATGGCACTGGGGTGGGGCCAGTGAGTAAGGCCCCTCTCTCCCCCTCACGTGACTGCCAGGGCCGGGCAAAAACATTTTTTCTGCCTGAGGCCAAGGACAAAATGGCGCCCTTCCCGTTCCGTGTACGAAAGCCAACTTGACCGGCAGTAGAATCGGACTTCGAGGCTAGTGACAGGACAGTGTCCTCCACCACACCTGAAGGCAGCAGGCTAACGTAGAGGGCAAAGGGCAGGCCACATGGCACGCACCACTCTTTCTTTATAGGCCTTGCTGCTGCTCCACAGCATCAGCTTCCTGAGGGAACTGCCTAGTCTGCCTGACAGCAGGGCCAGCACCGACGACAGCAATTGTGTGATTTGTAATGCCTGAATAAGGCTTCTGAAGGCTTTGAGAGCAGTGCAGCCATTCATCATGGCAGTCTCGATAGCCACGCCCCCCCAAGGAGAAGTCCAAAAATTCAGGCATCCATGTTGATCCATATGGACAAAAGTGTTCTAGCACTTTTACCTCCACTTGGAGTGGGTTTTGGGAGAGCTAATGGGTCAATTGCCCATTCGGGAACAAGTCACCCGCAAATACTTTGCATTAGAACAAGGAACAATATATTGTTGCCGGGACATTCATTTCCCCCTAGCTACTGTGAGAATTGCAGCTAAGGTCATAGGGAACAAGGAATTTTGAGAGGGGTGGTGGTGCTGGAGGCAGATTATGTCAGCATCCCTGCTAATAAGAAAGTGCCAGCCCTCCATCCCTGAAACATCTGCTCCTCCACACCACTGTTTAAAAGGGACTTTTAGATGGAACAACTATGAGGTGGATCCACAGTTATTTATTTTATTTTATTTATTTACATTTATTAATTGCCCATCTGGCCGGCCACCGGCCACCCTGAATTGAGTTCAATTCAGTTGGCTACAGAATCAAACTCAAAGAGTGCTTATCAAGGGTACCTTCTCAAACTGGGGAGAGGTAACGAGCGGGGTACAGCAGGGATCAGTCCTGGGCCCAGTGCTCTTCAACATTTTTATTAATGACTTGGATGAGGAGGTGCAGGGAATGCTTATCAAATTTGCAGATGACACAAAGTTGGGTGGAACAGCTAATACTCTGGAAGACAGAAACAAAATTCAAAGCGATCTCAGTAGGCTGGAGCGCTGGACCGAAAACAACAGAATGAAATTTAATACGGATAAATGCCAAGTGCTGCACCTAGGAATAAGAAACCAAATGCACAGTTACAGGATGGGGGACACTTGGCTCAACAATACTACAAGTGAGAAGGATCTTGGAATTGCTGTAGATCACATGCTGAATATGAGCCAGCAATGCAATGTGGCTGCAAAGAAGGCAAATGCTATTTTGGGCTGCATTAATAGAAGTATAGCTTCCAAATTGCGTGAAGTGATCATTCCCCTTTACTCAGCACTGGTTAGGCCTCATCTTGAATGCTGCGTCCAGTTCTGGGCACCACACTTTAAGAAGGACGTAGACAAACTGGAGAGGGTTCAGAGGCGGGCAACAAGGATGATAAAGGGACTGGAACAAGGCCCTATGAAGAGAGACTGAAAGAACTGGGCATGTTTAGCCTTCAGAAGAGGAGACTGAGGGGAGATACAATAGTGCTCTTTAAGTACTTGAAAGGTTGTCACACAGAGGAGGGCCGGGATCTCTTCTTGATCATCCCAGTTTGCAGGACACGGCTACAATGGCTAGGGATTTATGAGAAATTCGTTTCAGTTCATTTTTAAAATCAGGATTTACCTATATCGCACATTCCGTACCGATCACAGACTCAGATGCAATCTTTGATCAAAGTCCATACATTTCAAAGATGCATACAATTGATGCAGATATGGAAAATAATGCACGAAAATATGTACTGATTTGCATACGAAAAGAAAAAGACCGAAGCTCACAATCTGATATGGACTTGAGATGGAATTCAGAGAACTTCAGCAAGCTTGAGTTTTGCTGAATATATATTTCTCTCTCTCTCTCTCTCTCTCTCTCTCTCTATATATATATATATATATATATCACAGCTTTCTAAGAATAAAGTTCAACAAAGGCAGACCAAATATGCATATAGGTATCCATTCAAAAGTGGCATCAATATACCAACCTTTCAAATGTTGAAAGTGTCATTAGGTCTTGAATCCATTGCATTAGAGGAGGTGAGGGTTTATCCTTCCAATGTTGTAATACAGTAATACCTTGGATTGCAAGCATAATTCGTTCCGGAACCGTGCTTATAATCCAAAACACTCTTATATCAAAGTGAGTCTCTGGCGGGTGTGAGCGGGGCCGATTTCAGCCCGCTACATCTGCTTAAGGCGAGCGGTTACATCCCTATGACTACTTGTATTGCAAGACGTCGCTTGTTTATCAAGTCAAAATCTATGAAAAAAAATTGCTTGTCTTGCAAATCGCTCTCAGACCAAGTTACTTGCAATCCAAGGAATTACTGTATCAGTCTTTTAGCTGTCAAATGGGTGCAGAGAACCCATTTGTGCTGACCCTGTGTTAACTTCCAGGAAGCAGGTAGATCATTTAAGAGGACATGTACATCAGTACTATTAAAGAGTGTTCCAATGCAAAGTTGATCTGCATTATAACCTCCTCCCCAAAAGAGGCAACTATTGGGCATTGCCAAAACATATGGTTAAAGGAAGCATTTGCTGTGTTACACCTCCAGCTGTGTTACACTTCTAATTAGCCATCTTAGACAAACCCTTATTAAAGAAACATTGTGGCATCCAATAGACAAGGAACAAAAGTTTTTGCTGAATAAGACATAACCTGAGATCCAGAGACACTTCAGATACAGATGCTAAAATGGCGAGCCATTGATTAGGCAAAATAGGATAGTCCAATTCCCTATTCCATTCCTGCTTTAGACCCTGTGTATCATATTTATTCACAGATAGTAAGTATTTATAAACATGGATCATATCATGGGTCGATATATCTAATCAGCCTCAATAAGTGCTTCCAATAGCAAAGAACTCAGAACCTGTAAAAGTAGCAGGGTAAAACCTAGATTCTAACAAATGTTGCAATTGCAAGTATTGCTGATCAGCTATAGTAGGCAAATTGTATTTGGCATGCAAAGTCGAGAATGACAAAAACTCATCAGCAGCACCCAACTAATTGATCCAAGGTAAAAATCAATTTATCCATCCAAGTCCACCACAAAAAGTTCTTACCAATTTTCAAATCTGGATTTCCCCATAGAGTCAATTTAGCATGGGAAAATGGATTGAAATGTAATTGAAATATGCCACACATCTCTAGCAGCTGTAATTGTGGGAGGAACCCTATCCATTTAGTGTGCCAAGAACCTAATGCCTTCCATGTGGAGAGAGGATCCAGACAAGAAGATTCCAAAACTGACCAAGGTGGAAAATCTAATTTAAGTGGAAAAGACCAAAATGTAGTACAGGTCAACAAACAGGCCAAGGGATATAAAGCAAGATCTAGAAAGCCAAACCCACCTTCTTTAATTGGAGGTTGCATCCTTTTCAAGGATATTCATGGTGGGGAGGACCCTCCCCCTTTTTAAAATGAAATAGAGCATTGAGTTTTAAAAATATTTGCCAGATATAGATAAAGGAATCCCAGGTGTAACACAAACAGTCCGAAGCGTAATATTCATCTTAAGTGTATTTACCTTATCCCACAAACTCAACTTGAAAAATGCCCATCTATCTATATCCCATGAGATCTCATTAATCAACTGAGGGAGAGTTCCTATGGCCCCCAGACAGTGTCTGAGGGGCCATAGGATTTTTCGAATTCCCAGATCTGAGGCTGGAGACTGTGCACCAACCTCGGAGCTGGGAGTCAGAGCTCTGACCCCCACTCCCCCTTGCAGCCAGCAAGGAAGGAACCACACTGGCTGCTCTCTGAGGTCAGGAAAGTGACCATGAAGAGGGTGGGAAGAGGGCATTTTAGGGGGTGGGGAGGGGAGGAGACTGGGGAGGCCTGCAGCCACTCCAGCCTCCTTCCCTCCCCCTCTGAGAAACTCCAGCTAGACAGGTGAAAAAGCCATCTAGCTAAAACGCAGAGCAGGAGGTGCGGGCAGGTGAAGATCACCTCCGCCGTTCTCCACTCTGCATTTGATGCCTATAAGCCTCCGAGTTCAGGGAATTGTGGGCATCCAAATAGGATCGCGCCCATATTCAAATCTAGCTAACTTGATCGTTTGAGATATGTCTCTGGGAATAAGTATTCCCAAATAAGTAATAAGGTCTGGGCACCAGATGAGAGGGGGCCCTCCGGCAGACTTTGAAGACATGTTAATGCAAATACTTGGGAAGGTATCAAAGGTGATATTATCATCTCTTGAATGGGTTTCAGAGCCTTAAAGCAGCCTTGAATAATTGTGACTGAAATAATAAAAGAAAACAGCCACAGATATTCTGTGGCTTTACAAGACTATGCCTAATTTTCTTTTATGATTCTTCCAGGCTTTAGTTTCTAGCCCTTTACACACACACACACACACACACACACACACACACCACAACAAAATCTAGCTAATTTTGTTTTCTGAGTTGCTGCATTGAAGACAAATGTAATATTTAAAGACACTTCCCTGTGGTCCTCCTCTCAGTCCCACAATTTGTATGATGAATACGCCATCCATGAAGATGAATGCTGGGTCAACTCTCCAGGGTCTGGTAGGCTGTCCAACTATTTCAAAAATCATTATCATACATATTTATCTGATTATATGTTCACTTCTCCTTTTTGTTTTTTTAAAGAAGTATTTTCAAAACAGTTGCAAAACTGCTCCAGGGATTATACAGGGAGGTTTCTTGGTGATGGCATGGGTACTGGCCAATTGAGACTGCTCACACTTGACTTTTGTTGCTGACATCTCCTCCAAACCATTTCCCCCCACCAGAGCTCAGCCCAGGAGAGTTGAAGGCACGTTTGCACTACTGAACACAAGGGGGCTACTTCAAAATTGCCCCCATTGCTCTATCAACAAGATGTAGTGATGGCCACCAACTTGGATGGCTTTAAAAGGGGATTGGACAAATTCACGGAGGAGATGGCTATCAATGGCTAATAGTCCTGAGGGTTATATGGTACCTCCCATATCAGAGGCAGACATGCCTATGTACATCAGTTGCTGGGGAACATGAGTGGGGAGGGGGTGCTGTTGCCCTCATGTCTTGCTTGTGGGATCCCATGGGAAGCTGGTTGGCCACTGTGTGAACAGAATGCTGGCCTAGATGGACCCTTCGTCTGATCCAGCAGGGCTTTTCTTGTGTTCTTAACATTATGTCTCCCTTCATTCTACGAGACTGAAACTTTGCTCTTCCTTGGTACCCAAAATCTTGATCAATTGGGCATCTCACTACTTTGGCCTGAGCTACGTTTTCTGGCTCTGTCTAAGTTTCCTGTGTGATTATGTCCAAACAACTCCCCATCTCCTTGTGCCTCAGTTCCTCCATTTGTTACCTGTCATTTACATAAGTCTGCCATTATGAGCTAAAAGGTCAAAGGAAAATGACTAATAGTCTTAAGCATCAAACAATGTGAAGTCCAGAAATGTTTCTGGGGTGTAATGTCTGTGTCTGTTCTGTTTCTTGGAGCTATTGCTGGGCTAAATACAATGTAAAGGAAATGTCCTTTCATCTAATATTAACTATTAAAGCCATGGAGAGGGGAGGGGAACCCCGTTGACCTTAGCGCAAACAGAATCCAAATGAGTAATAATTTCCTCCTATTTTAGGAAAGCCTTCAATAAATTTATTGTTTCTCAGTTTCATAAGGTTAGGCTGGGTTGCTGGGAAAGCTGATATTGCTTATCAGGCTTATGCCCATCTATTATGATTTCATGAATAGCACCTTCAGGCTTGCTGCTGCTGGTGATTGAACTGATACGGGCTCCGGTAGAGGGTGGGGGGGGGTACCCAGCTTTCCCAAGCATTACAATGAGGCTCAGGGCTAGTTCACACCACTGGGAATGTAGAGAGAAATGCTGAAAATGTCTTGGGTCTCAAGCACGGGTGTATGGATTTTGTTAAATCCATTCCGTCTGTGTCTTGTGGATTGTCAGGTATCTTTCGTTCTGTTGTCTGCCCGTTGACGGAATCAGAATTCCCCCCCGTGATGGACGAGAATTTAATTCCACTTATGCAAGTGTGCATTAACCCAAGTGTGAATTTGCCCAAATCCCCCCCCTAATTTTTTTTTTTTTTTTTAAACAGTCTGCAAGTCCACAGAATCTGCACGACTCAAAAAAGGCTAGTCCGCTGAGGAATCCACAGGCCAGATTTCTAGAAATCCGTGCCCATTTGAATCCATTGTGGATTTCTCTGACATCCCGAGTCTCAAGCACACACGCTCTCCGCACCACTAAGCATGCAGTCTGCAACACGTACACCAGCTGTACAGGTAGTATTTGCGCGTGCAGAATGCACATATCACATTTCATCCACAGGGATGGATACAAGTGGTGTGTTTGGCCCCGAGAAGGCTCGAGGGTGCCTTGGACACCTGTCAATACGGCAACCCACCTGCGGCCTCCGAGCTCATCTCACAATGGCTAAACATTTAGATCACAGGAACACAGGAAGCTGCCCGATACTGAGTCGGGATCATTGGTCCATCTAGCTCAGTGCTGCCTACACCAGGGGTAGACATTGTGGCATCCGTGGGCGACAGTGCACACTTGGACACCTTTCTAGGTGCCTATGGAGGTGTCCTCCCCTTCTTTCTGGTTTTTTTTAAAAATAAGAAAGTTTCTTACTGGCAGCTGGGGGATCACTTTAAAGCAAAGTGAGGGCCTCTAGCTGCTCCCATCTTCTTTTCTCATGACTGCTCCTGGCCCACACATGGGGTTCAGTGACATTTTTAAGAAATGAAGAAGGAAGGTGGCTACAGGCCGATGCTTTCATCTGCAGCGCATCCATTTTGTGGTGGTGCCCGAGAAAGTTTCTCAAATTGCCAATTGGGTTCATGGGCTCAAATTGCCTACCTCCGGTCTACACACTGACTGGCAACAGCTCTCCGAAATTTCAGGCCAGTGTCTCTCCCAGCCCTCTTCTTTCCCTGCTTCTAGCTGAAGTATGAACCATGCCTTGAACAATAGTTAATTTCTACAAAGAGAAGTGCCAGGTCTGAAGGCATCCTGGAAGATCTGCCCTTCCTACTCCCAGATATGTGGACTGTGATTCCACAGTAATGAGGGAAATGCACTTAGCACATACCCAGAGCTTTCTTGTTCCAGGGCTGAGCCCTGGCTCAGATTAAGTCATGCACTCTGCACATATTTCTCCTTCATATATTTGATAGCTTAGCCCTGGCATGGAAAACAGTTTCCACGGGTGATTCATGGCTTAACTGAAGTGATCTCAGTTCTCATTTCAAACACAGGCAATCTCTGGAGCCAGGAATTGAACCTGCGACCTTCTACATGCAGAACATGTACTCTGCCATTGAGCTACAGCTCTTCCTCAAAGTTAGAGGGTTTTGCTCTTTAGTTGGAATAACAGTGTACAGTTGCAAGGAAAACGTTTCTTCCAGCATGTTAGGAGGAACTGCCTTATATTGAGGCTTCCTTCACACACCGCCAGCCGCACACACAGAGCCACATGGCAACCACTTCCCCATGGTACAATCCCACACATCTATGGTATCTCCATCACCAGACAGCAGCCAGTCCACCTAGCACCAGGCAAACTCGCCAAATCTAGTACAGTGCTCAAGTCTTAAGAGGCACTAGGAAAATAAGGAAGTCTTTGTCCAGCATCTAAAGATACTGAAGTCAGTGCAGGTGAGCTTCCACAAGCAGGGTGCCACAGCAGAAAAGGCCACCTCCCTGGCTGCTGCTTGCCTCACCTCTGATGGCAGGGGCGTCTGGAGGAGATGTTGGCAGATGGGTGAATCAGATGGTTAAAAGTTGCTGTAATGAAGAGTTACTCTATGCGAAGTGCTGAGAACACTAACTAATGCACTACCTAAAATGGTGATGGTGCAAAAGCAGCATGAAAATGTGCAGATCACTTGAAAAGGGACATGTTATCTCGAAAGTATAGCAGCCAAATTGTCAGACATCCAAGCTCTGTTAGTAGCCATGTAGTGCAATTCCACTTTTAAAAGCAAGAGAGCCCATCCCCAAAGCCCTAGTAAAAACGTTCTTGTTTCAGAACCATTGTTTAAGCTTCCTGTTGTTATTATTCCTATACAAAGAATTTTAGGTCTTGGCTGCCGGCATTCCAAAATGACCCTCGGTTTCTAAACAATGTTTCACGGCAGGATTTTTTTTTCCATGTAGGAATCACATCATCTGCATTTTTAATCTGGATCACTTTCTTCTTTTAGGCATATTTTGTTGTAATATTGAGCCAGTCAGGAAGCTATTCTTTTCCATCAGCATTACATTATCTCTATAACAATATGAGGTTATTATTTTTAACGGGTTTTCTGCTGTTGTAGTGCTTCACAATGCCTTGATTGGCCTTTCATAAAAAGTCATTTTATTTGTTTATGGAATATTTTGGCTGTGTTATCTGCCAGAAATGGCACCTGAAGGAGCATACAAAATTTAAATGATGATAAAATGTTGTTTTCCTCTTCTACCTTTCATTAATCGTTTACAGGTTAATTGTTTACTTACTTCTAAGAAAACATATGTTGGATTGTGCAGTATGGGTCTTAGTTTTAAAACTTCCAAAAGACCAAACTACCGTTTTAAGGTGGGGGTGTAATTAACATGTGTAATAGGAGCGGGGACAGAAAAGGAGAGGGAAGGTTCATAAAATCATAGAAAAGTAGAGTTGGAAGGGGCCTACAAGGCCATCGAGTCCAACCCTCTGCTCAATGCAGGAATCCAGGTCAAAGCATCCCTGACAGATGGCTGTCCAGCCTCACCTTGAATGCCTCCAGATTGGGAGAGCCCACCACCTCCCTAGGTAGTTGGTTCCATTGTTTTATTGCTCTGACAGTCAGGACATTTTCCCAGATGTTTAGGTGGAATCTGGGTTCCTGTAACTTGAGCCCATTATTCTGTGTCCTGCAAACTGGGATGATCGAGAAGAGATCCTGGCCCTCTTCTGTGTGACAACCCTTCAAATACTGGAAGAGTGCTTATCATATCTCCCCTCAGTCTCCTCTTCTGAAGGCTAAACATGCCCAGTTCTTTCAGTCTCTCCTCATAGGGCCTTGTTTCCAGTCCCTTTATCATCCTTGTTGCCCGCCTCTGAACCCTCTCCAGTTTGTCTACGTCCTTCTTAAAGTGTGGTGCCCAGAACTGGATGCAGTACTCAAGATGAGGCCTAGCCAGTGCCGAGTAAAGGGGAATTATCACTTCCCCCAATTTGGAAGCTATACTTCTATTAATGCAGCCCAAAATAGCATTTGCCTTCTTTGCAGCCACATCGCATTGCTGGCTCATATTCAGTTTGTGATCGCCATGGTTTTACATCTTGTCGAGGGGAAACTTCCCACCGGTGTGGGAATTATATATCGAACAGATGGAAAGCTTTTTAATCTCAGCAGGCTGAAAGCAAAAAGTAAGGTAATTACAACCTCCGTTGTGGAACTTCAGTATGCTGATGATAATGTGGTCTCCGCACATTCAGAGGATGATCTCCAAACTATCCTAAATGCTTTTGCAGAAGCATACGAAAAACTTGGTCTCTCACTTAACATCAAAAAAACCAAAGTGCTTCATCAGCAAGTGCAAGCCAATCCTTTGGTGATGCCATCTATCCAGCTTGGCGGGACAATACTGGAAAATGTCGATCATTTTCTCTATCTTGGCAGCTATCTTTCTGTTACAGCTAACATCGACAGTGAAATCCAGCATCGTCTGAGCTCCGCAAGTGCCGCATTTTCTCGAATGAAACATAGAGTGTTCGAGGATCGGGATATTTGTAAGAAGACCAAAACACTGGTTTATGAAGCCATTGTATTACCAACTTTATTGTATGCCTGCGAAACATGGACTATCTATAAACGTCACTTCCACCTCCTTGAAAGGTTTCATCAACGTTGCCTCCGGAAAATCCTGCAAATTACTTGGGAAGATAGGCGAACAAATGTCAGTGTACTGGAAGAAGCAAAGACTACTAGCATTGAAAAAATGATCCTTCAACGCCAACTTCAGTGGACCGGTCACGTTGTTCGAATGCCTGACTGCCGTCTCCCAAAGCAGTTACTTTACTCCCAACTCAAGGATGGAAAGCGGAATATCGGTGGTCAATATAAGAGGTTTAAAGATGTTCATAAGGCTAATCTAAAAAAATGCAATATAAACATCGAAAACTGGGAAGCTCTGGCCCATGAACGATCTAAATGGAGGCTGGCCTTTCACAAAGGTTCCATGGACTTTGAAGAAGCCCGAGTGCAAGGTGAAAGGGAGAAACGTGCTAAGCGAAAAGCACGTCAAATGAATCCTTTACAGGACCATCTTCTATCTGGTAACCTGTGTCCTCACTGTGGGAAGCTGTGTGGATCTAGAATTGGCCTCCACAGTCACTTACGGACCCATCGCTAGAGTCTACACAATCTTCTTTAGAATCTCCTCCTTTTATCCCGGAAGACAATCTTACTCGGTCACGAGTGATCGCCTGATGATGATGATGACCACAATTCCAAGATCCTTCTCACTTGTAGTATTGTTGAGCCAAGTGTCCCCCATTCTGTAACTCTGCATTTGGTTTCCTTCCCCTAGGTGCAGCACTTGGGCATTTATCCCTATTAAATCTCATTCTAGAAAGCAGGAAGGGATGAGAAGCCAGATAAATAAGAGGAGACCAAAAACCAGGGGAGGCTGGTGACTCCTATTGCGGTGGGGCTCCTAATCTATTGCAGCTTTTATTTGGAGCTGCATAGGAGCTATCCATGGTGCTGAACTCCACCCCCAAAATAGGTTAATCACCATGGATAGCTCCTATACAGCTCCAAATAAAACCTGCAATGGATTAGGAGCCCCACTGAAATAGGAGTCACCAGGCTCCACTGCTAAAAACAGTACTGTATCTCTGCCACATGAAATATGATATTATTATTATTATTATTATTATTATTATTATTATTTACATTTATGAATCGCCCATCTGGCCGGTCACCCCAAGATAGGTCAAGAAACAACAAGTAAGCCTGACACAGAGCTAGGGATGAGCTAAAAGCACTCACTACTTTTCATGAACATTTTTGGGAGCTCTGACTACACTCTCACTTCCAATTTGGTGGTTTTTCAGCAATTGCTTCAAAGTGTTTGCCTTTTTAGGAAGCATTGCCCTCATTCTGAATTCGCCCTATTTGCCCCAAATAATGTCATCACTTAGCCAAAATGATTGGCTACATAGCACTGTGAAATTATCTCATTCACTCTGTTATCCCTGATTGGTTGGGATCACCTATGCGGCTAATGCAGTAAGATGTAGCAATTAGAAAGAAGAAAAAAAACAACCACAGATGGGAGTAAACATGGTTTTAAAAAGGTGAAATTAAGTGTCTTCTCCAAAATATGTCTGCCACCATTGAAAGCACTGCTGTTGGCCTGAAAATCAAAATGGGAAAACGTGTGGTGCAATCCTAACTGAATCGAGCAGAGACAGAAATATCTAGCTAGGGCTCTAGCTCCAGAACAACCTTTCCCAACTTGGTCCCCCAACCAATGTTTTGGTCTACAGCTCCCAGAATTCCAGACCATTAGCCATGCTGGCTGGGCTGATGGCAGTTGAAGTGCAAAACATTGTTTACATAGAAAATGGCGTAAGATACGTTAAAAGCGGCCGCAATTTGCCTAACTTGTGGGAATTGCAGCCATTTTTAACATATCTTACGCCATTTTCTACGTAAACAACGTAGCGCCAGGAACCCAGAAGTTGCTTCCTCAGCTCGGTTCACGAGAACTCAAGTCAAGCCAGGGAAGCAAGTAAGGCGAGCGGAGCTCGGGGGGCTGAGCCCGGCGACTTTGCCAGACTTCCATCCCCCAATTGAGCTCCGCACACATCCCTAACCTTGGTAGCTCCCCGTAACCCTCGTAGGAGACAATGCACCGCTATCCTGGACAGCTTCCCGCCTACATGAAAACAGAAACATTGTGAACTGACTTGGCAAGCAGCACTGGGTGTGTTGCACTCTGTTCATGCTCTGGAGGGCTGGATTTATAGCCTGGGACTTATTATCACCCAGTTTACTGAGACACTTATAGCCTCTGTGAGAGCTGTTTGCTCATTAGGGGAATTACTGCAATAAAATCTGGTTACAGTGACTCTTGCCTTGTCTGTGGGGGGCCAGGACGGGACACTCACCATGAGTTAACCGAGATAGCCTTTAGTTTTTGGGAAGGCAACAGGCTTCAGTTTCAAATCGGTAACAGAAATGGGTAATGGTTCCCAAAATTGACATCATCATCAACCAGCTATTATTATATATTTCCAGAGGGGTAGCCAAGTTAATCCAAAACAACAAAGGGTCTTGTGGCACCTTAAAGACTGACAAATTCATTATGGCATACGCTTTCATGGACTACAGCCCACATCATCAGTTGCATATTTTTTTTATAGCTTTACAGCTAGGGATGAATGTGAAATTCATTTCATTTCTTTTTTTAAAAAATCAGAATTTACCCAGTTTGCACTTCCCAGAACCATCGTGGACCTGAACACAATCTGTGGTTGAAGTATGTACATTTCTGAGTTTGTGGTGACATTCACAGAACCGGGGGGGGGGGGGAAGCATTTGAAAAATGTCTATATTTGAAAAATGCATACTTTTGAAAAATGGGTGTGGGTTTGTTTTTTTTTAAAGTGAGCAATTGACGCGTATATTTGGAAAAAATGTGTACAAAAATACACACATATTTTTGTGCAAAAAACAAAACAAAGCTCGCAATCTGATTTAGACATGAGTCGGAATGAGCTTCAAGGTGGAATTCAGAGAATCTTGAGGATCTCAAGTTTTGCTGGATTATACATCCCTATTTACAACCGGCAGCGATTAACTGCAAATAAAATTATATATGTTTGTCCACATATAATTTGCATATAATCATACATCCAGTTACCACATATGTATGTCTTAACATCTCTTCTTCTTCTTCTTCTTCTTCTTCTTCTTCTTCTTCTTCTTCTTCTTCTTCTTCTTCTTCTTATTATTATTATTATTATTATTATTATTATTATTATTATTATTTCATTTCTACACTCCCCAATAGCTGAAGCTCTCTGGGGGTCTACAACAATTCATAAAAACACATACCACAAATATAATAAAAACAGTGTAATTTTTTCCCAATATACAAAATTTAAGAACAATATAACAGCTAAAAATATAACACTGGAATATTTCTGTTTCACTGTGATGTCTGCATTGCTTTTAATAATGTTGGAGTGCAATCAGCCTCCAGACCTGGAGTCTGAGTCCCTGGTCGTGTCCTCTTCCAATGATGACAGAGAGAGAGAGAGAGAGAGAGAGAGAGAGAGACCCTTCACCAAAAGTACAGAGTAGACCTATTCAAAACAGCTGACATAAATGCCCTATCATGCCATTAAATACCCTTAAATGCCATTAAATGCCTGGGAGAAGAGGACAGTCTTAACCTGGTGCCGAAAAGATGACAGAGTTGGTGCCAGGCGGGCCTCAATGATCTTGGCATGGAAATGTAAGGCGTCATTCTCAGTCTCCTGAGCCGTGGCTAATCTACGTGGTGGGAACACGCACATGGTGCAGTCTCTCTTGGGCTATACTGCTTAAGAGAGCAGGTGGAGAAATGTTAGCACAAGTCTTTGGTAAACAGGAAGAGGATGTCGGTCTCTTATGCAATACTGTAGAGGATTTAGACAATAGAATAAGAAAGTGTAGGGAACATGTTCATGCTGTCTCCCAACTGCATTCTCAAGTGGCCCAGTCCCAGGAGAACTACACCATGCACTTTTACTGAACATTATTCTAATAAAACTGGAAAGCCATGAAAGTACAGAGAAGGCAATCATAACTGGCTATGCAATTAAGTGGTACAAAATAGGTACCAAATGATTTGATAGATTCTTTTGGTGAAGGGTCTCTCTCTCTCTCTCTGTCATCATTGGAAGAGGACACGACCAGGGACTCAGACTCCAGGTCTGGAGGCTGATTGCACTCCAACATTATTAAAAGCAATGCAGACATCACAGTGAAACAGAAATATTCCAGTGTCCAACAGTGCACAAATGAATGTACAGAATGTGCCCGCTCCTGCGTCTTAAGCGTCTGTTTCCTCAGTAGTCTTCTACAGTTTGGCACCTACCCAGATTAGGCTGACAGTATTCTGGTTGGAGGGTTTGTGAAAGCTGATAGGATGATCCCGGGATACAAAGCCTCTGTAGTAAAGTCATGAAATGTATTTTGTGCACACACAGTAAGTGGAGATGGGCCTGGTAGCTGGCTTGGAATTTGAAGGCTGGCAAATCTGGCTGAGCAGCAAGAACGCAAACAATGCGGAGACTTGAAGTTTCTCGCAGCCGTACATGTCATTCATTCGAGCCGGCTGATCAAATGTGGGAAAGCAGAGGATTTTTGCAGCTGTACATGAGCAAGTACATATCAATATGCAAACATGGCCATGGGTGCTCTGTGTATGCATACCCTGCATTTGTTAGTATTGCTGTTGATCGGAGTTATTGTTTCAGTCTAGAGATGTGGTAGAAATGTGTTCAGTTCACAGTTTCATGCAAACTTAGCTAATTTTGCACTTCCCAACTGCAATGGGAACGGAAACTCAATTATCCTCCAGAATTTGCACTTTTCCGAATTTTGCAACCGAGTCCTCCAATAATAATAAAAAAAAGCATACAAAATGCATATATTAGAGAAAATAATGTTCGAAGTCGAACGTGCATTCAGTTGGAGAAATGGATTGCAAAAATGTGCATGTAAGACAGAAATGCAGACAAAAATGCACATATTCAGAGAAATGTGCACAAATTGCTTAAAGTTTTCATGCAAACTTAAAAAAAAAAGATCTCAAAGTTTGGGAGGAAATAAACTTAAGCTTGAGAAAATGGGACAGTGAGAGAAAGCAACACCGAGAGATCTGTCCATCCCTAGTATTGCCTCATAGCCAAATACATAGGAACGTAAGAAGAGCCCTGCTGGATCAGACCAAGAGTCCTTCTAGTCCAGCCCTCTGTTCACACAGCGGCCAACCAGCTGCCTGTGGGAAACCCACAAGTGGGACATGTGTGCAAGAGCACCTTCCCAGTTGTGTTCCCCAGAAACTGTGAAAGGAGCCCCACTATTTACATACAAATAGTAATAGAGGTATATCATGTTGCTATGTCAAGAGAGTGGCAGAAGGTGTCGCCATCAAGTGGTGATCCTAGCATCCTGTAAGGCCACTCGCACCACCACTTCCCTGGGCTCCACCCAGCCAAGGTTCCTCCTCCTCATTCTATCCAAACTCTGCCCATCGAAGTTCCATCTGTCAGCCAAGGTGGTGGAATGGAGCCTCCATGTTGAAAGGCAGCATACCTCTCCAAAGAACAGATTCAGGGGACAAACAACAGGTGGATGCTGTTACCCTCATGCCCAGCCGGTGGGCTACCCAAAAGCATTTGGCAGGTGACTTTTGAAAACAGAATACTATACCAGAGGGATCTGTGTGCCAACTAAATGGTAATTCATGTTTGCTTTTGGATTGCTGTTTCATTTATTTGATGTATCCCTTCCATGAGCTCTGCTGACTTGCCCTGTTCTAGAAGAGCTAGAGATGGGTGCCGAGTCCAGCACTCGACTCGCGCAGCTCTCGGCGAGCACTCCCACCGCGCAATCCGTGCTGAGCACCCCATGAACTCCAGCTGAGGCGCTCGCCGGGGCACTCGACAGACTTCCGGGTTCCGGCGCTATGCCATTTACGTAAAGTATAGCATAGTAAACAGTAAAAATGGCCGCAAATGCCATTTTTCCTGTTTACTACACTATACTTTATGTAAATGGCGTAGTGCCGGAACCTGGAAGTCGCCGTTTTCTACGTAAAAAAACATAGCGCTGGAACCCAGAAGTCACATTCCTCAGCTCAGCTCGCGAGAATGCGAGCCCAGCCGTGGAAAGGTAGGTTGCGAGTTCGTCCCGCTTCCACCCCCCGACTGAGCTCCATGCACATCCCTAGAACTTGAGTTACTTTCCAGTTGAGCTATCCAGCACTAGCTTCCTGTTGTGCTAGCAGCCCATTCCTGCTAGTGCAAGGGCAGCGTTGGCTACTGCCCCGTGAGTGCAGCCTGATCCTCTCTTTCCTTGCCTCCAGCTTAATGAAACAGAACTCTGCAAGGAAGCACAAAGGGCAGTTGCTCTCCATCGACGTTCTGATAGCCACCATGACAATTGCAGCCCCCCTTCCTCCATTGTGCATTGATGCAGGTGCCAATGCAATGCTCAACACACCTGAGCGCCAACCCACCATCTTGAGGGGGGTAAAATGTAGTAAAAATCAATAAAAAAATCAATGCACATTGACCTTTGGTGGGTGTGGGAGAAAGTTGTCCCTGAGATGGCAATTATTTGTACTCTGCATTAAAGGATTCAAAACTGCATAACATGCTGAACAACGCACACAAGGTCCGCTGGCCCAATGACTTAGCAAACTGAATAGGAGGCATTTTCCTGATTTGAGAGCGGGAGAAGGGATGACTGCCAGGAACCGCTGGATCTACAAGCAGCTGCCCCGCAGGTGGAAACCACACCATGATGAACGTTCTGGACTTGGAATGGCTCCACCCACTCTGGCTGGCCATTGGATACTCCTGGGCAGGAAGGAGTATAAGAGGACTTCCTGTTCCAGCTGAGCCTTCCTTGCTTGAGCAACAAGGTCTTCCTGAGCTCTGGTGTGTCGCTGCATCTTTGGCTGGTTTTTGTCCTGACTTATGAACGTGCTCCTCCTGGTTTGTCCTGTTTGACTTGCTCTTGAATCCCGGCTTCTGGTTTCCAGCTCCTGGCTCACCTTAAACTGTTGCTCATGGCCCAGATCAGGCAGGTTCTAAGGGTTGATGGTGGGTGGGGTTACCATCAGTGAGTGGCGGGGAGAGAGGGTTTCTCTCTCTCTCTCTCTCTCTCTCAGTTTTAGCAACAACAATGATGAGGGAGCTCATTTGATGACTAGTGGATCCCATCCCCTACAAAGGCCTCTGACGCAGAGTCATTCTGAGGGGGAAATGGAGGTTCCCAATGGGTCTCCTTCTTCCCCATCATTGTTAATTTAGAGAGAAAGCTGACAAACGTGACTTAAAATCCATATTTAGCAGCTACGTCTCCCCCCCATTTTTACTCTAGAGTAGGCAAAGGGACCTCAGTCCAGATCTTAAATGCCCCCCTACCACCCATGCTGGCTAGGATTCTGACCTGTCTCAGGCCTCATGCGCTGAGCTGAAATCACCCCCACCCTGATTTTGTTGCCCCATTTGTGGACAGTGAAATGGGGCCACTCCAACAATTTTCCAGGAGTGAGGGTCAAACTTCAGGGGCAGGGGCAAATTTATCTCTCTTGGAGAGGGGCTCCTCATTGCATCTACCAGCTGTCAAGAGGGTGGCTGCTGTCATTGCCAGGGCCAGCCCTTACATGAGCCAGAGTGAAGCAGGCAGCAGCAAGATGTTGGAGGAGAGAACTGTGTGCCGTGAGACCTGCCCTGCACTCCCTAAGTTAGCCTGCTGTAGAGGATGCTGTCCTGTCATCAGTGTTGAGGACAGATTCGTCTGCCAATCTGCTTAGCTTTTCTACATGGAATTGGAATGGGTGCCTGTCAAGGTTCCACTTCTGCCGGGACCCCTTGATCCGCTTTTTGAAGATCCCTGCCTCTTCAATAAGCCCCTCCTGTTCCAAGAGACCAATTCTCTACCTGTTACCCTCCTGTTCCCAGTAACGTGGGAATAGGCCTCAGGCGTGGTGAATAAGGCACTCCATCAACTTGTGGTAACCAACAACGGTTTACTTATTGAATATGGGTAACGTAAATTCAGATTGACTTAGGGTATTTACACAATAGAGCAGTAATAATTTAAAAAAAAAACAGTATAAGGAAAATAAACAGACAAATAACACAAGGATATCTAACTTAGCTACTATGTTACTTGTAAGCCTCAGTTCAGAGATCCTTTCTCCAGTCGGCCTAGCTCAGTCTAGCTAGCTCTCTCTGTCTCAGACTGCCTGCCTCTCTACTCTGCAGACAGTCTCGCTCTCTCTAGCTGACCACACCCCACCTCCTTATAAACCCTTCCCAGGATTGGAAAGTTATACCCATGTGACCTTGAACAGGAGAGGTGACACTTAAATTCTATTGGGTGAACTGAAAGTCACAACTGCCCCCTCCCCTCATGAAATGTTTGGGCCTACAAGCTTCAACTAACTTAGGACTGTGTTTGGGCCTACAGGCTTCAACTAACTTAGGCCTGTGTAGGCCTCAATCCTTCACAGTGCCATCTTGTCCTTTGCCAAGCAAAGTGTCTTGTGCCAGCCCTGGTCATCACCATCATAAAACACCAGTGGAAGCAGCAAAGAAAACCGAAAGCAGCGAGTGATTTCACCATTGCTTTCCACCTTGAATCTGCACCTGATTTAGCGGAAGGTTTGATTCCCCGCCCCCCTTTTCTTTCAGACTTTAGGCTCAGCTCTGGATTTTGAGAGATGGTATAACATGGCAGCTAAGGGCGCGACCCTATGCATGTTTAAACGAACAAACAAAAAGTCCTACAACTCCCAGCATTCCCCAGCTAGGCCATGCTGACTTTTTTTCCTGTCTAACCATGCATAAGATTGTGCCGTCACTGCTTGGAAACCCCCAAACTTGGAGGCTTCTGAGATTCCTGTGCACTGCCAAGCTGAAGCCAGCACACCTGGGGGGGGGGGGAAATCTCTGCCTCCGTGTCCTCCGATCTCTGAGTCTGGATGGGCTTTTTAGCCCTTCTTGTGAGGGCACTTTAGAGCAGGAGGGAAGGAGGTTGGACAAACTGGAGAGGGTTCAGAGGAGGGCAACAAGGATGATCAAGGGACTGGAAACAAGGCCCTATGAGGAGAGACTGAAAGAGCTGGGCACGTTTAGCCTCCAGAAGAGGAGACTGAGGGGAGATATGATCGCACTCTTCCAGTACTTGAAGGGATGTCACACAGAGGAGGGCCAGGATCTCTTCTCAGATCATCCCAGTTTCCAGGACACGGAATAATGGGCTCAAGTTACAGGAACCCAGATTCCACCTGAACATCATGAAAAATGTCCTGACTGTCAGAGCGATAAGACAATGGAACCTTAAAGAAAAATATTTTTAAGGATATTTAGGGTTTATTTTTGGACTTTGTGTTAAACAAGGGGAAAGGGAGTATGCCGTGTCAAGATATGTTGTATTTTTGGAATAATGAATAATTATAGATTATAGAGATATAATGTATTATTTGGTCCCGTGGTGATGGGAGCACTATATAAGTTGTATGTGTGTTACTTAGTTATTTTTTGTATTGTTGAAAAATAATAATTAAAAAAAAAAAAAAGACAATGGAACCAACGACCTAGGGAGGTGGTGGGCTCTCCCACTCTGGAGGCATTCACGGTGCAGCTGGACCGCCATCTGTCAGGGATGCTTTGACCTGGAATCCTGCGTTGAGCAGGGGGTTGGACTCGATGGCCTGGTAGGCCCCTTCCAACTCTACTGTTCTATGATTCTATGACTCTATGGACAAGGCTCAGGATAACTTGTCTCCTGGCCTCTCTGGTCTCCTCCCCTCCCCACCCACTAGAATACCCCCTTTACCTCTCTCTGGGTCATTTTTCTAACCTCTGGGAGCAGTGGGAGGCAGCTGGTGCAGTTCTCTCCACACTGGCTGCGAGGGGTGGGGGAGGGGGGTCGGATCTCTGACTCCCCCTTCCAAGGTCACGGCGCTGTCTGTCTCCGACCTCAGCTGGGGGGATCTGCGCCATCCTATGTTCGCTGGGGCGCTCGCACAGGGACCATACGATGGCTCTCTTAAGCTATGAATCCAGAAATCTGCCGCTCAGATCTCAGCTCTGTTATGAACTCGCTATATGGCAGCATGCAAGATACTCTCAGCCTAAATCGGCCATATGGGTAGGGATGTGTGCGGATCTTGTTCGGGGGGTGAAACTCTGACGAACTCACCAGGCTCGGACCCCGCCCCCCTGCCCGAGCTCCATTCGACCTACCTGCTTCCCTGGCTTTACTCTCATTCTCCCGAGACGATCACCCACCACTAAATATGGGGATAATAATACTGCGCTACCCAGAAGGTTATTGCAAGGATTAAAGTAAGATAATGTATGTGAAAACACTTCCAGTGCTCTTAAAGTCTGTATGAATGCTAATCATCATACTTATTTTCAGAACATGAAATACCATTCTCTTTTTTATTGCACTGTATTATTGCTTTGATATTTGGAATCTTCATTTTTTAGGGATGGATGGATTTGTCTGTTTTGCTTTCTATGACATTTGGATTCTTTCAAGCAGATGTCTGTTCCATCCCATTGCCGCATCAGTTTTTGAATGTTCTTCTTTTTTTAAAAAGTCCATGTGAAAATTCATACACATTTTCGTGTGCATGGAAATTTGTGCTTGTTTTATATGCACTTTCCCCCTAAGGATACACATTGGCTATCCACATTGGCTGGGTTCAGACAACATGATGACCCATACTCAAGGGTTGAGTATAAGTTGAGTGTGGGTTGTATTGAACCATGGGTTGTTGTTGAAATGTGAGTTATCGTGTTGTCTGAACCCAGCTGCGCTAACAAGCCATGGCTTGTTAACTGCGAACAGCCCATGAAAAGAACCCATGGTTTGTTGTTGGGTTGTGACCTGTGGGTTGTTCACCATGGTTTGTTATCTCAGCTGGGTTCAGACAACACAATAACCCACATTTCATCAACAACCCATGGTTCAGTGACTACCCACACTCAACCCATGCTCAACCCTTGAGTGTGGGTTATCATGTTGTCTGGACCCAATCATTGTCTGCAAGCAATTTCCCATGATATCTGCCTTTTGTATGCCATTTCCCCTAATGCACACATTTTTGTATGCATTTTTTTAAAAAATTGAAGAACTGTTCTGCAAAATTTGGAGGAGTGTGGAAACCAAAGTTTAATCGCATTCTGGTTCATGAATTTGTTCAGGAAGTACAAATTAGGTTGGTTCATATTAAATTGCAAACCAAACAAATTTCTCCCCCATTCCTAAGTCAATACATACTTCCGCTGATTCTGTACTTAAGTGGCTTGGCACATTAGTAAAAACCATCAGAAGAGGAAGGACAACACAATCATGATACCTTTTCCATGGCTCCACTGTTACATATAGTATAAGACATTGTCACATGGTTCTTCTGCATAGCATGGAGAGGTTCCAATTGAGGACCAACCTTTTTTTTGATACTGGAGACCTTATGCCAGTGTTCTGGCTGGGGCATGCTGGGAGTTGTAGGCCAAAAACATCTGGGGACCCAAGGTTGGAGAACACTGCCTTATGGGGAAGAATGATGAAATGACCCAATGCAAGAAGTGATGCTGGTGATTTCCAGAGTCTGTAGGTTTTTAAATATGTATGTCATAATGGAGACATTTCATTTATTTTATTTTATTTATTTAATACATTTTTATACCACCCAATAGCCGAAGCTGTCTGGGCAGTTTACAACAGTAAAAATCATAACATACAATATAAAATATAAAATTTAAAACCACAGATTAAAAACAAACAGCAGAGCTAGCAGCAGCAGTTACAATAATGGAATTAAAAACAATTACAAGATTAAAATGATTAAGATGATTAATCCCAGCAAGAAGACATCAGTTTGGCAGAGGTGGCCTGACACCCCTTCATGTGATGGAGCAGAGTATAATTTGAACTGGCCCATAGTTGGGCAGTTTTCAAATTCTTCCCAAGAACCCTGGGCTACATTGGAAACTCACCTGGAATAATTGATTATTGGGGGACAAATCTTACTGAAAGACAACGCTTACACCACTAGTATTTTTTTTTAAAAGTGCAGAAAAGGGCAACAGGCAGAATAATCCTAACCAGTCCTCTGCCAACAGGCAGAGCATCTACATCAGATTCTTCAGATTCCCATCTGAGATCAGAAAAGAGTTCCAACCTTGGAGCTGGAGATCCGCACTCGGATCCTCCTCCCCACCCTTGCAGCTAGTGCAGAAAGAACTGTGCCAGCTGCTTCTATGAGGTTGTAAGGGTCAGGGTGATGTCAGAGAAGGCGTAAAGGGGGCATTCCAGGGGGCGTAGACTAGAGCCACCAGGATACAATGTATCCTGGTGGTGCTCCAGCCTTCTTCCCTCCCTGTCCGAAGTGCCTCAGCTAGATGGCTGAAATTCACTTCCGTCCTCCTCCCCCCTGCGTAGGATGCCCGTAATCCTCCAAGTTTTGAGGCATAAAGGCAGCTCCATTGGATTGTGCCCTACAATGATAAAGATGTTGGAGTATCAACAACATGCAATGAGTTTTTATTTACAATACAGTCATGCCTTGGATTGAGAGCATAATTCGTTCTGGAAACGTGCTTGTAATCTAAAACACTCTTATATCAAAATGAAATCCCCCCCAAAAAAATTTGCACAGAGATTTTTTAATCTAAGCCGTACTACAGTACTTGTATTGCAAGATGTCGCTTGCATATCAAGTCCAAAAAAATTAAATAAATATTTAAAAATTTACTTGTCTTGCAAAATGCTCTCAAACCAAGTTACTTGCAATCCAAGGTATTACTGTACAGAAAAAACTGCTACCAAGCATTGCTAGGCATTGTTTATGTCTAAGCTTCAGAGTGTTTGTTGTGTTCTTCCTAGGCTATTCTTGGTAGTTCTCAAGAAGTGTAAAAACCAGTATGTCATGTAATCTATTGCGCTAGTAACCAGTATGTCATGTCATCTGCTTGCTGTGAATAAAAAGCCAACGTGCTGCATCTCTATGCAAGCTAGCACACAGATTACTATTTTAATTCAGCACCAACAAGGCTATGGTCCCAGAGCCAGCTAAAGCTTCAGCTCCTGTTCCAGTGGTTTTCCGTGATTAATGGCAGAAGAAGAAATCTGTCTAGGTCGAGCAACTCACCTATGAGGAAAGGTTACCACGTCTGGCACTATTTAGCCTAGGAAAAAGGAGAGTAAAGGGAGATCTGAGAGAGTCGTACAAAATCATGCATGGTGTGGAGAAAAGAGATAGGGAGAAGTGGTCCCCCCCCCCATAATACTAGTGCCCAATGCGGTCATCCCATGCAGCTGATCGGTGGGAGATTCAGAACAGATAAAAAGAAGTTAAAGGAAGTACGTAATTAAACTATAAAGTATGCTACCAGAAGATGTAGTGATGACCACCAATTTGGTCGGTTTTAAAAGGAAACTGGACAAATTCGTAGAGGAGAAGGCTATCAATAGCTACTAGTCCTGATGGCTATATGCTACCTCCAGTGTCAGAGGCAGTGTGTGCCTATGTACAACAGTTACTGGGGAACATAAGTGGGAGGGTGCTATTGCACTCATGTCCTACTTGTGGGTTTCCCACAGGCATCTGGTTGGCCGCTGTGTGAGCAGAAAGCTGGACTAGATGGACCCTTGGTCTGATCCAGCAGGGCTCCTCTTATGTTCTTAAGGGTGCGATCCTATGCGTGTTTAGACAGAAAAAAAGTCCTACAACTCCCAGCATTCCCCAGCCAGCCATGCAAGTGACCCATGCTTCTAGTATCACGAGAGAAGGAGAAAAACCTGGCTGGGCAGCTGCAGAAGTGCGTTGGGTGTGTTCTGGGGTGCATTCACTGTTCATGTCGGACAATGATGAGGCCAAGTCATCATGAGGGGAGGGACCACAACCCAGTGGTAGGGCACATGCGTTGCATGCAGAAGGTCCTGCGTTCAATCCCTGACATCTTAGTTCAAAGGATCAGAAAGCAGGTGATGTGAGATAGCCCTGCCTGAGAACCTGTAAAGCTGCTAAGGCAGCACCTTGTGATCCAAATAGCCCTGGTCAGTGTTTTCTATTAAATGGGTAGGTGCTCTTCCACATACAGTACTCCCAGAACCTCTCACAAAGGTTCTGCAGTAGATATGACATCAGTTATGTGGCAGACATCAGTACAGAGCAGGTTCCCAAAGGCAGAAGTTGGTAAACCAGTGACCTAGTTAGGGCACAATCCTAGGCATGTTTAGACAGAAAGAAGTCCTACAGCTCCCAGCATTCCCCAGCCAGCATAGCTGGCTGGGGAATGCTGGAAGCTGTAGGACTTCTTTCTGTCTAAACATGCATAGTAGGATTGCGTCCTTAAGTCACCATCCTTCGGTTTCCTTATCTCTGCTGCCCTCTTCTGTTCTGTTTGCATGGCTCTTTGCAAGAACAGCCACAGTTTCCCCCGCTGTCACTGTCGATTCTCCGGGATTTATTTAGTAATCTGCCTTAGACCCTTGCTCCATAGTGTCGACACTGACCGGCAGCAGCTGTCTAGTGTTTCAGACGGGAGCGTCTCCCTGTCCTACCTGGAGATGCCAGGGACTGAACTTGGGATCTTCTGCACACAGACCCTTCCCACTGAGATACAGTCCTCTGTCAGAGCAAAGCGACATGGAGCTTCTTAAGCTACGCCCAGTGTAAATGCACTGGATCTCTCCCAGGTTTGCCTCCAACTCCTGGGGGCTAATCAGCCCCTTTGCTGCTCCTCTTTCCCTTCTACTTTATGAAAGACAAAGAGGATTGTGCTACAATGACAGCATTCGTGCTTCAGTGCTTTGTGTCCCAGCTATGATATGAAGAGTTCTAGGGATGTATGAGAAATTCATTTCCATTCCAGTTCATTTTTGATCAGGGTTTTTCCCAGTTTGCACCACACAGAGACTCAACCGCGATCTGCAGTCAAAGTCCGTACATCACCGAACTTGCAATGTGATTTGCGGACACCCCCCCCCCAAAGAGGCTGGACAGCCATCTTTCAGGGATGCTTTAACTTGGATTCCTACACTGAGCAGGGGGTTGGATGCGATGGCCTTGTAGGCCCCTTCCAACTCTACTTTTCTACGATTCTATGATCAGTAACAGGGCCCTGCACATGTACACAAAAGTAAAAGAAAACGTTATGATCACTGACACACTACACATTGATCGTAGCATGTGTAGTTTTGCCCTCAGATGCTTGAGAGACATGATGACCTCAAGTGACAGGTCGGGAGATGAACTGGCGGCAGACCTGACAATTGTTTTACTGTATGCTGTTGTCCCTTTCAGCCATGTAGACGGATGGAGAATCGGGGCAGCAGGCTCTCCTCAGGGATCATGTGATTAGTGGCACCAGAAACAATGAGTGAATTCACAACCTTGAAAAAAAGTTCCCTTGGGTAGTCGTCGTAATACAAAGGATGATCAAACAATGATCCAAAAGTGTGTGTTGTTTTTCTAACTTGTGTGCATAAAGAAAGGATGAGAGTCGAAACGAATGCAAAGCACTCCGTCTTTTCCCTCTCATGAGCATCCGGTGCCTGTGTGGCCTGCCAATGAAGGGAAGTCAAACAACTGAGTTGGCCCAAAGACATTTTTTACCCCAGTTTGGCAACCCTTCCAAATTCAGACCTGGAGCATGAGCCAGCCAAAGTTCAATAAGCCTTTTTTTAGTCTCGGGGCAGAGCGAGATGTCACAAGATGCAGAGATCTGCCATCGCCTCATGTCTCTCTTCATGAGATCTAGTGCAACCTTCTTTAACCTAGTGCTCTCCAGATGATTTGGACCATAGTTCCCACCAGCTGCTGCAGCCAGCATGGCCAGTGGTCAGGGAAGACGGAATTTGTCATTCCAAACACCTGCGGTATGCTAGGTTGGGGAAAAGGCTGTTCTTCTAGTCTAGCACAATGCATAGTGTGACGTCGTTGCATGGTGCATCACCCCACCCCGTGTCACAACATTGGCTGTTGGCAGAAGGGGCGGGGCCACACACAGCACAACCATGTCACATCGAGCGTTGTGTTAAATTAGGTGTTACAAAAAAAAGGGATGGAAGGAGGCAGAAGAGGGAAGGCAGTGCTGTGTCTCTTAATACTTCTCATTATGGCCTAATTGATTTCAGTGGGAATGTTCAACCAGAGCGGAATTATAGCGGGATCGATATCCAGGGATACTAATGAAAAAACAAAATCCCTTACATGTTAATTGATGTCAGTTAATTTTCCAGCTATGATATTATGAATATTAATAGCGTTCATAATAACCTGCTATATTCATTACGTTTATATAGAGCAGTGTTCTCCAACCTTGGGTCCCCAGATATTTTTGGCCTACAACTCCCAGCATGCCCCAGCCAGCGTAAGGTTGGAGAACACTGATATAGAGGTTAGAATCATAGAATCATAGAAAAGTAGAGTTGGAAGGGGCCTACAAGGCCATCGAGTCCAACCCCCTGCTCAGTGCAGGAATCCAGGTCAAAGCATCCCTGACAGATGATTGTCCAGTTGCACCTTGAATGCCTCCAGACTGGGAGAGCCCACCACCTCCATAGGTAGTTGATTCCAAGGTTTCTCTTTTTTGCCTTTTGGGTGGTCTTTCCCCACCCTTAATAGCTCCATATCTATGGTTCTTCTGTATTTCCCCATAACATCCTGCTGTTAATGGTCACAGCCTCCCACACCTCAGACCTGCAGATAGGCTATTATATCCATTAAATATATTAAATAAATAATAAATAATTATATCCTTTGGTCTTCTTCTCATCTAGCCTTAAAACCCCTCTTGGGAGTTAACAAGTCTGTTCCCTGTTGGAACATTCACATTTCCCCAGTAAAATCTGCTCTCTCTCTCTCTCTCTCTCTCTCTCTCTCCCTCTCGTTGATTTAAAAGAGTGCTTTGACATGTGGTGTTGACAATTTGTGTTTTAACAGTTTATAATAATTTTAATCATTTTAAATCACAGCCTCGACTGCCACAACTGTCAATGTTTAAGAGCGATGAACAGGGGCGTGTGGCCAATGCTTAAAACCCACCATGGATATTATCTGTGTCGAAATCTGAAAGGCAGGGGGAGGAGCCAAAAACGGCCATCTAGATGAAAAACAGGGTGCGAGGTGTGGGGCGGCAGAACTAGCCGCCACCATGCCTCACGCCTTGCATTGGATGCACATAAAGCTCTGTGTTTGGAGGCTTACGTGCATCGAGGGCAGACGGCATAGGATTCATAGATTCATAGATCATAGAGTTGGAAGGGGCCTACAAGCCCATCGAGTCCAACCCCCTGCTCAGTGCAGGAAACTAGAGGAGGGGTCTCCCATCCAAGTAATAGCCAGGCCTGACCCTGCTTAGCTTTCCACACTCAGACAAGCTGATTGTGCCCTTATTTTATTGAAAATATTTCTGGACTGCCTTTCAGGGCAGAAGCCCTCCCAAGGCGGCTTACAACATTACAATTGTAGCTTGGCGGCCTCTTGAAGACGGACCAAAGTGAGCACGGGCTCTATTAGTGCAGTCGAAATGACCAGAATCACTTCCCGCAAACAGCTCCTCATGTAGAACTATCGTGACGCAGTTTCCATTTTCAGGTGGAAAATTGGCTGGATCATCATGCCCGCACTGTGGGGCATGACACAGCTAAAGTCAAACACTTTGAAATCCCATTTCTTTCGATGAGAGACGAAGGGCACGATCCTGTGTCCCTGTGATCTTGTCTGGGCGGGACATAGGATTGGGGCTGGAAGGTGCTGTGACCTCAGAAATCCCTTCTGAGGTCGCAGTGCCATGGAGCGCCCCCCCCATACCTTGTAGCTGGAGTGGTTGTTTCCGCTCCGGCAGGGAACTGAACATGGAAGACTATGTTTGGTTCCCCCATGGGGGGCATTCCTGAGGGTGGGGAGGGAGGAACGAGTCTTCTGAGGAATCTAGGTGGTGTCTTGGCCTCTCCTTCTCGCAAGGAGATGGAAAACATCTAGATGGCTAGGAATTGTCTAGAATAGGTGAGGGGCCTATGCGGGGGGAAATGCACACTTTTGGTTTGTGTGTTTTGTTCTCTTCATATTTTTGTATGACTAAATTTGCGTACAATTTCCGGAAAGTAAAAAAACAATAAAAAATGGTCTGCAAGTCTGTGGAATCCGTGCGACTCGGAAAAAGCCGGTCTGCTGTGGAGTCCATGGGTCCAATTCATAGAAATCCGAACTCCTTTGAATCCATTGTGGATTTCTCCATCATCCCTAAATTTGTGACATAGAAACTTGTCCGTCGTGACATAGAAACTACATCCTGACCAGATATACAATACTACAATCAGGCACAAGGTGGCAATCTCTTATCAGTGTTTCTATGTGTTACTGAATCTTTAGTGCAATATATACATGAAGGCACTATATAATCCAATAATAATAATAATAATAATAATAATAATAATAATAATAAATTCACAGTTAGAACTGACTGCTGAATTGGGGAATTCGAAGAGCTTCCAGTCTCCATGTAATGTCCTTGCAGTTTCTATGTTCCCTCTGAATCTCTCAAGCTTCTTATGGCCTATTAAATGATCTTCTAGGCACATGTAAAGCACTTAGCATATGAAGGTTCCATGTAGGGTAGGCACTTATGCATTGACAAAAAAGAAGAAATGCGCCACTGAAAAAGAAGATAAAAGAGGACTGATTTGCATAAAATTTGCATACACACACACACACACACACACACCAACAACAATTTATTACGGCAAACAGCCAGCTATAAGAACAGATAAACAAATAAGCAATCCAATACAATACAGGAAGCATTATTAGAATTTAAAATTTTAAAAATAGAGTTTAAAATTGAAAATTCAAGAATTCAAAAATCAACATACAGTAAAAAATGCACAATATTTAATAGCTTCAATATTTAACGATTTTAATCCATCATCCCCTTTCGACAATTCATGGCTGCTATGCAGAAACTAGCAAATTTGGCTGTGATACTTGGATTCTGGTCGGGCAGTAAATACTCTAAGTAAAATTCGTTTGACCTACCAGGATTTTTTTGTATAGGTGGAGTTATGAAGGTATCTGTAAGGCCTTGATAAAAATTGCAATGAAGAAGTACATGACCCGCTGTTTCTACCTCCCCTGTCCCACATGGGCAAATCCTCTTGCTATATGGGATCTTTTTGAATCTTCCTTCCAGCAGCGCGGATGGTAGAACATTTAATTTGGCTAGCGTAAATGCCTTTCTAAATTTAGGGATGGTCAAATTTATCAGGTAGTTAGCAGGCGCAAATGGGCCTCTACTTTCTGTAAAAACAGAATATAAAGCTGCTTGACTTAAATGGTTTTGGAGTTCGATGTCTCGAATTCGCTGGGCAATGGCTATTTTCGCTTTGGTATATCCTAGAGTTAAGATGGCAGTTGTAGAAAAGCCAAAGGTTAATAGTTTCATGTTTAGTTGTTTTTTCCATTTTGATTGGAAGGAGTCGGTTAAAGTAAGTAAGTAAAGTATATATATATATATATATATATATGACATCTCACCATAGTGGTGAGATACCATATATACATAGGCATAGTGTGCCTACTCAGTTTGATCTCCAGATACTAACTGTTGATGGGCAACTTCAAGGACAGTCCTTGGTCTACTTTCTTATGTTCCCACGTGCAGTATAGGTTTCTTATGCGCAGAGATTACCAGCTTGTGTGCACTGTGCACTTATGGGACACTCCACAGATGGATTTTCAAGGCCATTTGTTTGTTTCAGAAATTTCTACCTCCTTTTTCAATCTCTTGAGTTTTCACGGTGTCCTAGAGTCCAACAAAAGATTAAAAAAACAATATTGAAACAAGCAGTTTGGTTAAGGGAGAGTCACACCCCGCCAGCATAACCAGAAATTGGGGGCAGTAGGTTCTATGGCTTATACTGAGAAACCAACTCAGTGGACTGATCTGAAACTCCAGGTGTAAGAGAGGTGGGTTTGAGGATAGTCCCTGCCAATTTGAAAGTAGAAAGGGCGAGAAATTGCTTATTTATAGGAGTTTAACTTTTGATGAGTGCCCACCAACAGTTTGACAGGTATTGTCTCCCCCCCCCATGGCGTACATGGGATTAACTTTGTAGTAACATTTTTCTATCTGCCTTTTGGAAAACACTTTGTCATCTTAGGTAAGGGAGAAGGTGTAGTATGTGCTGTGTCCCAGAAGAAGTATAAGGTATTTGCATGTTTTGGAAAAAGTGCGATCTCCCACCCCATTTTAGCCTATGGAGTTGATACACTCAAATTTGTAGGATGGGAGGGGGCATAGAACAGAGTGTGAGTGCAGCCCTCTGGTAGAATGCCAGTATCTCTGATAAATATGCCACCTTCTCGGTGGTGGCCCCCCAATTGTGGAATGATCTCCCCGATGAAGCCCACCTGGCACCAACATTGTTATCTTTTCGGCACCAGGTTAAGACCTTCTTCTTCTCTCAGGCATTTGGCAGTGGTTTTCATCAGGTCTTGAATGTTTCTTCTTGTTGATTGTTTAAAATTGTTTTCAGATATATGTCTCTCTGTGTGTGTGTTGCATGTTTATATGTTTGTATGCGCATATGGTTTTTATAATGTATTTTTTTTAGGTTTTAACCATTGTAAACTGCCCAGAGGGCTTCAGCTGTTGGGCGGTCTAGAAATGCAATAAATGAAATTAAATTAAATCTCAGCCCTTTTCGACTCTGATGCAGGACCGGTGCAGGGCAGTTTGGCGCCCTAGGCGATATTATCTTTAGCGCCCCCCCTCGTGCCGTGGGGGGGGCTCCGGAGCAAAGCAGCCCTGCTCTGCAACCCCGCCCCGCTGCCGCCGCCGCCGGACCCCCGCCACCTACCTTCCCCCCCGCCCTGGCCGCCTCCTCCTCCTCTGAGGAGGAGGAAGTGACGCAACGGGACCCCAGTTGGAAGAACTTTTTTTTTTTAGTACTCATTTTCCTTTGTTCGCAGGCTCAGGGAGTTTCTTTGAGTCTCATCAAGATTTGAATTTTTTCGCTATTTTCGAGAAGGATCAATTTAAAGTCTCACAGCCCATCTCGTGGGGGGGGGGGTCAGCTTTCACTTGCTTATGAAAATAAAGGGAAAAAACCAGCCAAAAACAGTGAGGTGAAATAAATTCTGAATCCACCCGGTGGCTCTGTCATTATTTCAGAATCTGAAATGATCTGAAACGCCACCTGGTGGATAATAGCTGTAACACAGATAAAAACGAACAGGGAAAATACCCTTCGAACGCGGCTTGCTTTCTAATGCTAATTTCATGAATTTACATTCGATTAGGCGGAGCGGGGAGGGGATTGCTCAAAAAACCAGGAGCTTTTTGAGCGAGGGAAATTAACCCTTGTGAATGTGAATGCTCACTTCTCAGCTCTACCGGGGCCCCGCGCTCTGTTTTTGGCCGGGGAAACCAGGGCAACAGGGCTGTTTAAGCCCTGTTGCTCTGGTTCCTCCCACCAAAACAGCGCGGGCGGGGCTCCGGAAGCGGCGCGGAGAAGGTAGGTGGTGGTGGGGGTTGGGTGGTGGTGGTGGTGGTGGTGGCGGCGGGGTGGGTGGCCCGGCGGCGGCGGCGAGGGGGGGCGGCGGCGAAGAGGAGCGCAGCGTTTCTGCGCCCTCTTCAGCCACGCGCCCTAGGCAACCGCCTAGTTTGCCTAGCAGTAGCGCCGGCCCTGCTCTGATGAGCCACCGTAGGGAGACTCTGAGGGGACAGTATAAAAGAAGAGAGATATTGTGAGGAGAGATTCTGATGAGACTAAGGAGAGAAAATGGTTAATTCATTTGGATGTTTGTTTTGCTTCCTCTCCTCCTCCTTTTCCCTTCCCTGTTAAATAAATCCTGGTTCTTCTTTTATAAGTTGCACACTGGTTTTTCCCCAACTGCTTTCAGGGAACAGGGTTCCCAGTGGGCTGGAGGCATCCTTCTCCCTCACACACGACTGTATGCATGAGCTCAGGTCCTGTGGTTTCCATCAGCACACAGGGATGCTGGTAGAGAAAGTGGGGTTGCATTTGGAAATACCACTGGGAATGAGAAAAGTGGCAACTTAAATATTCATGCTCCATTGGCAGCTGATGGTGGCTTCGTTTGTTTTTATCCAAAAGGGAACAAGGGTAAGAAATTTGCTGTGCACCATCCCAAACTGGGGTCATGTCACATAGGATGTCAGATATCTGTGAATGGATCTCCTCATTTTGGGGTTGTTTTTTTTTTAAATTAAATCAGCTGCAGAGAAATGTGATTTTCATCAGAGCAGTAGTGCCGTGGGAAGGGGTGTTTACCCCTCTCCTTTGCGATTTTTTTTTCCAGGCTAGTCACCCCACCCCAACATTTTTGACATGGGACTAGGGCGGTCACTTACTCCTTGCCCAAAAAGAGATCAAAAGAGGAGGCAGATTTGTATACAGTAATACCTTGGATTGCAAGTAACTTGCTCTGAGAGAGTTTTGCAAGACAAGTAAAAAACTTTAACATTTTTTTGACTTGATAAATGAGCAAGGTCTTGCAAGACAAGTATAGGGATGTAACTGCTCGCCTCGAGCGGGCGTAGCGGGCCGAAATCGGCCCAGCTCATGCCCGCCAGAGACTCGCTTTGATATAAGAGTGTTTTGGATTACAAGCACGGTTCCGGAACGAATTATGCTTGCAATCCAAGGTATTACTGTATGCTAATTCAGTGTTCTACAACCTTGGGTCCCCAGATGTTTTTGGCCTACAACTCCCAGCTACGCTGGCTGGGACATGCTGGGAGTTGTAGGCCAATAACATCTGGGGACCCAAGGTTGGAGAACACTGTGCTAATTGTTATATATATATATATATATATATGGAAAGTTAGAAATCATTATTATAACGCAAATACAAATACAATACATCTCACACCTGTCGCTGGGAAGACTGCGACCAGATGAGCTGTTTTCCTGTCCAGGTGCTGTCCAGGTGGGCAACTTCAAGGCTAACCCTGCTTTCCCTTCTTATACTTCTTTATCTTTAAACCAGATCTTTTTTAGGAGGATGCCTTCTAATAGAGCAGGGTCTCCACCCTTGGGTCCCCAGATGTTGCTGGACTACAGCTCCCAGAATCCCTTGCCATTAGCCATGCTGGCTGGGTATGCTGGGAGCTGTAGGTCAGCAACATCTGGGGACCCAAGGTTGGAGAGCCCTGTAATAGAGGATTGGCCTCTGTACAGTAGGGCACATGCCCACCCTACATGGGAGGGGGGGGAAATACAAGGTTGGCATATGTGCCTGTATTTCATCCCCCGGACCTATGAGACTAACAGCAGCAGTGATTTGGATCAGGAAAGTGGAATGGACGGAGGGGAAGATTCAGCAGTGTCTTTCCCACAGCGGCCGCACCAGTCAAAATTTGAGCCTGCGCTCCTACAGCTGTTTTTAATTTTTCAAAAGAAATATTGGGAGATCTGACCATGGATCTCCTGCATCCCATACAGTTTGCGCCTGCAAGTCTCCCTGTCTTTAGAGAGCGGCTTTAAGTGACACGCGGGGCGTATATCTGTCCCAGACCCAGAACACGGGCTTGATCCCTGAGTATGCCATGACATGTTCCCGTTGTCCTTAATTGGATGCGACACGGACCCACCGTAATGAGGGAGGGCGCCCTCTCATTCCATGTGCTGCAGAACTGCAGTTTTTTAATTACACAGTGTGCCAATCTGAATCTTTTTTTTATAGGGTTTACTTTTCATCCAGTGTAAGAAAGATTCCAAAGTAATGCACCGTATAATTCATGTGTGCGCTGCTAATTGGGGCCTCCTGTGGATCACAGATGATTGTAAAGGAAAGTTCCCCCCCAAAAAACTCTTCTGTTTTATGACAAATGTACAAAATAGAAGGGGGCAGAGAAGAATACAAGCCAATTTAGGAACAAAATGGAGCAATTCAATTGAATTTAAGAGCTTGTATTCAAGGAGGAAAAAGACACCCGGGGGCTACACCTGTAGGCAAACTTGGAAGTCGAAAGAGTCATGACTTGGGATGATGGGTGAGAATTTCAGTTCAGTTTTAATATGAATTTTCCAAAATTCACAAATGTCTCCATCTTTGGGACAAAAAGAATTTGAGATTAAAAAAACAAAACAAAAAACTGAATGGGGGAGAAATTGAAATTGACAGATTCATCCATCCAGGGCCAGGGCTTTGAGTGCCACCTTTTTTTTTTCTGGCAGGCTCCTCACCTTTAACAGCTACATGGCAGGTGAGTACATCATGGTCCTCTCTGTGTTAGGAATAGCTGTACCTATTAAAGTTGGCTGCTGCAAATGGGTGACAATTTTATTCCAGCTCATTTTTTAACAAGAATTATTTATTTATTTATTTATTTATTTATCTATCTCATTTCTATACCGCCCAATAGCTGGAGCTCTTTGGGCAGTTCACAACAATTCACAAAAAACCCACACTGGCTTCCCTGTGGCCCGGCTTCCCCTCTCCTATCCCAGAGGGGTGGGTGGGGCAGTCCAATTGAAGTAGGCCTTGATGTTCCCTTTGCCTGCTCCTGCCTCCCTTGCTCCAAATTCAGAACCTTCTTCATTTTCAAATTATTAGTATTGTTATTATCCTTACATTTATATCCTGTCTTTCCCCCTCTTGCGAGGAATCCAAGGTGGCTTCCATGGCCCTCCTCCTCTCCATCTTATCCTCACAACAACCCTGTGAGGGAGGGTAGGCTGAGAGTCAGTGACTGGCCCAAAGTCACCCAGTGAGCTTCATGGCCAAGCGGGGACTAGAACCTGGATTTCCTGAGTCCCAGTCCAACAGTCTAACCACTACACTACACTGCCTCTCACGTATTCAGGAGAGAAAGAACTTCTTCTTTTTAATATGGAATGTGGGAGAAAGTGAAACTGACAGATCTGCTGATCCCTAAGATTCATGACAGTAGAGTGGACAGGGCTAGAACTCAAAAGAAGATAACCAGTGTAGAAGATCAAACCCCCTCTTTTTAATTTTATTTAAATTTTTATCGAACAATAAAACAAATAAAATACATACAACTAATACAGTGCTCCCATCACCATGGGACCAAGATGATGATGATGATGATGATGATGATGATGATGATGATGATGATTTGCATTTATTTATCGCCCATCTGGCCGGCAACTGGCCACCCTGGGCGATGTACATAAGATAAAAACAGATAATCCATTTGTAACCTAAATTCCAAAAATACATCAAATCTTGTCATGGTGCACTCCCCTTTCCCTCTACTAAAACATAATCTAAAAATAACCCCCAAATATCCTTAAAATTATTTTTCTTTAATTGTCCCCTTTTGTATTTGATTATTACAAGTTAGCTTATCATTTAAGGCCATATCCCACACCTCCTTGTACCAATCAGTAAGAGAAAAAACTTGTTGAACTTTCAATTTCCATGCTATCATTAATCTACCCGTCATTAATAAATTTACAATTAGTTCTTTGACATCTTGAGAACAAGCCACCTTCTCCGTTATTGATAACAATGCTAATTTAGGACAGACCTCTAAGGTAATACCAGTAATTTCTGATATTTCTTCAAAAATTCTGTTCCAAAAATCCAAGACATTTTTACAGCTCCACCACAAATGAGCATACGTACCTAGCTCCTGGCAACCTCTCCAACACATTGCCGAACAATCTTTATCCCAGACAGGGCTGGATTGCAGGGTTGGTGCAAGAACGCGAAACAGGGGTGCTTAGAGGGCCTTCTCCCTGGAGGAAATTCGTGGCAATAGCATCATTTCCCTGCTGGGAATGATGGGGTTTGTAGTCCCATTCACATTCTCAGTGGGAAAGGCTGCTGTGCTGGGCACCTGGGGTCCCTACCTCCACGTCTGGAGTTCCCACCACTTGTCTCCTCCTGCCCCAACTGCCTCAGAGTTAAGTAACTAACTAGTCCCTTGGGGCAGGGTGTGTGGGAGCAGTGGAGGGAGCTCTTGACATACGCCTCTGTATGCCAG
Organism: Shinisaurus crocodilurus; assembly: GCA_021292165.1. Classification (NCBI taxonomy): domain Eukaryota; kingdom Metazoa; phylum Chordata; class Lepidosauria; order Squamata; family Shinisauridae; genus Shinisaurus; species Shinisaurus crocodilurus. The sequence goes on from CM037876.1 coordinate 300,275,357, forward strand.
TTACTGGGGAACATGAGGAGGAGGGTGCTATTGGACTTGGGTCCTGCTTATGGGCTTTCCATAGGTAGCTGATTGGCCACTGTGGGGAACAGAATGCTGGATTAGATAGGCCTTCGATCTGATTTAGTATGGTTCTCCCTATGTTCTTTAATGATGTAATCCTAGGCATGTTTAGACAGAATAAAAAGTCCTACAACTGCCAACATTGCTGGCTGGGGAATGCTGTGAGCTGGACTTTTTTCTGTCTAAACATGCCTAGGATTGCCCCCTAAGTTGAGCAGATCCTTGCTGCAAATGGGGCTGCGCTCAACTCGAGCCCACTCACAAAGACATGAACAGAGATACTTTCTTTTGCAAGCACACACAAGGTCGATCTATCAAGACACCCCTACAGGTGACCCATGTTTTGTAGTATTACAGGAGAAGGAGAACAACTTGGCTTGGGCACCAACAATCCAGTAAGGTAGGTGCCAGGGAAATCTCTCTTGGAAGAGTGTCGCACAACTGGGGCAGCACCGCCACCAAGAAGGCCCTCTGTCTGACATCCACCTGTCTCACCTCAGATGGTGGGGTTACCAGTAGGAGGCCCTGCACTGAAGATCTTAATGTACATCTTAATGGCAGATGGTTCTTCAACATAAATGCTTGGCAAAATAAGGGTGTGGGGGGGACTCGGTTCATCGTCTGCACTACATTTGAAAAATCAAAATTAAAGAACATTGTGCACAGACCTGAAGGACACATGGAGCTACCGGTAAGTTCTATTATCGTGAAAGAGAGCAATGAAAGCCTTCATGTTTTAAGACTAGCTTCCACCCCCTCCTCACCCCACCAGCATTATTTTCAACCTCTCCATCACATTCCCTTTCTTTTTGTTATCTGCACCTGACACCACTCTCCTTACAAAAATAGTCGCAGTGTAAGTCCCAGGGTAGATGTATCTTTCATCTCAACCAGCGGTCCTTTGAGGGATCAGCAAAAAGGCTCTCGAAAAAAATGTCACTTGTTGTGATTGTCAAAGGAATTCTCTGCTGCTTTTTTGAGTGGCAAGGATTATATATATATATATATATATATATATATAATTTAGGTCACACTGATGGTTGGTTTAGAAAACTTCTATGCGTTGCTAAGTGGCAATTCTAAGTCTTGTTACTGGCTTCTCTGACTTTGAAAGCGTGAGACTGAAGTTCACTTCTCTGTACATCTCATTGTTGCTGAGAGATACAGGAGGAGCAGGCTTTTAAAGAAGTTAAGGCACACAGACACCCCTTTCAGCCTCGGCAAGCTCTTTGGATCATCTTGATGAAACATACAAGGCCTTTTAACTTAAGTAGGCCAGGTGTCAGAGAAGGTTTTTGGCAGAGAACACCAACCGTAAAACACCCACCCACAACAGCAGCCATCATTACGCTTAAAATGACTACTGGGCAGGGGCAGGGAAGCAACATATATCCAGGGATGGGGACTCGGACTCGAGGACTCGACTCGTGAGTCGGACTGAGTCTCCCCTCTGACTCGACTCGGACTCGAGTCCCAATATTTTTAATGGGACTCGAGACTCGACTTGGGACTCGAGACCAAGGACTCTTCAACATCCCTGGGCTGTGCCAGAAGGAGTGGAGAGAAGCGTGATTGCCAGCAAAGAGCGCATGGAAGCGAGGTGTGCCGCTGCTTGGCCACTATGGACGGCTACCAGGAGTGCAGCCCCAACAGTGTGTCAAGATTTATTTTGATTGATGTGTTGCGTACTTGGGAGAGGCAGAAGAAGGACCTGAGATTACTCTGTGTGGCTGCTCTGAGTGTGTTTCTGGTTCCAGCAAGTTCATCACCAGTGGAGCGGGTGTTCAGTGAGGGTGGAATTGTGATGAGATCTCACCGTTCCAGAATGGGGGGGGGGGCAAACATTTAGAAAAAATCATGTTCCTCAAATGCAACATGGATAAGTTTTAGGAAGTACAGCAAGTTTATTTTTTAAAATCATTTTTCTAAAATGCAACCTTTCAGACATTTTGTGTTTGGCTGCCTCTGCCTGCCTGTCTGGGGTTCCCAGCCTCCTCTGTCTGCCTGGTCTCTTCTTGACCAGTTCAACAGTTGAATTGTCCAAGACAAAGGCCTCTGCCTGTCTGCTTTGGGGTTCCCTGCCTCCTCTGCCTGCCTGGTTATTTTGGGTTTTTCTGCCTGGTTGCAGAGTTTTGAAATAAAAAGGCACACCTGTGCCTAGAATTTATTTAAACCACACATCTGAAGTAGCTTTATTTTGTTGGGAAAAAACCCAATTGGTTTTAATAGGGACTCGTGGAGTCAGCTTTGGGAGTGACTCGTGACTCATGACTCGTGAGTCACCATTTTGGACCAAAGACTCGTGACTCGAGACTCGGGTCCAAAGACTCGTGACTCGACTCGTCGTGACTCGAGACCAAGGACTCTTCAACATCCCTGCATATATCATTCCTGGACAGGGGATCCAGAGTCGTCAACTGATTTAAAGTTGTTCATGGACTGACTGCTTGTTCTGCAGCGGGGACTGGTGCACAGCAGGGTGCCCTGGCAAGCTGGTGGAGGGAAGGAGGGTGACCTCCTCAAGACCTAGAGCAGTTTCCGCCAATCTACTGCCCTCCAGATGTTTTGGACGACAGCTCTCAGCATTCCTGAACATTGGTTGTGCAGGCTTCGGCTGATGGGAGTTGAAGTCCAAAACATGTGGAGGGTGCGAGGTTGAGGAAGGCTAATCCAGAATCATAATGCTGGCATTACCTAGTGGTAAGGACTTGACAGGTATGGAGCACACATGCTAGAGCGATGGGATGTCACTTGGAGGCATTCCCACCCCCCAAATGACAGATGGAAGACAGCATGTTCCTGTTGTGTTATGTTCTCAGCTGCAAGCTGGGAGCATTTGTTTTAGTATGTTTGGGAACATCGGATGTTTCAAGCAGTTCTGTTTATGTCTGCACTCTGCATCCAGGAACAAACTATTCCTGGATCAGCCTGGGAAAGGATCTCTGGGAACCAACTGTCACGTGTTTGTTTTTCTCTGACGTAGTGAACTGCTCCAGGCAGAAGCCATTTTAAGGGGAAGAACTTTAGCTGTGCTGTTGTGTTCTTCTTCTTGTTCTTGCAACTGCTACAATGTAACGCTTTGTATTGGTGGGGTGAAGTTCTACTTCTCTCCACTGGACTAATGCTTGCTATGCATTTATACTCTGCACATGGACTATATCTAGGGAATGTATACTCTGTAGTGCTTACTTTGAATAAGTAAATAAATGGGTAGAATAGATCTGTTGCTGTTACAGAGTGATTCCTGTGTCCTGGATTAATCTGCAATTGGAGTGGCTGAGCAGCTGGGTCACTGCCGGGTTTGCTGCTGCTGCTGTGTGGGAGATACTCTGCTGCTGTGTGTGGAACGCCTGGCTAGGCTAGCACACGTATTACAAATCTCTTTCAACACCAACAGTTCCATCCCAGTTGGTCATGATAGCATTGCTGACTTTAAGAACTCATACCTGCAATTACCTCTTTCCTTCTCCCTCCTCATCCCTTTCTCCTTGTGTGCCATGTTGTTGTTGTTTTTCAGATTGTAAGCCTCTGGGCAGGGACTGTCTTACTACCGATATTTGTAAGCCACTCTGGGAGCCTTTTTGGCTAAAGAGCAGGGTAAAAAAAAAAAAATCATTAAAAGAATAAATAAAATTTATGTGACTAAATAACCATGCATGGGACATTTCCCATGAAGAAGGCAATGCTGAAACACATTGGGAACTCCTGAAAATATTGGGAACTACCTAGCAGCATTATAACACATTCTTGTGTGTGCATGCATTGGCTTGGCTTGGCTTTTGTGTTCTATATCTCCATACTGCACGTGGCTGTCTCTGAGTCCTCCCCCTTCATTTATTGGGGCAGGCCCGAGAAACGCACGTGATTCTGAAAGATCAGCTCTGGAAGAAGACTGGCAGGCCCTGTTTCTCCTCCCCCTTGCTCTCACTGGTCTACTCCAAGTACGCCTGGCCTCTCCACATATTTGAATGGTAACAAGAGGAACATCGGAAGCTGCCTTATACTGAGTCAGACCATTGGTCCGTCTAAGCCCAGTATCGTCGACACTGACTGGCAGTAGTTTTCCAGGGTTTCGGGCAGGATTCTTTCCACGCCCTACCTGGAGTCCTGGGATCAAACCTGGGACCTTCTGCCTGCAAAGCAGGTGCTATAGTCCCTCCCTACAGCACCTGGTATTCCAAGGCAGTCACCCATCCAGGTACTAACTAGGCCCAGCCCTGCTTAGCTTCCGAGATCAGACGAGATCGGGCTGTTCAGAGCTGTTCAGATGTTACTGAGCCAGGAGGAGGACTAGCAGCCTCCATTCGCCTTGCCCTCACCCTCTGGGCAGTTGTGTGGATTGGGCCCAAAGGGTGGAATGGGCCCCAAATGGAGAAGGCAAGCAAGCGGGCAGAAATGACATGACATGAGTGGGGAGAAGGTGGGCCCACTCAAGTGGGGGACCCATGAAGGACATTTTGCCCAACAGCCTCCCAAAGCATGGAACTATTACTGCTCCTGGTTAACATTATAGGGATCAACGAATCTGTAAATTTTGGCTTCTCATTTTTTTCAGGCTTATGTTTGATTCATCTTGAACTTTGAGAATTTCTCCAGTCCTTAGTTTGGTTCATCCTGAACGATGAGTTGTTTGTGTGTGTGTGTGTGTGTGTGTGTGTGTTTAAAGTTTGCATTAAAGTTCATACTCATTTTTGTGCACAATTATCCGAATACATGCATTTTGGCATGGGTTGCTATTGCCCACTATACACATTTTTTTTTGCAAGCCGTTTTCTAATATAATGCATTTTAACATTATTTTTCCTAATACATGCATTATTTTTTTTGGGACTGGAGGACTCCATCGCGTAATTCGCAGAAGTGTGGATTTCAAAGGATAACTGCATTCCATTTTGCATAGCGGTTCAAAAGTACAAAATTAGGTGAACGAATTTCTCCCCCATCCCTACGGCAGTGTTGGTGGGCTACTATAAGTGGTGGTGGTGGGCCTAAGCCCCTTCCAGGTGGTCTGCTGGGTAGTCTAACTCCTGCTCTCCCGTCACACTGGCAGAGGTGCCTCGGAAGCGTGAAGAAGGAGAGAGAGAGTTGCGGAGAGATTCAGATTCAAAATGAGGCAGCGATTCTCTGGGTTCTTCATGCTGACAAGACATCGAGCGTTATATCTGGCTCATGTAGCTGCCAAGCACACCCCCACATATGTCTGACACAGCTATTGGATTCGCTGCTGGAAGAGAAGGGGAAAAGGACATCCCAAAACCGAGAATGACACTAATTGTTAGGCAACCTCCAGAGAGTATAATGTACTCCTGCAAATTAGCTGGCTACCTTTCCAACCGCACTTGCATGATTTCGTAACGTTTCCCAGGAAAAGGTTCAGAGCACCTCATGGGGGTGGCGGCATCATTTAGGAAAGTCTGCAACTGGAACTCTTGTTAGAGACACCCCCACCCCGCCATGAAGCACCCAGGGAAGAGAGCGTGAAACCTCTCTGTTTAGTTGCAGCCAAACTAAAGCAGTGTCGGTGGGGGGGGGGAGTTGCCCCATATAATGAGTAATTAATTATGGAATTCACTAGCACAAAATGAGGGGTGATGATCTTTCATTTAGAGGAGTCTTAAAAAGAAAGTGTAAATGAAATTTGTGGAGAAAGCCCAACACAGGTCCACACACACACACACACACACACACACACACACACACACACACGGCTTTCGCCCAAGGGAGGGGGCAAGGAAGGGGGGATGAAGTCATCGGAGAAGTAGCAGACGGACCATCATCCCCAACAAAGGAGGGTCTCGGTGGAGATCCACAAAACCAAGGAAGGGCCATCAAGGATCATCAAGCTATCAGGGCAGTCTCAAAGAGCTGCAGAGTACCAGTACGTCATCTTCTTCCCGGGCAGGAATAAGCCCACCTGAAACGAAGGGGCAGGCATAAGCCCCCACCTGACCTGGAGGGCGGGGAGAGCGGGAACTCAGGGGTAGAAAACCCCTCTCCCTTCCGGGTTAGGGTTGTTGGGAACCACGGGTACGTCAGGGCCAGATCCACCTTAAAGCAAGTAGTCCGGGTACACCATTCTCATCCACGGAGTGCCGACACGGAGCTAGGCTGAAACTGACTAGGAGTATTGTCTTTGATCTGAGGACATCGACTAGGTTCAATCTGCTAGCCTGGGAGCCTGCTCATTGGGTAAGACAGGGGTCAGCTAAGGTTGTGTTGACAGTATAGTATTCCTGAAGAGCTGCTAGTTCCGTTCTGTGTTATTGTATAAACAAATAAAAGCCTTATTTGGTCATTTAAAGGGCTGTGGTTTTCCTCTTGTGCGCGAAAGCCTCGGAGGTGATTGCCGGCGTTTATACAGGCTGTATCTCATTGCCGGTTAACCCTATAATTGCCGAACTCACGCAAAGGATCCTGTTGCTGATCCTTCACAAAATTCATGAAGGAGAGGCCTATCAACTACTATTAGCTATGATGACTAAATGCACCATCAATGTACAGAAGCAGTATACCTCTGGTCATTCGCTCAGCAAAAACAACAAGGGAACACTGATTCCTGCATGTTCGACTTAGGAGCTCCCAGTGGCATCTAGAGGAGCGCTGTTGGAAACAAAATGTTGGGCTGGATACATCTTTGGTCCAATCCAGCAAGGCAACTCTTACATTCTTAGGGCTGCAATCCTATACCCACATACCTGGGAGTAAGCCTCAATGAACCCAATGGGACTTACTTCTGAGTAGACATGTCTAGGGTTGCAATATAAGAGTGCCAGAATCTGGCCACACCTATGTTGTCCAACTTGTAGTGTTATGCGCTATATCATTTGTGGGCATCCCTTCTACAGGCCTACCTTCAGTGGCAATGTTGTCCTATTGGCAAGAGATGATTTGTCACTTGCTGTTGTATGGTTTAGCTTAGAAAAAAGGTGAGTAAGGGGAGACATGATAGAGGTGTGCAGAATTATGCATGGCATGGAGAAAGTGGACAGGGAGACATTTTTCTCCCTCTCTCATAATACTAGAACCCAGGGTCATCCCATGAAGCTTATTGGTGGGATATTTAGGTCAGGTAAAAGGAAGTACTTCTTAACATAGTGCATAAACTATGGAATTCACTTCCACAAGATGTAGTGATGTCCACCACTTTGGATGGCTTTAAAAGGAGATTGGACAAATTCATGGAGGAGAAGGCTATCAATGACTACTAGTCCTGATGGCTATATGCTACCTCCAGTATCAGGGGCACTATGCTTTTGTATGCAAGTTGCTGGGGAACATGGGCAAGAGGGTGCTGTTGCACTCATGTCCTGCTTCTGGGATCCTGTGGGCAGCTGGTTGGGCCCTGTGTGAACAGAATGCTGGATTAAATGGACCCTTGGTCTGATCCAGCAGGGCTCTTCTTATGTTCTTATATTCTTATGTTATTATGGTTCATTGAGAGGCAAATGCTGGGGATGCAGAAGAAACCATCTGGAAGATGTCACTTAGAAAATTTATGTCCACCTGCATTACAGCAAACTTCTCCTCCTTCGATAGTATATCTTGGATGATGCGTGCTGTAAATTAAGAGCCTACTTATGCATTGAGAAGAAGGGGCTCGAAGGAGGGATGTACTAGAATTTCATTCCTGTTTGCAAGTCAGGCAAACATGTCCCATTCACAACCCTGAATGCGAATGCAAGCAGGAGTACAGTCCTCAGGAAAGTTTTGCAATTTTCCAAGCTTGTGTTCACATTCAAAAGTGAAAAAGTGCAAACCGCATTTTCACAGTGGAGTCAAGGGGGGAAACGTGCATATTTGGGATGCATGCTTGGAAAAGTGCACATTTTTTTGTATTTGAAAATGTACACATTTCCTTTTTTGGGGGGGGGGGAAGATGCTTGTCTTCAGCAGTATTAATGAGGTGAGATAAGCATTGAGGTGGAAAACAGAGAATCTTGACAAGTTTGAAGATTGCTCATTCTTCCATCCCTGTCTTGAAGAACCACAAAGAGACATAGCTCATATGGAAGTCATGTGAGAAAGCATATCACCGGTTCCCCATACCCATTAATAATGTGCATTTTGATTGGATAGCTGAATCTCTCATCCCCAAATGCAGGAAAATCATGGAAGCCAGTTGCCCACAGAGTACAGACAGCCACAGAATTTGAGGAAACCTTATTTATTAATTATTACATTTCGATTCCACCCTTCTTGAGGCCAGTTAGGTTTAGAGATATTACTGGCTCAAGGCCATCTAGTGGGGATTTGAACCCAGGTGGGGACTTGAACCCACAGATCTCCCCAGTCCTAATCCGATACTCCAGCCAAATTTTGCATTTAAATTGCATTTAAGTCGTATGCATATCCCCATAAAATACACTTTTTGGTACACACTTCCCCATAAAATGTGCACCATAAAGTGTGCTCCAAATATCCCCATAAAGTGTACAGTCTGAAGCATAACTGTGTTCTGGTCCATGTATTAGTCTGGGGACTGTGATTTAGGTCAATTCACTTGAAAATAGGGACCAAACAAAATTCTCCAACTTTCTTGCCTAGCGCTGTAATGGCTACTGGCGTGTGGATGGGCTGAATCCATCTCTTCCTGGTTCATCCTGCAGAATGGATACTGTGGGCAGAATGGGACTCCTGCATCCTCTCTACCATCCTGCAGCTTACCCTCCAAATCTCTTCCAGAGGTTCCCTCTGTTGTGATATGTATCACTTTACCAGCTGCAGTACATTGTTTACAAGAAGAAGGTACAGTTTGGCTCTGTGAAAACAGGTCTGTGTTATGTCTGGTCTTTTATGAACAAACAGTCTATTCTTGAACGCATGGGAACCAAATCTGTGGGAATGAAACGTACTGGTCACATGGTTTGTTGTTCTGATGACGTACTAACTTGTTCAGGCAGAAGCCATTTTAAGGGGAAGGATTTCTTCTTCTCCATCTTGTTCTTTTCCTTTGTTCCTGCAACAATGTAACACCTTTGCTGAGGTGGAGTGAAGCTCAACTTCTCTCCACTGGACTTAATGCTTGCTATGCATTTATACTCTGCACATGGACTGTAACTAGGAAATGTATACTCTGTAGAGCTTACTTTGAATAAGTAAATAAACAGGTAGAATTAGAACCTGTGGTGTTCCAGAGTGTTTCCTGACTCCATGGATTTATCTGCAACTGGGGAAGCTGAAAGCAAGTGTCATAAATGAGGCCTGGCTGGAACTGCATGCTTCATGCTGCACAGGGGGGTGAGCTCTGCTAATATCTGTGTGTGGAAGTCCAAGCAGGTGATAGCACACAGATTGGATTTTAAATCTCCCAGCACCACCAGCACCAACACCCTCAACCCTCCAGAGCAGATTTGGAAGAGCAGCAGAGAGGGGTAGAGGATGCAGAAGTCCCATTCCACCAGAGGTAACCATTCCGTGGATACAACAAGGAAACTGGATCCAACGCCATGCCTATAGGCAAGAGACAGGTCAGGCACAGAAGATGGAGGCGTAGGTGGCCTGTAGAGTCCAAGATCTAAGTAGCCTCCTTCTTCTGAGGGAATGTGAAAGGAAAGCCTCCATGTGAACAGGTGACTGGGATCAAGAAAGAGAGAATCTACTCCGCTGTCAGGACACAGGTGGTGGATGGGGGCTGGCATTCTGCAAAGAGCTTTGGAGGCCATAAAACCAGAACCTCGAACCCCAGATGTCTATCGGCCTGTGCCTTTTACTATGGGCTTGGGAGGTAGGAACGGGTGAGAATTTCATTTGGTTTTGATGAGAATTTATCAGACTTCTCCATAACTGGAGATATATATAAAAAAAATCCAGATATGGGAGAAACTGAAACTGACAGATCTATCCATCTAGGATTTTATCCATCTAGGATCCATCTAGGAGTTACAGTAGCCACCTCTCTTTTTTTCTGACAGGCTCCTCAACTTTAACAGCTACACTGTACCGACTGAATTTGGCCGGTACAGATGGGTGAGGATTTCATTTCGTTTGGATAAGATTTTACCAAAATTCCCAGAGTTCTTCATATTCAGGAGAGAAAGAATGCAAGGTGTGTGCTTTTTTTTTTTTTTTTTAAATCAAATATGGGAGAAAGCAAAACTGACCTACTTGGGAAGCCCTTATGATGTGGAGAGATGCTACCCACGATCCCTGCTGAGAGATGGAGAGCCGGGTTCTTAGGGGAACAAAAGACACACACAGCCTGTCAGGATGCAGCTTCTGTACCAGTGCAAGGACAGCAATATTTAATTACTGGGTCAGAGGAGGGGGGACATGTTCCTTTGCTTCCCCCTTAGCATGGAGCTCTGCAGGCTGGGGGAGTTCTGAGAGTCCCCGATGTCCACAGAACCGCCTTCCACTTGATGGCAACTTTGGAAGAATTCATTATGCTGTGTCCGAGTTTCCTTGTTCGCTCATGCCACTGCTCCATTCTGCTTAAAAGCAGCCCAGCGCCCTCCCCCGTGGATGTAGATTACTAGATCATGATGCCAGTGCACTGAGGAAAGAAGAGGGGATGTAGTGAAAGATTCAGGAGTAATCTAAATCAAATTAATATTTCATCTACACACTCCATTCTGCACAAGGCGAAGCGAGTGTGCGAAAAATGGCACTCGCTTACCCAATAAATGCTGCATTCCTTTCTTTAGTCGAAGCCCAAATTGTATAGCACAGCAGAAAGGTCTTTTTTTAAATTTTGTTTATCTATTTATTTCATTTCTATACCACCCGATAGCCGAAGCTCTCTGGGCGGTTCACAACAATTCACAAAAACACAGACTACAAATGCAATAAATTACGGCATAATTCCCCCCCCCCCAATATACCAAATTTTAAAAACAATCTAAACAGCTAAAACAATTTCAACACAAACTAGACCTGTTAAAAACAGCTGACATTGTTATGAGGAGATATGGGCATAATCATCTGGTTGTGACTATAGCTCACAAGGAAGGTCACAGCAGGCCCCAACAGGAGCCCTGGGCTGGGTAAGCTCGGGTTCGCGAGAAATGAGCAGCCTCAGCCTCTGACTGGACTGGTGCAGAGGATGCAAATGAAGGCTTGAATGGAGAGTGATTGAAAGCTGGAAGGCATGAATGGGCAGCGGATGGAGGCTTGCAATGACCAGATTAACTCGCATGGCCTGAAGGGATAAGAGCGCAATTCCTGAAAAGAAATTGACACAGTCCTGGAAAAAAGGATGGCCCCAATCCTGGACAGGACTCCATCAGGATCAAGCCCATCTAGTCCAGCATTCTGTTCCCACTCTGGCCGGCTATTACACACCATCACAACTTTGTTAGTCTTTAAGGTGCCACAAGACTCTTGGGTTCCCCCCCCCCCCATTGCATGGTCTTAATTCACCGGTCTTCCCAACACTTTCAACATTGGGGGGCTGCTGACGACTGCTATCCAGAACCTGCCATTACAGAATTTAATCTGCCCATCAGCCGCCACATCAGGGCCGGCCCTACCATTAGGCATAGTGAAGCAACTACCTCAGGCAGCAAATGCTGGAGGGAAGCAGCATCAGTATCCTGGCTGTTCCTTCTGAGCCCCTCAACCATTCTTCTCTATTGGAGGACCGAGCTGTGTGTGCCATGTGATCTTTCCTGTGTCCCCTAAGCTGCCCAGCTGCTCTCAGGCACAGTAGAGGACACTGCCCCATCGCCAGTATCGAAGTCAGATTCAACTGCCGGTCCAGTTGGCTTCTGTACAAGGCACGGGAGAGGGCGCCATCTTGTCCTTTGCCTCAGGCAGCAAAATGTCTTGGGCCGGCCCTGCGCGACATTATTAGAGTTTCAAATTGTGTCACATCACACCTTATGAAATATGAATGTGAACACAAATCTATCACTGTCTAACTGAGCATAAAACCCCAGGGAATTATTCTTCAGTGGTGTTGATCCATCATGATTGATAAGGTAAACTATGCAGTCATTCCTTTAGAAATAATCTTTAAAAAAACAAAAAAACAAAAACACCACCCAGCAACCCCAAAGGACTACCGATTCATTAGCATTCACAGGACATCAGTTCCTGATATAAAAAAAAGTGGCAAGAGCTTTGGGACTGCATTTCGACTGAGAAAATGGATAGTGAGCTCTTTGTTTCTTACTCCCTTCCAGGAGCGATGCTGGAGCTATATAGTCTGAGTCTCGCTCCAAGACCGGCAATCAATGGCAACCCTTCCCTCCCCTGAATATTTGGGCTGAATATTTTAAGTGCTACTACTACCACTCTAACATAGGTCTGCTTCTATCAGTGAATACCCTCCACTCCAGATTTCTCTCTGCTAAAAAACAAAAAACAAAACAGAAATCTTTACGGAGAAGTTGTTTGCCACCAAGGTAGCATTTCTGGTGTGTGAAAACACAGACACTTATGTCTCCTATCAGTTCTCTGAGATAAGTGAAATGTTTTACATCAGCTGGTCTGTACCAGCGCTGCACATATATTTGTATCTGGCTGCCAATATGTCACTGGGCCAAGTTCAAGAGGTGCTGTTATTGACATATAAGGCCCTAAGCAACATGGGATCAGCTTACCCAAAGGAGCACCTTCTTCCATAGAAACCTGCCTAACTATTGAGATCTACAGATCTGAAAGTGAAATGTACATGTGCAGGCAGCAGAACAACCAGGAGGAGGGCCTTTTCGGTTGTGGTGCCCTGACAAACCTGATGGACTGGGACTCCGGAGATCTGGGTTCTAGTCCCCGCTCGGCCATGAAACTCACTGGGTGACTTTGGGCCAGTCAGTGACTCTCAGCCTAACCAACCTCACAGGGTTGTTGTGAGGATAAAATGGAGAAGGAGGAGGATTCTGTAAGCCGCCTTGGGTTCCTTGCAGGAAAAAAGATGGGGTATAAATATAATAAATAAAATAAATAAAAAATAGTCCCGACTCTGCCATGAAGCTCATTGGGTGACTTTGGGCCAGTCAGTGACTCTCAGCCTAACCTACCTCACAGGGTTGATGTGAGAATAAAATGGAGAGGAGGAGGAGGAGGAGGATTATGTAAGCTGCCTTGGGTTCCTTGCAGGAAAAAAGGTGGGATATAAATATAATAGATATAACAGAAGGAGTAGGTAGCTGCCACCCTCTTATTCCATTGTTAATACATGGGCCTGATCAGCATTGGGATGGATAGAATACTTACTTTTCTAAATAATTTTTAGTCCATCTTTCTGTCATAAAAATAGCAAATCATGATTAAAAAAAACAGTATAGCACCACTGCATTCCACAAGGACAGCAGTAAATCCATGTTTTCTCCAGAGGTTCTCTGAAATAAGCAGATCATTCCTGCCTGCTCGAAGGTAAGCAGGGATGGAGTCAGGTACATCACTCTGGGGAGGGCATTCTGCAATCATGGTGCCACAACCAAAAGGGCCCTATCACATACATACTGTGAATAACTTGAACTTTTCTTCTTATTATTATTATTTATTATTATTTATTATTAATATTTATTTATTGCCCATCTGGCCGGCAACCGGCCACCCTGGGCGATGTACACAGAATAAAAGCAATACAATACTCTTCTTCTTCTTCTTCTTCTTCTTCTTCTTCTTCTTCTTCTTCTTCTTCTTCTTCTTCTTCTTCTTCTTCTTCTTCTTCTTCATCCAGTGGGCACCTGAGTATCACTCTGGTAGGTGCCACAAGTTTCTCCTTCTTATGCTGAAGTCAAAAGACCAACTTTGGGGTTGGTGGTGTCTGACTCCTTCCATTCTGTATTTTTCGTTCACAAAAATTTAAGCCGCTAATCAGCCTTCACTCCAGAGCTGCACACAAACTTCCCGACAAGCTTTTTCTCTTCCATTCTCTAGACAACCGACCCAGCTGGGTCCCATCGGTTCGAGCAAAATAAATCTCGGAGAGAGACAGATGTAGCATTTTATTCTCGCAAGGAAAGAGCTCCGTGCATTACAGCCCTCTAAGACATCAATCAGCGACTGACTTCCTTCAGTTGCAAACTTCCCAAGCTTCGTTTCAGGGTGATTTGCATTCCGCGCAGGCTGTAAGCAGCCTTTCTGAAATATTGATCAAAACTGGGGGGAGGTGGGGGACCCTGCTTTCCCCAGCCGTTGCTTTGCTTTTACGAAGGGTACTTCAGCCATGAATAATTATTCAAAGCAGTAGGTCAAGCGGAGATGATGATGATGATGATGATGATGATGATGATGATGATGATGAGCCACCAGCCTCTGCTGCCAGTTAGTGAGTTATCTACCTGCCCAGATCCTAAGGTCTTTGTCCTAGGTGCCCCCATCAAATTAAGCAAGAGAGTCCGCCACAAGAGTGGAGCTGGCCTTTTTGGTGGTGGGCTCCATCTGTAGAATGCCCTCCCCAGAGGCAGCAACATTATGGTCTTTTCCATGCCAGGTGAAGAACTTTTTTATTCTCCCTGGCATTTTAAGAACTGTTTTTAGAACTTTTAGATCTTAGCAGTTTTATTTTGCTGCTGGTGTGTTTGCTTGGTTGTGGGTTTGTTTGTTTGTTTGTTTGTTTTTTGTGCTCCACACTGTTTCTACCCTTTGCTGCTCATTTTATCTTGATTTTATTATGTGCTGGGTTTGTTTGTTTTTTTTATAATTGTCTCTTGTTTTGTATTTATGTTTTCAATTTACCAGTAAAGCACTCAGAGAACTCTGGTCATTGGGCAGTCAAGACATAAATAACGTAGCTAGTTTCCAGGCACAATTTAAAGTGCTGGTTTTTACTTCAGAAGCCCTGAACAAAAAATGAAACTGTCTTATATTTATTTATTATTTTTATATCCTGCCTTTTTTCCTCTTGCAAGGAACCCAAGGTGGCTTACATAATCTGTCTCCTCCTCCTCTCCATGTTATCTTCACAACAACCCTGTGAGGTAGGTTAGGCTGAGAGTCAGCGACTGGTCCCAAGTCTGCCAGTGAGCTTTGTGGCCGAGTGGGGACTAGAACCTGGATCTCCCAACTCCCAGCCCAACACTCTCACCACTACGCCACACTGGCTCTCTATATTGAGTCAGACTATTTGGTCCATTGAGACCACTATTGTTCCTCTGATTGGCAAAGGCTCTCAAGAGGGTCTCAGGCAAAGGTCTTTTGCAGGCCTGCTTACCTGGGATGCTTTCTGCTGGAGATGGTGGAGATCAAACCCTGTTGCTTCTGCATGCACAACATGTGCTCCTCCACTGTGCTATGGCCCCTTCCCCAGGCCGGGTGCCAGCATCTGGCATCATAGGGCGTTTGCTAGGGTCCTTGTGCCCTGACATGGCCCACTGGAGCTGATGTCATGCCTCCTCCCCCTCCCTGCAGGGTCTGCTGCCACCTGGGTTTCTGGTGGCGGCCTGCTGCAGCTGCCCGCCTCATCCTCCCTGTTGCCTGTGGCTGCAGAAGCCGCAGTCACATTGTAATGGTTTGGGAGCCCAGCAAGTGTGAGGGGACGGCAAGGCTGGCAGCTGCAGAAGCGCCACCACCAGGCAGGGCCCAGGTGGTGGGTTGGCAGGGATGTTGAAGAGTCCTTGGTCTCGAGTCACGAGTCGAGTCACGAGTCTTTGGACCCGAGTCTCGAGTCCGAGTCCGAGTCCTTGGTCCAAAATGGTGACTCACAAGTCACGAGTCACAAGTCACTCCCAAAGCTGACTCCACGAGTCCCTATTAAAATCAATGGGGTCTTTTCTCAACAAAATAAGGCTAAATAAATTCTAGGCACAAGTGTGCCTTTTTATTTCAAAACTCTGCAACTGATTTTGGCAAGAACAGACCAGGCAGAAAAACCCAAAATAACCAGGCAGGCAGAGGAGGCAGGGAACCCCAAAGCAGGCAGGCAGAGGCCTTTGTCTTGAACAATTCAACTGTTGAACTGGTCAAGAAGAGACCAGGCAGGCACTGGAGGCTGGGAACCCCAAACAGGCAGGCAGAGGCAGCCAAACCCAAAATGTCTGAAAGGTTGCATTTTAGAAAAATGATTTTAAAAAATAAACTTGCTGTACTTCCTAAAACTTATCCATGTTGCATTTGAGGAACATGATTTTTAAATGTTTGGCCCCCATTCTGGAACGGTGAGATCTCATCACAATTCCACCCTCACTGAACACCCGCTCCACTGGTGATGAACTTGCTGGAACCAGAAACACACTCAGAGCAGCCACACAGAGTAATCTCAGGTCCTTCTTCTGCCTCTCCCAAGTACGCAACACATCAATCAAAATAAATCTTGACACACTGTTGGGGCTGCACTCCTGGTAGCCGTCCATAGTGGCCGAGCAGCGGCACACCTCGCTTCCATGCGCTCTTCGCCGGCAATCATGCTCCTCTCCACTCCTTCTGGCACAGCCCAGCGATGTTGAAGAGTCCTTGGTCTCGAGTCCCGAGTCGAGTCTCGAGTCCCATTAAAAATATTGGGACTCGAGTCCGAGTCGAGTCAGAGGGGGGACTCAGTCCGACTCACGAGTCGAGTCCTCGAGTCCGAGTCCCCATCCCTGTGGGTTGGTCAGTGCTGGAGGGCACCAGGTGCAGCCCCAGTGCTGGCTCCGTTATAGGGATGTGTGAGGAATCCGATGGGGGTGTGTGTGAAAATCTGATGGATTTTCCTGATTCAGCCCCTCAGATTCTGGTTCACCAGCGCCTGCGCTGGTGCCAACTCGCTATGGTGCGAGTCGAGCCAGCTCGTGAACTCTCAGCTCTAAGATGGGCTGCAATTTGTGTGTGTAATAATAATAATAATAATAATAATAATAATAATAATAATAATAATACACAATTTGCACAAATCGCCCCCCTCCGAAGCACGTGGCCCCTGCGTGATTTGCGCAACTCAGCCAATTTTATGTGAAGCACGCATCCTCACATTTTCGAGTGCCGATTTGCAGAAAGGGCACAAAATCGTGTGATTTGTGCAAACTGCATAAATTTGTGCAAGTTGCACAAATAGCATGATTTGCATAAATTTCCTCAGCATTTTGTTGTTGTTGTTGTTGTTTAAATGCACAAACTGTGGCCTGTCTTAGAGGTGTGGAAGACTGAAGAAAACCCCCCGACTTGGCCCGCTTCTGATCATCCGATTGGAAGTGGGCAGGAAGTCTGTCAAGCTGAAAAAAAGCCAGACTTCCCAGCGTCAGCGCATTCCTAGCTCCAGATTTTGGAGGGCCCTTGGGCAAAACACCTTCGATGAGTCCACCTTCTCACCACCGTTGTCACCAGCTGCTCTTGCAGCTCTCATCCTCTATCTCATCATTGTCACCACTTGCTTGCTTAACAGGCAGAGAGCCAGGAAACAGGTACTGTACTCATCTCCAGGTGGCTCTTGTCAGTGTGTCTCTGATGGGGTTTGGACCCTAGAGAGGTGCCCAACTATGCCTGCCCTTGATGCTGACCCTGGGCAGCCTGTCCTGGACCTCCAAGTCTGCAGCTGCCGTGCCTTCTCCTCCCTGAACCCCTTAATCCATATATTCCTCCTCCCCACCGCCACTGCTGCCATGATCTAAGGAGGCTCTGCTGATGGGTCCACCACCATCAGGTGACAACCAGCATTTGAGCCTTTTCAGTGGCAGCCCCTACACCTCTGGAACTCCCTGCCTAGGAAGGCTTGTCTTACCAGTTCATTGCTGATATTTCAGAGGGGGTGACGAAGGCCATGCTGCTCCAGGGGGCTATTTTTCTTTCTTGATTCAGTTTGACAGAATTGTTAGATCTTTAAAATGTACTTCATTGTATTGCTATACCGGTTCAACATAATTTTAGCTGGTTGAACTAGATTTTTTTTTTTTTTTTATGCCTCTCAATTTAATTGCTCTGATGTTTAGATTTTATGCTGTTGCTTTTGCTAGATTGAATATTTTATCTTTATATGAACACCACCCTGAGATCCACTGTGGTGGGCAGGTTCATCAGCTCAGCTCTGGCATTACAAAGAAGTGTAGAGAATACTGCCAGCCAGTCTCCCATCACATCTCACCTGAAGCTCCCAGTGTAGTTCAGCTATTGACGTCTGCAAGGTATTTCCCATGGCTAATATTCTCATCGCCGAAGTGAACGTCAAAGTCATCACAAAAGAATGGGGCTGTCTGTTCCTGTATGATACAGCCCATGAATTCAAATGCAAGTGTTATACATAAATACTTCTTCTTCTTTTTCTGGCAACAGTGAGGAATATCATTGCGGGGAGAAACTCTCATGTCTACTTGATTGTGAAGACAGGATTTCATTTGCTTGTCGCTTTGAAAGATTTTTTTTTTTTAAACTAGTCAAGAAATAGAAAGATTGACTGCTCCGTATGCAAGAGAGAGAAAAATAGTCCTAGATACATGCCAGATAAAAGAGAATTTCCTCTCTTTATGAAAGCTGGAAGGATGATGCAAGTAGGCCAATGGTCTTCCTTTAAAAAAAAATACTAGCGTAAGAATGGGCAGGTACGCCAAACGGAGCTTAGGTAATGCAGCAACTTTAAGGCAGAGATCACAGGACCATACTGTTAGTGTGGCTACTTGTGAATCACCAAAAAAGAGGACACACACCGCCAAAAAACAAGAGGCCAATTTGAATAAAATTTGCATATGCTAATTTATAGAGAGAAATTTAGAAATAATTATTATACTTTAAATAGAAATGCAGTACATCTCATCATAGTGTGGAAGACTGTGACCGGGTGACCTGTGTCCCTGCTGTTCTGGATGGGGGATTTTAAGGTCCAGCTCTTCCTTCTGAAGGTTCTTTGTCTTTATACCAGACTTGGATGGGACAGCCCTTCAAACGGAGGACTGTAAAAGAGGAAACATTATTGTCTATTATTATATTTTATTATTATTATATTTATATCCCACCTTTTTTCCTGCAAGGTACCCAAGGCAGCTTACATAATCCTCCTCCTCCTCCTCCTCCTCCTCCTCTCCATTTTATCCTCACAACAACCTTGTGAGGTAGGTTAGGCTGAGAGTCAGTGATTAGCCCAAAGTCACCCAGTGAGCTTCATGGCCGAGTGGGGACTAGAACCCGGATCTCCCGAGTCCCAGTCCAACACTCTCACCACTGCACCACATGTGGCCACCCTATATACCTTAAGGGTCTGCTTGGAAATAAAAAGGAATTTGGCTAACATTGAGGCTTTTAGCTAAGCAGAAACACTTTGTCCCAGATGAGAAAAACTGAGCATCAGCAAGTAAGCTAGACACTGACATGTCATAAGATGGCCTAGAATAGCCTAGAATGATCACAGAGGAAATGGGGGAGAAGAGGAAGTAGCCATCTGTAATCTCAAAGACATGACAAACTCCAGGGGGTATCAACAGGATAATGGTAAGCACAATAAGGTTTTTTAAAAATCTGACGTAAGAGTGGCAGTGCTCTGGACTCGAAGGAAA
The DNA here is from genome assembly GCA_021292165.1 of Shinisaurus crocodilurus. NCBI lineage: Eukaryota > Metazoa > Chordata > Lepidosauria > Squamata > Shinisauridae > Shinisaurus > Shinisaurus crocodilurus. Next base: position 300,294,760 of record CM037876.1, read on the forward strand.
TGGTCCCGAGGGGACCTAACGACTAGTAAGGGAGCTGAAATCCTAGTGTTACAATTTTGGGCTCATGGGATAGGGGCCAGCAAAAGCCCTAAAACACAAACAGCAGGGATGGGAGAACAAGCAGTGTTTGTGCTCATTGAGCTTCTCTGAATTCTTCCTCGATGCTCGGTTCACCTTTTTCATGTTCCTGAACGCCAGGGCTTTTTTTCTGGTGGAACTCACCGGAACTGAGTTCCAGCACCTTTTCTTCTATTAATTGCATTACAATTTAATCGCCATCTACTCCCGAGGAAATGTAATCCAAGAGTTCCGGTACCTTTTTCTCCAGAAAAAAAGCACTGCTGAACGCAAACATATTTTTACGACTGGGGGAAAATGTGCATTTTCAGTAAACTGTGAAAAATGCATATTTTTCAAAATGTACATTTTTCTGATGAGTTTGCAAGTTCGGAAACTTGCAAACATTTTCTCCGAAGATGCGCGCATGTTTGCATTCACCTTCGGGGTTACGTTCGGGATTGTTCAAATGTTTGGCCAACAGAAATGAAATTCTCATACATCCTTAGCTGGGCCCAACTTTTGGGGTCTTGTTCCTGACTTGATGGCTGTGGAGCATGTCATGACCACTCTGAGTTTTGAGGTCGGAGCAGCACCTCTGTCGATGGATATGAAAGAAAAATTATAAGACAAACTTCTTTTCAATTCTGTATTTGTATGTGTGGAGAGAAAGCCTGATTGCCATCATCCCTGAATTTTGGTATATCTTTGTTCCTCCCTGTTTCCATCCCTTCTTGCTCTGCATAAGCCCACTCTGCATAATCCTCACCCTGGGCAAGGGAGACACAGCCATAACAGGTCATATCTGCATTTTCACACAAAGGGCACAATTACAATTTACCCCGAGGAAGTGCAAAACATCTTGCAGTTTCAAGGAGCTGCAAGATGCTCCCTAGGAACACCCATCCGGTGCCACCCCTCCGCGGGGCGGGGATCCACCTGGCGAATCACCTGGGATGGGGAGGGGTCTGGAGAAGGGGTCTGGGCAAACCTCTGACCGTCAAGGTTGTTGGAAGCCGGTGCATGCTCTGCACGGATCAATCCCCTGACTTCGGTCAGCAAGCAGCCCTCCAGCCTCGGGCGCGGTGCCGGTGATCGCCCGCAGGAGAGACCGAGACTAGTAAGCTAGGTTCTCTGGTGTTCTGTTACTCTGTGTCTAGCAAGCCTGTTACATAGCCTATCCCACGCTCAATTGATCCCCATTGTGACTCATCTGTTTTTGCTGTGAAATTCCTGTAGTTTATTAGTCTGCTCCATTAAAGGTGTTGTTTTTGTAAACAAACGTAGATTGCTGTTTGGTCTATTTTATTTATTTATTTATTATATTTACCGTATACCATGCCTTTTTCCCCTGAAAGGAATCCAAGGTGGCTTACATAATCCTCCTCCTCCTCTCCATTTCATCCTCACAACAACCCTGTGAGGTAGGTTAGGCTGAGAGTCAGTGACTGGCCCAAAGTCACCCAGTGAGTTTCATGGCCGAGCGGGGACTAGAACCCGGATCTCCCGAGTCCCAGTCCAACACTCTACCACTAGGCCACACTGGCTCTCAATCTCAAGTCAATCCAGGTTGCGGGTGACTTTGGCTTTGGCGGAAGCTGCAAAGGAAGGGTTCCCTTCGTGCCGGTTAACCCCTTCCGTTCCGAACTGACGCAAAGGACCTGCGGAGGTCCTTCACAGTATGAGTGCGTTTTCTTTACTACTTTCAGTACAGCATATCTTCTTTTCATTAAGCTTGTTTCAGAGCTGTGTTCTTTCAGTCAAAAGAGTAGATCTCAAGTCCCAAATCCATTTCTATTCCTATGGGGCACGGTTGTAGGGACCGGTTCCAGTGGGTATTTAAACCATAAAGATCCGAACCAACCCAACTAGTTTTTGGGACCAAATTTATTTCTCCTGCACTAGGAATGGGCACAATCCTCCAGAACCTTCATTTATGCTGAAATAATTGACAGTTGCACACATGCACTGCTTGCACGGCCTGAGTGCACATCAATCAGTCCTGCACAGGAAAATTTGCCAGTGGCTTGCATGCCAAGTCTCTGGGAGTCTAATTAATAGCAAAATATACCCTTTCATTGACTTGTCTGTCAGCACAACAGCAAAACAACCAGGGAGAACCTCATCAGAATCATTACTGGGACAGAACTTATTCCATACACACGCTCCTTGGAGGTTTGGGAAATTATGCACATTGTTAAAAGATGTTTCCCAATCTGCATATTTTCAGCCAGTAGCAATCTAAATTAAGAGTTGCTGGGAAATAGCTGGTTTTAACCAAACATACTTCCCCCCCCCTTTTTTTTTTTAAAAGGAAAAGTATCTTTTAGCTATAATTTCATACCGCTCAAATTAGCTTGTGCTTTCAGTTCACGCAGAAGCTATCTGGAAATAGATGTTAGCTTTCCGAGATTATGTTTACATGTTGTACTGTGAGGAAGCCAATGGTAGTCCATAGACTGCCGAGATAAATGCCTGACACAGCAGAAGAATGGGACCTATTATTTTTATAGAGATTAATCTCCATGTCAGAGAAAGTAATATTAAAGAATGGGGATATAGAAAACAGAAGTGGAATAAGGTATTTTGGGTTACCCAAAAAATGGCAGTTTGCAGTAATATTTGGTCCTGTATGTGTGGTCCTCCATCCCTGTAATCCTTTTCATCATTTGCCTACAGAGGAGAGAGATGATTTCCCCCCTTGAATTTCACGTATGTTTAGAGTTCTCTCTCACCCCTTTTCTATAGGGTGGACACATATTTGCACATGCTAGTTTATACGTATACAGTAGGTGCACATTTAGAAATAATGACTATAGTTTAAAGAGAACTGCAGTACAACTCACAATAGTGGGGACTGCAGAAGACTGTGGCCAGGTGACCTCTGCACCTGCTAGTTTGCTGCCAAGCTTTTCACTGGTGATGGGCAACTTCAAGACCCCTTCCCTTCTGGAGACTTTGTTTTTGGTGCATCTTCCCTGGAGTGGAGTGACAGAACTACTCCCTCCCCCACCCCCAGTAATTTTGTTATGCAATTTTTATCTATTACATTACATTTGTATCCCACCTTTTTTTCCTCCTGCAAGGAACCCAAGGTGGCTTACATGATCCTCTTCCTCCTCCCCATTTTATCCTCACAACAACCTTGTGAGGTGAGTTTAGGCTGAGAGTCAGTGATTGGCCCAAAGTCACCCAGTGAGCTTCATGGCCAGGTGGGGACTAGAACCCGGATCTCCCAAGTTCCAGTCCAACACTCCAAGCACTGCACCACACTGGCTCTCAATTATTCCCCCTTCTTCCTTTGTGTGTAAACCCCTGCAGCAGCGACACCACTCTGCAGTTCTGCAGGAATGGTCATCGGCACCTATACATGGTGGGACTCCACAGCTCTGGGGTACAAATTAAAAGATCCAGGTTATCTTTTGCCCAGGGCATGTCTCCCTGTGAAGTGCCCCCCCCCCGAAACTCTGCAACTCTAATAGCAAAATTACGGTACACAACTCGGGATTGGAATACCCGATGGAGTGCCTCTCTTGGTATGAACCTACCTGTACACTAGGATCAGCACCTGAGCTTCTCTTCCAAAGTTCCGAGAGACTTCTCCAAGAGAGGTTCAGAGGATGGCAACAAGGGAGAGGGCCCTCTCGGTGGTGGCCCCCTGACTGTAGAATGCTCTCCCCCGTGAGGTCCATCTGGTGCCAACATTGTCATCTTTTCAGCACTAGGTTAAGACTTTACTTCAAGGCACTGAACACGATATGATAGGGCATTTTAGGGTTTTTTAAAATTTAAATCAACTCCTGGTAGGTTTGTTGTTCATTGTTTTTAACTTGTTTTTAAGCTGTTTAACATTTTTGAATGTTAAAGATTTGATATAATGTTTTATCATGCTGTGAACTGCCCAGAGATCTTTGGCTACTGGGCAGTATGGAAATTTAATGAATGAATGAATGAATGAATGAATATCAGTTCTCTGAATGCTGGTCTTTATGTAGCCAAATGTCCCATCCATGCACAAGAGGGGTTCTTCTTTGGAAGAACCCCAAGATTTGCACTGTATCAAAAAATCTTTAGAAAAGCTCTATGGAGGGGGAACACCCCAAACTGTCCAATGAAGACTGGGCATGCTCAGTGGCCACAGAAGCTGGCTGACTGTGTGTCTTTGGATGTGTGTGTGTGGAAAATTCTGTGAGTGGGGAAATGGAATGGTATATCCTGAACAGGAGCACTCCACACTACAAACTTTTGTTGCAGGTCTCACTTGGTTTGTTCATTTGTTTGTTCATTAGATTCCAAAGGGGAGTTATAAGTGTCTGCTTTCTTCCAGGAACTCTGTGATTAAAACATCATGTACCACCACTTTCTAGACGCAAGCAATGAAACCCACTTAAAAAGTGTCTTCAAAAAGCATGGGAACTTATGGCCAAATAAATTATTCAAATATTTGTTTCTATTTTGAGGGCTTTTAATGGACATTTGAGTTAAATAAAATATGAAAATGGCACGCTAAATAGTTTCAGTAGATCGATGTGGCCGGCAGATCAAGTCAGAAGAGAGAGAGTTTAGGCTAGCTTGTCATCGTCGTCCCCGTCCCTTGCCCCAGGTAAATTTATAAGGCCTTGATCCAAGAAACTGCCTGCTCTCCCCAAACAAAATCTTCGTATTGGGTGCTGAACATTTATTTCAGCCTAGGCATCATCTACTCAGAAGTAAGCCTCACTGAGTGAAATGGTTCTTACCGTCAAGTAAATATCCAAAGAATGGCTGTCCTGATCTGACGAAGAAAACAAAACATTGTAAGTCTGCAATCCTAAACCTGCTTACAAGGGAGTATGCCCTGTTCAATACAGTGACTTCTTTTTGAGTAAATAAATATGCAGGATTAATCTCGCATGATGGCACTTCTGACAGGTGAACTTAGGCTGTTTGTAGTTTTTTGTATTACAGGCAAAGGGATTGTCAATCAAGAGGAGGAAAAGAGAAAAAGAAAGCCAGAACGAAGAGGGCATCTTAATGAGTCCTCCTTGATGTACCACTTAGAAACTTGAATGGCTGCTTTGAAGCCAAAGAGAAGATAACGTATGTATTCCAGATGTACCTGGAGACATAATTAATGAACCTGCTATCCTTAAAAAAAAAACAAAAAACCCCTAAAAAACCTGCCATAGATATATAATTAAAATGAAGCAGGAGAATGTAGGAAGGGAAGATCAAAATATGGATCATGGAAATGTGAACAGAAGAGAAGAGATGAACAGAAGGTGGGTAGGACAACATGTACCGTCATTGGCAGTGGCAGAGGGATTCTTATCCAGTTATGGTCTTGTGCAGAAATGGCATTTTGAGTTGTTGTTTTGACAGAAAGAGAGGACCTAAAGAGCTGACAGTCATTCCAAACACCGGGCATATACAGCGGAGGGCTGTTGTGTTGTGTTGTGTTGTGTTGTGACTCCAACGTCAGTGGGGGTTGCATCCAGCTGAACCGATTTTGGGGATGGTTCTCAGCACCATGGATAGCTCCTTCAACCTGGAGTGGGTAAACAGCTCCGCTGACCACCCACCAGCCTCCACTGTGTGTGTGTGTGTGTGTGTGTGAGCCTGCCTTGTACTGGATCAAGCCTTTCCCAACCTGGCACCCTCCAGATGTGTTGGACTTCAACTCCCAACATCCCCTGCCAGCATGTTGGCTGTGGAATGGTGGGAGTTGCAGTCAAACATAGCTGGAGGGCACCAGGTTGGAGAAGACCTCTACTATAGTGTCTCTTCAGTGGCCGCTATTAGCCACGATAGTCATGCAGAACTCTCTCCTGTTGACTAATGGATCTGAGATATCGTAGGCCACATGCTTCCATGTAGGAAATCAATTAAGCTTGTATCTTATTGACTTTAAGCCATATCTCCACAGGAGGTTCCACCCTCTCCCCGCGCAGTCAGAGTTTTTGAATTTCCTGTGGACATTACACTGATAGTCTGTCCTCTTACACGACTGGGCTGAAAATTATTTTAGATCAGATGAAAGAAAAGGAAATGTTAACTCAGCAGCTGTCTCATTTTCTTTTCCGAAACCAACACTTTCTCTTTCATGTAGATAAGAAATTATTACAACCGGCAGCTATGTAGAGGGGGAATGGGAATGCAGAAGATGCATGTAAATTTATGTGTGGCAGAGACCTAGAGGGGTTAAACGGGGAGATAAGAGAACCAGGCCTGTGGCTCACGCTGGCTCAGCTTGTCTGAGCGTGGAAAGCTAAGCAGGGTCAGGCCTGGTTATTACTTGGATGGGAGAGCCCTCCTCTAGTTTCCTGCATTGAGCAGGGGGGTGGACTCGATGGCCTTGTAGGCTCCTTCCAACTCTATGATCTATGAATCTATGAGGCAGTCCTGAGAAGGAAAAGAACAAGGGACAAGCTCGTTTCATCTCTGGGCTGCCATAAACTGGTTTATAATAGTCATTCCCCCACCTGCACCAAGAGAACGTTGGGTCTGTGGAGAGAACTGAGACTTTGGCTCAGTTATCCATGCACTAGTGACGTCCAGGCTGGACCACTGTAATGTGTTGTACGTGGGGCTGCCTTTGAAGACAGTTAAAAAATATCAGCTGATGCAGAATGTGGCTGCCTGAGTGTTGATGGGAGCGAGGCAGTTCAATCATATAATGCCTTTACTGCTCCAGCTGTACTGGTTACTGGTGTGTTTCCGAGTCTGATTTAAAGTCCCATGCCAGAAATGTGGCCAGTGTTAATGTTTAGACCTCATTTATTGGTTATTTATTTGTTTATTTTATTTTTAAAAAATGTTTAAATTGAACTTTGGCCAAATGGATTCCAGGACATTAAAAAATCAAAATAATACTGTAGAAGCAACACAAATAACCATGGAATGGAGAGGCAACAAATTAGGACACTGTACAGCAAGTGAAAACAATGTGATCAGTTAAAATGCCTGGGCAAATCAACATGTCTTGACCTGACTCATACCTTCCAACATTTCACAGATGAAAATAGGGAAACACATGTGAATTTGTAAGAGGTATGGTTAAGCAACATGAAGGTGTGATCAAGAGGGTGTGGCCAGGCAACCAAAGGGCATGGTCAAGTGCAAAAGTTAGAGGAAACACACAAAATCTTATATATTATGATTACATTATTATATTATATATTATTTTATAATATTTTCTAAGTGGCTTTTGTAATATTTCTTTTACCTTACTGAGACCCTTAATTGTTGATAGCTGGTGTTTTTTTTGGGGTGTGTGTGTGTCTGTGTGCTTCCAGGGCAATCTCTTTTTGTTTTAAAATTGTCAGGATTGGCACAAATTCAGCAGGTGATGCTTACCCACTCAACCCACACACCCCAAACATGAAACTTCAGAGAGAAGGGGAAGTTTCTTGCATTTCCTTCTGACACTGTACCTCACCTGTTAGAGGCACTATCAGCTCTGTTAGGAAATAAAATCTTTGGCAATATATAGGAATCATGTGATAAATTCCCTCATTCACCTCTCCCTCTGCATGCGCATACGCGCACACAGACACATCCTCACATCTGTTCCTTCCCTGCTCTCTTTCTCTCCATGGGCAGCCATTTGAGCCTAAGTGAAGTTATGTTAAAATGGCCATGGGCAAAATTGCAGCTAAGCTAAAACTGCAAGCTTAGCTGCAATTTCACCCATGGCCCCTATAAATAGCTTGCAGTTGCAGGAGGCAGGGGAATTTGGGACTCTGCATAAGGAAGTGAGAAGCCGTGATGGCTTAAGGGTTTTCATGAAGGTCCCGGCATTTTCGGGGCAGTTGGAGACTATGCTGACTCGGGTTCAAATCAACAGAAAGCAAACTGCCGCATCTCTTACTTCAGGCTGTTCCAGGATCAACCTGGGAGCAACTAGAGTTCATTGACTGTGGCCTGTCTTCTGTCATTCTTGAGGCATGGGATCTAGAGAATAAGCAGGAAGTCTCCCATGTGTGACACCCAACAACCTTGGCCTGTGTGTGGGGCCTGCTGGTCTCAGGCCTATAAAGCACCATGGCTCTCAGGTTCCATTCTGAAGGCATCTTCCCCACAAAACAAAACCCTTCTGCATGTAGAAAACTAGCTTATCAGGGAGAGGAGTTCAAACTGGTTTTCCCCCTGACACTTCATTGTAAGCTGCCCACAGATCTCTGGTTATGGTTATGGGGTGGCATATAGATTTCATAAATAAATGTCAAAATAAATAAAATATTGCACTTTTTCCTTTGTAAAATGAGTTTTCTCCCTCCCCCATGAGGAAACATTCAGATATGCACCCCCTACTCTCTCTCTCTCTCTCTCTCTCTCTCTCTCTCTCTCACACACACACACACACACACACCACACCACACCACACCACACCACACCACACCACACCACACCACACCACAGAGCAGCATTACACAGCACAATGCCCAATTGATTAGGATCAGCATGACTGCAATCCTACACACATAATTACCTGGGATTAAGCTCTATTGAACTCAGTGGTGCTGACTTCTGACTGCATACGTTCAACTTGTAAAGCACATGGAGCTTTAACAAAGATCTTCAGCCAGCTGAAATGCCAACCTTACCTTTTAATTAGAAGTGCAAACAATCTTGCAAAGAAATGTTACCATTTGAACTGTTAGAGTGAGGTAGGAATGCCATCAAAGACAAAGACTGGGTTCAGAGAACACGATAATCCACACTCAAGGATTCAGTGTGGTGGGTTGTCGTTGAACCATGGGTTGTTGCTGAAACGTGGGTTATCGCTGAAACGTGGGTTATCGTGTTGTCTGAACCCAGCTACGCTAACAAGCCATGGCTTGTTAACCACAAACAACCCAAGAAGAGAACCCATGGTTTGTTGTTGGGTTGGGTTGTGAACTGTGGGTTGTTCACCACGGTTTGTTATCTTGGTTGGGTTCAGACAACATGATAAGCCACATTTCAATGACAACCCACACTCAACCTATAATACTTGAGTGTGGGTTATTGTGTTGTCTGAACCCAGTCAAAGAGAAAGAAATACCCTGCTTCTGCCTAATTAGTTTCCTCATTCTTTGACTTCCTCTATGCAAATCTTTCACAAACGACGACGACGACGACGACTAGAAAGCCTCATTATCACCACATTCATTGGCCAGAGGAAGGAGAGCCCATCAACTGGCTGGAGCTCTGGCAAGATGATGTCACTGCTCCTGCTCTGAAAAAAAGTCCAAGAGTTGCCCTCCCCTGTGTTCCTTCTCCACTACACCACTGTTAACTATTAAAGGTAACCAGCCTAGGACTTGAAATCAGATAGCTGGAAACTTTTTTAAAAAGCCAGTTTTGAGACTCCAAGCTCATTTATTTCTCATTGCCCTGGATTGTATTGTTATTTTGATGGGACTATCAACATAGAAGCCATGGTTCTTTACAGAGGAACATAAGCAAAGAGTGAGGCAGCAACTGTAGGTTGTGAAGGGAGGAAATTAGGGTAACTAAGGGTGCAATCCTATGCATGTTTAGACAGGGGGGAAAATCCTACAATGTAGGCAGCAACTGAAGGTGTGAAGGGAGGAAATTAGGGTAACTAAGGGTGCAGTAAATAGTCAGGATTCAGGCCTGGTTTTGGCACGGAAACAGGTTTGGTCGCCCTGTATGATGACCTATGCTGGGGGAGAGACAGGGTGTGTGTGACCCTGTTGATACTCATGGATTTCTTGGTGGCTTTCAATACCATCGCCCATGGTATCCTTCTGGGGTGGCTGTCTGAGTTGGGAGCGGGGGGTACTGCATTGCAGTGGTTCTGCTCCTACTTAGAAGGCCAGCTCCAGAAGATGGTGCTTGGGGAATATTGCTCGGCTCTGTGGACTCTCCAGTATGGAGTTCCACAGGGGCCAGTTTTATCCCCCATGCTATTCAACATATACATGAAACCACTGAGTGGGGTCATTCGAAGTTTTGGAGTGTGTTGCCATCAATGCACTGATGACACGCAGCTCTATTTCTCCTCTTCATCTTCAGCAGCTGAGGCTGTGAATGTGCTAAACTGGTGCCTGTCTGCGACAATGGACTGGATGAGGGCTAACAAACTGAAGCTCAATCCAGACAAGACTGAGATGCTTGTCTGGATTAATGGGCGGTTCCTCTGTCCAGATGGAGGGTGTTCAACCTGTTCTGGATGGGGTTGCACTCCCCTTGAAGGAGCAGGTCTGTAGCTTGGGGGTTTTCCTTGAGCCATCCTTGTCACTTGAGGCTCAGGCGGCTTCAGTGGCATGAAGTGCCTTCTACCGGGTCTGGCTGGTGGCCCAGCTATGCCCCTATCTGGACAGGGATAGCCCAATTTCAGTAATCTGTGCTCTGGTGATCTCAAAGCTAGACTACTGCAATGCACTTTATGTGGGGCTGCCCTTGAAGACTGTTCAGAAGCTGCAGCTTGTGCAAAATGCGGCAGCCAGACTCATCACTGGGACCAGAAGTTCCAAACATATAACACCAGTTCTGGCCTGCTTGCACTGGCTGCCTGTATGCTTCCAAGCCTGATTCAAGCTGCTGGTCTTAACCTTTAAAGCACTACACGGCTCAGGACCACAATACTTGACGGAATGCCTCTCCCAACCACAATCTACCCAGACACTATGCTCAACATCTGGGGCCTTCCTCTAACTGCCACCTTCGAGGGAGGCTCGGAGGGTGGTAACAAGGGGGAGGGCCTTTTCTGTGGTAGCCCCCAAACTGTGGAACCAGCTCCCCCCTGAGGCCCACCTGGTGCCAACTCTACTATCTTTTCAGAGCCAGGTTAAGACTGCCCTCTATGTCAAGGCTTTTAACAACTCTAAATAGTGCATGGTGGGATGGTTATTTTAAACTTTTTACTGGTCACATTGTATTAACTTGTTTTAGCTCTTTAAATCATTTTTTTTAAAATTTGGTTTTAAATTTTGTATAATGTTTTTATTGTGTATATTTTATATTGTGCTTTATTGTATTTTTTTCTGATTGTTGTAAGCCGCCCAGAGAGCTTCGGGTATTGGGTGGTATAGAAATACTACTACTACTACTACTACGACGACGACTAGAAAGCCTCATTATCACCACATTCATTGGCCAGAGGAAGGAGAGCCCATCAACTGGCTGGAGCTCTGGCAAGATGATATCACTGCTCCTGCTCTGAAAAAAAGTCCAAGAGTTGCCCTCCCCTGTGTTCCTTCTCCACTACACCACTGTTAACTATTAAAGGTAACCAGCCTAGGACTTGAAATCAGATAGCTGGAAACTTTTTTTAAAAAGCCAGGTTTGGGACTCCAAGCTCATTTATTTCTCGTTGCCCTGGATTGTATTGTTATTTCAATGGGACTATCAACATAGAAGCCATGGTGCTTTACAGAGGAACATAAGCAAAGAGTGAGGCAGCAACTGTAGGTTGTGAAGGGAGGAAATTAGGGTAACTAAGGGTGCAATCCTATGCATGTTTAGACAGGGGGGGGAAATCCTACAATGTAGGCAGCAACTGAAGGTGTGAAGGGAGGAAATTAGGGCAACTAAGGGTGCTGCTGCTGAATTTTATTCAAGAGGAATTCTGGCAGCCAGACACAATTTCAGATGTTTGCACAGAAGTATTCCGGCAACTGGCCCAAAGGTCCAGAAATTAACCAGACCATTGTCGTTGGGTCCTCCTCCCCATTGGTTGACAGACTTATGCTGGTCATCCATTGTGCTACTTCACAACCCCTCATCTCTCCCTCCATTTCTGCAGTCATAGGCAGGCGCATCAAACACAGGAGGATTTCTGAGCCCTCAGTGGACCGTGGCGCATGACTGGTGTGAGCATCATTTGGCTCAGTGAGTCACTCACATCACAAGATCTGACGGGCAGGCTTGTGGTGATTCTGGGCAAATCTGGAGGTGTGGAGGGGCATGCAGTTTCAAAGTGATCCAGGAGAAATGACACGCCTCCTGAATAGAGAGGCACTTTCCAGTCCACACATGGATGCCTCAGGAGGGGATGTAAGCAGAATGTAGGAAGAGAGGATATTGATTCTGCCGTTAAGCATCACAAAAATAAAGGCAATGTAACCCCCGGAAAAGTCAACTGAACTGCGAATTGCCCCAAAGGCAAACCTGCTATTAGATTCTAAACCACTGCTGGCAATAACGAAAACACATTTAAGAAGTATCACCCTAGGCGTGAAAGGGAGCAGGGGAGAAGTTAAATAGTAACTCAGCAAAAAGCATCACTGTTGGAAACAGGTTTGGAATTCCACTGGTGTGTGTGTTGGAGCGGATCATAGTTGAAACAATTGCTAATTTGCTGACATGCCCAGGGCATGATCATCTTCTTCCACCTTCACTGGAGACCTGGGTTATTTTTCCGCACACCAATGAGCTCTTTCTTTGCTCTTTGGCTTTCTTAATGGGCAGAGTTGCTGCCGATGTAAAGTGAAACAGACAGGAGCTCATCCCTCAAACTACAGAGGTGGGAGGATTCAACCTTTCTGGAAATCAAGTCATGTGCCCTAGAGGTTCTCTGCCCACCCACCCACCCACCCCATTCCACAAAGTCAAACACATAGGAGTAGCTGAGGTCATCCAGGGCTGATCTACACAAACGGTTTTTGTTTTGTTTGTTTTTTAGCACAAGAGTTGCTCAAGGCTACTATTTCCCCCTCAAAATGAATGTGTCCAGATCCCTGAAGTCTACTGATAACAATCCCAGAAATCACTTAAACCTCTGATTCGTTTAGACGCCATAATCTACCACATACTATAAAGGTTTAAAAGTTTAAAACTAGAGTATAAAATAGAAGTAAAAAAACCAAAGTAAAACCTAGCAGCAAGGTGAACATCTAAAAGACAGTAAGGGTGCGATCCAATGAGGCTGCCTGTAACCCTCTGAACTTGGAGGATTATGGGCATCCTATGCAGAGCAGGAGGAGCGCGGAGGCAACCTTCACCTCTGTGCTCCTCCCACTCTGCAAAGCAGCTAGACGGCCAGTTCCGGCCATCTAACTGCGTTGCTTTGGACCGGGAGAGAAGGAGGCTGAGCGCTGCCACAATAAGTCATAGCACCGCAGGCAGCGCCGATCTCCTCCCCTCCCCTCCCTGCCCATTAGGAAGCTAATGACGGTGCTAGGCCTCATTGAGCAAATGTAAACAATATGTACTCAGCTAGTAAGGGGGATGTTGTGATATGTATCACATTCACAAGCTGGAGCACATTGTTTACACATGGAAGGGACAGAATGGCGGGTAAACAGGTTTATTATGTCTCTCTAGAATCTCGTGTTTTCGCAGGGGTTACTAAAGTGTGAGAACAAGATGAGCTCTGGTCACATGGTTTGTATGTTCTGGTGATGTATGAACTTGTTGTCTGTCTGGAGCCATTTTAGAGAGGAGCAGGACTGTTCTCTCTCTTCACTCTTTTCTTCTGACTATTGCTTGCTGGACTTATGCAACAATGTAGCGTCTTTGCTGAGGTGGGGTAAAGCTCAACTTGCTCCACTGGAATAAATGCTTGCTATGCATTGTACTCTGCACATGGACTGTAACTAGGAAATGTATACTCTGTAGAATATTACTTTGCTAAGTAAATAAACAGGTAGAATAGACCTGTGGAGTTACAGAGTTTTTTCCTTGCTATCTGCAAACGGGGGAGCTGGCTGCTGGAGTCGGATTACATGCTGGAAAGCTGGCTGGCTGATTGCATCCGAAACGCTGCATGCTGCGCAGAGAGAGGGGGAGAAAGATCTGGATTTCTGTGTGTGGAATTATGGGCCTCTACACACGAACAGGATTTTTAATCTCCCATCTCGCACACACGGGGCTCTGCTGTCACTCACGTGCCATCACTAAACCCCTTCTCTGAGGTCGCTCTTGAGACCTCAGAGAAGCAGCCAGTGCCGTTCTTTCCACACTGGTTGCGAGGGGGAAGGGCACTCCGACCATGGGTCCCCAGCTCCGAGGTCGGAGCTGTTTTCCAACCTTGGAGTTGGGAATCTGATTGATCCTATGGCCCTCTAGCGGGCCATAGGATCGCTCTGCCCCAGATTTAAAACGGAAACTGAAAGACTAAAATGCCTGGGGAAATAGGAAGGTCTTCATCTGACCCTGGAAACAGCACAACGTAGGCACCAGGTGAGCCTCTCTGGGCTAAGTTGAAAATATTCTCTATACCGGTGAGTGTTCCTCTGCTGGATACTGCTACAATGAATAGCAATAACAAACTTGCGACAATTACTAGTGATGTGATTCTTCGCATCTCCTCCACCCACCCACCTGTACTGGGAATTGCGGAAGATAATCGAGGAGTACAGGAGTGTTGTACAGAGTTCTTCCTCTATGCTGTCTGGGCTTGATCTAAAAAACTACAGATTGCTGCACTGTGTTATCAGCAAATGGCCTTGGCTAAGTTACTGGTATGTGACCTGGCTACTTGCCAGCCTGATGCAATGGTCAGCAACTTACCGGCATGTGACTCGGGCTGCCACCAAGGATGACACAGCACAGGTGTTATCATTTAAACACGAGGTCTGCAGCCCATGGAGTTTGATGCTAGAATTGTATATAAGACTAGCAAATGCAGCCTTGTGGTGTGGTGTGGTGTGGTGTGGTGTGGTGTGGTGTATGTGGTTGAAGTGTGCTGAGAAGGACAAAGAACCAGCAGGACCCCCTGACACGGATGGAGGAGAGAGACCGCGAGGCTGAGTGACTGCAGCGAGGACACAACTGATACTGGAGGCAGAGCTTCTTGACTGGTCAGTTGGTGACATTGTGGTTGCTGCCTGTCCAAGGTGTGGGGCTCTTACTAGGGGACTTGGGATTGTTGTACTCTGTATAATAAGGATCTTAATTCGCAATAAAAGATGTTTGGCTTGATCCTCCTGGATTTATTATGGCATGAGAATTCATTAAAGAACCCATGCCAAGCCCTTTGGGAAAACATTTGGCAGAACAACACCCCACCAGTTTCCAATTAGAACTGGACTCAAACCTCTGGGATCCTGGCTCAGTCCTATTGCATATATTCCCTTCTCAGTGCATGATGCAATCCTTCCCCACTGTTTCCCTTTCCCCTAAATTTACTGCTTAGAAAACTGCCAGGGGTATGTACAACAGCATCATGATGCAAGGAACCACAGGAAATATAGTTGCCATGGCCCCCACTCTCAGGATTCCATTTTGCATCCTTGGGGACAGCTTCCGTGCCTAATGCCTCACAAATAATTTGGGGGACTTGAATTACTATCCTGATTCCTGACCATCCTCCAGGCATTTGGCAAAATACTCTGACCTCCAGAATAGGTCCAGGACAGAGCAGATCCATACAGGGGCAGTGCTAGGTACCAAAAGGATCCTGGGCTCAGGCCCACAGGACATAAAAAATATATATGCAGAAATTTGCATATGCTAATTTACATATGCTCTAAAAAGTCTCTCTCTCTGTGTGTGTTTCTTTAAAGGACCCTGTCTCCTAAGGACACCCCTATTTGTAAAAAGGGATGTATGGACAGGGGAGAGGAGGGCACTTGGTTTCAGAAAAAAAACCTCAGGCAGAAAGATTCAAGGGGAGGCAGTAGGAGGTGAAGCACATGTGGGCAAAAAGCCAAGAAATCCAGGGGGATCAGATGCAACAGAGATCATCAGGGACCTGTATTTATTTCAGCAAGTGCCCATGGACTGCAGGGTGGTAGGGCAGATGGCGTCCCAGAGATTTGGGGCTCCAGCCCTAGTGGGCTGCCCCCTAACACTGCCTCTGGAACCATACCACAGCACTTGATGCAAGGCTCTTCCTATAACCCTGAACCGACTTCTTCATTCCAGCTTGTGTAAATAAATGCTGCGTGCAAACAACCTCCACTTTCTTGATGGTTTTCCAACATTTTCAATTAGTTCACTTGTGGCTGAAGGCATAAAACTGCCCAGGCAGAAGATGGAGGATGGGTCGGTCCCACCTGCTAGAAAGTCATGATCATGTGGGCTTCTGTTGCTGCCCATGTATCAGATCAGTGATTTAGCAAGTGAGCGATAATTGCATCCGCAGCCCTCAGAGGCACACAGACTGGCTGCAATAACAACAATGCCAAGAAATAGCACCAAACGGGCAAGTAGCGACTAATGCAAAATACTGACGGGTGCTACTATTGCAAAGCCAAAACAAGCAGAGCAGCAATCCCCACTGCTTCAGCCAGAAAGAACATCTGACATGCTATCTGCAAAGCAGAGCCAAGAATTGCTGGCCTCTTGCTCTGAATGCATTTGCAGACCAAAGACGAAGACCACTGAATTCCTTGCTTGGGAGGGGGGGGATCTCAGTTCCAGGAGAACAGAGTGCTTATGTGTGACGTTGCATTGGAAGATTGGTTCCAAATGCAGCTGGTATTGGCAGCTCTGGAATCACACAGTTGGAGGGGAACTCAAAGTCCATCTAGTCCATCCCCCTGCCAATGCAAAAAGTGCACTACTGTAGCATCCCTGATTGGTGGCCCCCAGCTTCTGCTTGAACACCTCTAATGAAGAAGAGTCCACCACCTTCTAAGGCAGCCTGTTCTGTTATCAAACAGTTCACACACCATCGGGAAGTTCCCTTTTCTCCCATACAAGTCTGCCCGGTCCTTAAGATCTTCTGGAGGGGCCCTTGCTTCATGTCAGAGGCGCATTTGGCAGTGACCTGAGAGAGGGTCTTTTTGGTGGCTGCTCCCAGGCGGTGGAAGGGAGGCTACATTTGCTCCCTCTCTGCTGTCCTTCCGCCAGCAGGCAAAGACCACTTTATTTAAGAAGGCTGAACTCCACCCCCAAAATAGGTTCACCACCATGGAGCACCATGGATAGCTCCCATGAAGCTCCAAATAAAACCTGCAAAACCTGCAATGGAAAAGGAGCCCCACCGGAATAGGAGTCACCAGCCTCCCCTGGCAAGAAGCTGTGCTACAACCCCTGCCAACGCTGAGTCCTGTCTGTGAGAAACTGTTGAGAAATCCTCCTCCCTCTGGAGAAATTCAGTGAAATTTCCCTCCCAATGCACTTCTATTGGTTATAAATTCTGTTATCACACATTCTTGACTTTGAAGTTTCTGGGTATTGTTACAGTCAGGATTTCTAATATAGCCCCTTCTTGTATGTATTTGGTATGTTTTACACAAATAATCACCTGAAAAGCACATGGATCCTAGCGTGATTTGCATAAAATCAGCCGATTTTACGCAAATCAGGCCAGAGCCACGTGCTTTTGAGGTGCATATTTGCCACAGAACATGCAAAATACCCCAATTTACGCAAATTATATAAAGTTATGCAAATTGTGCAAATTTCCTTAGCGTTTAAAAAAAAATGCGCAAACTGCAGCCTGTCTTAGAGATGGAAATCCGCGGAGAACCCCCAGCTCAACTCGCTTCCAATCATTGGGTTGGAAGCAGGCAGGAAGTCCGTCGAGCTCAAATGAGCCAGATTTCCCAATGTTGGCACATCCCTAGCGAGCTGGGGTAAGCAGAGGTAAGCGGGACGGAGTTTGGGAGTGTCGAGTCCGGCTAGTCCACTGGCTTTCCACCTGTTGTGCCTCCATTTGGGATGGAGGAGGAAGACATAGAGCAACCGAGCCAGAGTGTGTTTGGGGAGGGGCCAGGCACGGGTCATCTGCAGCCTGGCCAGCCCAGCTGTGCTGCCTTGCCAGTCAGCACTTGCTTAAAAGACCAGGGCCGGCGCTACCGCTAGGCCAACTAGGCGGTTGCCTAGGGCGCGCGGCTGAAGAGGGCGCGGAAACGCTGCGCTCCTCTTCGCTGCCGCTGCGCCTCCGCCGCCGCTGCGCCGCCAGGCCTCCGCCTCCCCACCCTCCTGCCTGCCGCCGCGCCTCCCCCCGCCTGCCCGCTCGCTCGCTTGCTCGCCGCTGTGCTTCCCCCCGCCCACCCGCCCGCCCGCTCGCTCGCTTGCCGCTGTGCCTCCCCCCGCCCACCCGCTGCCGCTGCGCCTCCCACTGCCATCGCCACCCCCCGTCACCCCCCCAACCCCCCCGTCACCTACCTTCATCGCGTCGCTTCCGGAGCCCCGCCCGCGTTGTTTTGGCGGGAGGAACCAGGGCAGAAGGGCTTAAACAGCCCTGTTGCCATGGTTTCCCCCGGCAAAAAACAGCGCGGGGGTCCCGTCGCGTCGCTTCAGGAGGAGGAGGAGGAGGAGGCAGCAGCAGCAGCAGCCGCCGCCACCGCAGCCAGGGCGGGGGGGAAGGTAGGTTGGTGGTGGCGGCGCAGGTTTTTTTTTTTTCTGCTTTGGAGAGGGGGGGGCGCTAAATATTTTTTCGCCTGGGGCGCCAAACTGCCCTGCACCGGTCCTGTAAAAGACAGGCCCCAAACACACTTCAGATGCTGGAAGCAATTGTTGTTGCAATCAGCCAGCCATAGCTGGACGCTCCTGCCAGATCCCGGACTGAGACTTGTGCATTTGAACTCCAGAACGACCTTGACGACTCTTTGGCCTGCTCCTAAACTGGCTCATGTTTTCTTGATTTTGGATACATATTTTGGCTTCTAACTTTGGACTGTGTGATAACGACTACGACTTATCTCTGGACCGGACTCATTTACAACACCACCCCATGAATGAAATCCTCAGACATCCCCAACACAAAACCAGAACCAGCAAAAAACACTGGGAAACCTACTTATTTGGCCCCAAAGTGTTACGGACTCATGTTTGCTTGCGTAGTGAGTTATGATTGCCAGAGTGTCTGTGTGTGAATGTTGACCTGTGGACCCCACCCTGTCCCTCTCCAACTT
Organism: Shinisaurus crocodilurus; assembly: GCA_021292165.1. Taxonomy (NCBI): domain Eukaryota; kingdom Metazoa; phylum Chordata; class Lepidosauria; order Squamata; family Shinisauridae; genus Shinisaurus; species Shinisaurus crocodilurus. The sequence continues at coordinate 300,313,557 of CM037876.1, forward strand.
CATGCCGGGGAAACAGTAACACCGGCCGAATCTTTGCCTATCCTGCAGCTTTCCCAGGGGGAGGAAAGCGGTAACACTCATGACTGGATGTTGACTCAACATGTGCAATTGTGTCGTGTTTCCTTTGGCTCTTTTGACAGTGCAGATCAATATATGGGTGCAGAACAATATATGGGTGGGGGGGCTGGATTGCCCCACACTGGACCTTCTGCAGGCCAGATGATGTCAGTGGGTGTGGCCATGCACAGTGATGTCGCTGCCCTCACCCATTTGAGTTTTTCAACATGCTGAGAGAGGCATGGAATTCCATGCTACCTTGAGGGCCCCTGGGCATACCGTGAATAGTTGCCGGCACCATTTACAACACAGACGGACCCCTTCTAATAGTTATATGCAAAGTACATACAAACATTTAGATTGCTTTTTGTTTGTTTAAACAAGAAAGAAAGAAATGTAATTAAATGTGCACATTCTCATTTTGAGAGGCCTCTTCCAAAACAGGATCCTGATTAAGGAGTGCTGTTTGCTATTCTGCTTATGCAACCATAAGAGCTCAAGCAAGAAAAACAATTCAGCATTCCTAAATTACTGTGATGTCACGCATACCAATCCTTGCACCACCACTTTCTGAGAAGTCCAAAATCTGACGGATAGCATTGCTGAGATCTGCACTGTGGTCCAGGAGGTATTAATTGATAAGGTCAGTTGTTCTTGGAAAGTCCCCAAGATCAAAGAAATAGAAAACCTTTCTGTTGTTGCTATTGTTAAAACAGTTGGAAGTCAGAGTGACCTAGGGATGGGTGAGAATTTAGTTTCAGATCATTTTTGATAAGGATTTACCAGAATTCTTAAATGTCTTCATATTCAGGATGGAAAGAACTTGAGTTTCAACCAGGGGGAGGCGGGTGAGTCCTATTTCAGTGGGGCACCTATTCCATCACAGGTTTTATTCGGAGCTTTATAGGAGTTATCCATGGTGCTGAAATCCACCCCCAAAATAGGTTCACCACCATGGAGCACCATGGATAACTCCTATAAAGCTCCAAATAAAACCTGCAATGGGATAGTAGGAGCCCCACCGGAATAGGAGTCACCCGCCTCCCCTGGTTTTAACAATTTGAATGTGGGAGAAACCCAAACTGACAAATTCATCCATCCAACAAGATCTGCCACGGACGGCCTTCTCCTTGTCCCATCAGCCAGAGCAGCCAGGCTGGTGGGGATTAGGAAGAGGGCCTTCTCTGTGGCAGCCCCCACATTATGGAACTTCCTCCCTAGTGACCTTCGCCATGCCCCCTCCATGATGAGCTTCCGCCGCGCATTAAAAACATGGCTGTTCAGGCAGGAATATGGGGTGGGTTAGGATTTTAAAATAATTTTTTATACTGTTTTAATTATCATGTTTTATTGTGTTGTTTTAATTGTACATCGCCCAGGGTGGCCGGGTGGCTGGCCAGATGGGCGATTAATAAATGAAATCAATCAATCAATCAATCAATCAATCAATCCAGGCCTAGGACCTTGAGTGCTTTGCTCTTCAAAGTCTGGGTTTCAATCCCTGTGCATTCAACCATGTTAGTGCTTAATTAGGGTCACTCACCACCCCTTTCTTCTCACAGGCTCCTCATCTTTAACAGCTGCATGGCAGGCGGGCACACCATGGTGCTCTCCGTGCTGGGAATAGCTGTACCGATTGAATGTGGTGATGCAGGTGGGTGAGAATTTTAAGTTCATTCATTTCTTTGATAAGAATGTATCAAAACCCACAAATTTCTCCATATTTGGGAAGGGAAGAACTTGAGAAAGTGAAATTGAAGATTCGTCCATCCCGACGAACAGCCCTTGCTGATCTACTGCAAATTGCCAGGAGATCTACCAGTATACCTCACTCTATTCTGTGCCTACCCTTGGATGTGTTGTGGCACCTGCCAGGTGCTTTCACGTGCACGCACCACTCTGTCTTTGCTGTTCCAAAAAGAAACCCGTGCACGCCGGTGGCTCCAGTGTCAGCGGGGCTGTGCATCCACTTTGGAATTTAGGCACAGAATCATAGAATAGTAGAATAGTAGAGTTGGAAGGGGCCTATAAGGCCATTGAGTCCAACCCCTTGCTCAAAGCAGGAATCCAAGTCAAAGCATCCCCGACAGATGGCTGCCCAGCTGCATCTAGAATGCCTCCAGTGTGGGAGAGCCCATGACCTCCCTAGGTCATTGGTTCCATTGTCGTATTGCTCTAACAGTCACAACCTTTTTCCTGATGTTCAGCTGGAACCTGGCTTTCTGTAACTTGAGGCCATGATTCCGTGTTCTGCACTCTGGGATGGTCAAGAAGAGATCCTCGTCCTCCTCCGTGTGACAACCCTTCAAGTACTTGAGGAGTGCGATCATATCTCCCCTCAGTCTTCTCTTCTGAAGGCTAAACAGGCCCAGTTCCTTCAGTCTCTCCTCATAGGGCTTTGTTTCCAGTCCCCTGATCACCTTTGTTGCCCTCCTCTGAACCCTTTCCAGTTTGCCTGCATCCTTCCTAAAGAGTGGTGCCCAGAACTGGATGCAGTATCAAGATGAGGCCTAACCAGTGCTGAGTAGAGGGGAACTAGTACTTCACATGATTTGGAAGCTATACTTCTATTAATGCAGCCCAAAATCGCATTTGCCTTTTTTGCAGCCACATCACATTGCTGACTCATATTCAGCTTGCGATCTGCAACAACTCCAAGATCCTTCTTGGAGATGCTGACAATGAAGCCACCCGCCTCCACTGAAAGAAACGGAAGTATATTAACCTCTTAGAGGGAGGATACTTTGGCTTGGGGAGTCATAGATTGGCAGCCAACCAATTCACACCCCTCTAAGGCCAGAACTTTACCGCCTTGCATCTACTCCTCAGGGCTGGCCCAAGGTGTTTTGCTGCCTCAGACAAAGGACAAGATGCCTCCACTCCATTCCACATAGAACAGCCAACCGGACTGACACTGCATTTCAATATGGCGGAAGGGAAGAGTCCCCCACTGCACCTAGGGGGCAGCCGGCTAGCTCAGGGGGCACAAGATAGACTACACGGGACATATGCCTCACTGCCTCTCTGTGCCCCCCCCCCCCGATATCTGCCACTTGAGAGGGCCTAATTGTAGGGCCAGTAGGGACTTGGGAGAGATCCGTTCAGTTTACATTTTAATGTGAACTTACCTAATTTGGCACTTCCAAGCCAGTATGCAAACCGAAACTCAGTCATCCTTTGAAATTTGCACTTCTCCGAATTTTGCAGTAGACTTCTTCAATCGAAAAAAATGCATGCATACATTGGGAGGAAATAATGTTTTAAAATGCATTATATCCGGCGAATTGCTCGCAAAACACAATGTGTACAGTGGTGCCTACATAGAGGAATGCATCAGGAGAAATGTGCACAAAAAAATGCTTATGAACTTTAAAAAATAAATAAATCTCTGAACCACACTGAAGACTGTAGAAATTCTCAAAGTTCAAGACAAACTGAGAGCCAGTGTGGCGTAGTGGTGAGAGTGTTGGACTGGGACTCGGAGATCCGGGTTCTAGTCCCCGCTCTGCTGTGAAACTCACTGGGTGACTTTGGGCCAGTCGCTGACTCTCAGCCTAACCTACCTCACAGGGTTATTGTGAGGATAAAATGGAGAGGAGGAGAAAGATTATGTAAGCCGCCTTGGGTTCCTTGCAGGAAGAAAGGCGGGGTATAAATATAATAAATAAATAAATAAATAAATATTGTTTGGCTTTGGCTACATAAAGACCAGCACTTAGAGAATTGAGGCCACTACGGTGTAGTGTAGTGGTGAGAGTGTTGGACTGGGACTCTGAAGATCCAGGTTCTAGTCCCCGCTCTGCCATGAAACTCACTGGGTGACTTTGGGCCAGTCACTGACTCTCGGCCTAACCTACCTCACAGGGTTGTTGTGAGGATAAAATGGAGAGGAGGATTGTGTAAACCGCCTTGGGTTCCTTGGAGGAAAAAAGGTGGGATATAAATATAATAAATAAATAAAAAATAAATAAATAAATTTAAGACTGGAAAGATGAGAAATTGAGAGAAAACGAACTGGACAGCTTTGTCCATCCCTAAGTCTGGGGCTCGGGCCTGCTCTCCCTTTCTCCCCAGTGACTTTAATACTGTAAGATGTGTGATGTCATCCCATCGTGATTCCACCACACTCCACTTCATTGGCTGCCACTTGTGGGTGCAATGAAACTCACACAATGTGATGGTGTCACATCACACATTTTGCCTTCCCAAACTTTACAGGAGAAGAGGAAACACAGGGGCGGGGGGGGGGGGGCTTTCCTTTGGCAGCAATGCAACTTCAGCACGAAGCCCTGGCTTCAGGTGTTTCTGAATGTTCTTGGCACTAGATAGCTGCCATTACTTCAGATAATTTCTGCTACAAAAGTTTCAAGGGCTCCTCTGGAGTGTTCCCCATCAAAACACAGTGAAGACAGCATCTCCAAATGCTGAACAAACAGCTGTGCCGAGGTACCGTCTCCCTGCTCCTTTCTTGACTCGCTTCCAAATTATATTTTGGAAGCCGTTTAATTTCTCTGTGGAGCGGTCTTGGAACACACACCGGGCTCTTTGTGGACCACTGAAAAGAGTTGTAAATCTAGATGGCACATTCTCCCAGGCAGCATAGTTTACAAATGGAACAAGCTTGCATTTTATTGCTCCAGATTTCGAAGAAAATGAGCAATCTAACATCTCTGTGGGTATCCCACCCACCCCCTTCACCCCAATCTCCAATTGATAGCATGGCAAATTACGTAGAGAACAGAATGTATCTTGCTACAGCCATGTTGATGGCTGTTTTTACAGGCAGAAACCACTGCACTTCCAAGACCAACAAAACAAAACAAAACAGTATCAGTCAAAGAATTGCCTAGGTGGTTCAAATCAAGATCTAAGATTCAGCTCCCCTCATTAGTTCTTTCTTCCTGGGACATGTGAGGGGTATCCTTGGGCAACTGTCAAGTCTCCAGAGTTTCTGAAGGGCCCACCAGTGAGCTCTGATTCACCACTATTGAGGTGGAGGAACAGCCACTGCCACCTGGCTTCCCTCTCTCAGTAGTGGCTCCTCCTCCATGTCTACTGCCCAGAAGGAGAGGACAAGAGGCACCATTTGCTGCTTCTCCCTATCTCCTGGAATTTCTTTACAGTCCTCAGCCTACTCTACAAAAATAACTCACGTCACTAGGCACTTGGTGAAATTTCAGACCCAGTCAAATTGACAATTTCCCCTTCCCTTGTAGAAGTTGGACTGCAAATATTTACCGTTTCTTGAGTGACTCAAGTGTTCCACGTCACATTCCATGGCAGCATGGCAGCTTAGCCAATTGGTGTCAGAAGCTTCAGTGGCACAGGTATTATACATGTAGATAGAATAGATTTGTTTGTCAGACTAACAACACAAATAGTACTGGACCTGAACTAAATATTCACAACGAAAATGAGTTTCCATACACTCAGTCTGCATGGGAATGTAAGCCCTTGTACGTATACTGTAAAATTAGTTTCTTCATTCTGACTGAAGGGTGATCACACGGCAACAAAGATTTTACAGAAGCAGCCTGGTTTCCCTTCTTGTGCAGAAGATAGGCCTATTGCGTGTGTGTGTGTGTGTGTGTGTGTGTAATTGAAAGAAAACCATGTCTGCAATGGCCCCTCTCTTATTGAGACACTTATTGTAGGCTTTAGTTGCATTCCAGATCATTGTGTTGAGGGGGCTCTTGGGTCAGACTAGGGCCGTACCCTCTGAGGTGGGCTTAGAGATGTAGTCTGTCCCCTTCTGGACTGTGGGTGCATAACTTCCTTGGCTACAACATTACTATTCCCTTGATGTGTGATGCAGAAGATCGCTCAGCTTTGCAAGCTTCAACATGGGTCAGGATTCTCCTTGAAGGACCACTTGCACCCATGCAAACCTGCCCACCCTTTGTGATCAACATCAGAGGCCCTGCTTGTGTGCCCACCTATCAAAGCAAGTAGGTGAGTGGCCTTTGAGGGATAATGCCTCCTCTGTAGTGGCCCCTGATTGTGGAACTCTGACTGTTAAAGCAATATGCCAATGGAACCAACTACCTAGGGAGGTCGTGGGCTCTCCCACACTGGAGGCATTCAAGCTGCAGCTGGACAGCCATCTATCAGGGATGCTTTGGGTTCCTGCATTGAGCAGGGGGTTGGACTTGATAGCCTTGTAGGCCCCTTCTAACTCTACTATTCTATGATTCTATTCTATGTTTCTAGGTTTAGGGGCCAAATATGGCCCTCCAGGTTTCCCTAGATGGCCATGCCTACTTTCTCCCAACCACTGATCGTTTGGTGGTTTCCCAGCTTTTCCATGGTTTTCCCTCCGTTATGAAAGGTTGAATTTCCTCTCATAAGCCTTAGTTACTGGCAGTAAGAGCTTTAAGCTAAAATATGCTGGTATTTTTAGTATTTTGGCCTGGCCCCTTTTGCCTTTGGCCTCAGCCATCATTGGAATGTGGCCCCCCGAGAGCTTCTCTGAAATGGAATTTGGCCCTCAGGCTGGAAAAGGTTGAATGCCCCTGCACTAAGACAATGTCATAAGGGGCCTTGAGCAGCAGAATAGAACTCATAATGTGTCCTTCAAATGTATACGACTGCCTTGAAGTTCAGCCCAATAATTTGTTCATTATTTATCTATTTGATTGATACCTCTCCTTTTATACCAAGGAAATGGTGCTCAAGGTGGCTGACACAACCCCCCCCCCCAGAAATGATAAAATAAAAAGAATCATAAAACAAATGCATTAAAAACACAATGAAAACACAACAATAAAAGAATAAAAACAGCACCCAACCCGACAGACCAGCTTACGTGCCAAAGGCCTGCTTGAATAAAGATGTATTTGCCTGTCAGTGGAAGGATAGCAGAGAGGTGGCCAGACTAGCCTTCCGCTGCAAAGAGTTCCAAAGCCAGGGAGCAACCACCAAGAAGGCCCTCTTCCCGCTCGGCCATGAAACTCGCTGGGTGACTTTGGGCCAGTCACTGACTCTCAGCCCAACCTACCTCGCAGGGTTGTTGTGAGGATAAAGTGGAGAGAAAGAGGAGGATTATGTAAGCCACCGTGGGTTCCTTGCAGGAAAAAAAAGGCAGGGTATAAATATAATAAATAGAAATAAATAAATAAATAAATAGGGACTTACTTGTCCCATGTGATGTATTAGCCTGCGAAACATGGACTATCTATAAACATCACTTCCACCTCCTTGAAAGATTTCATCAACGTTGCCTCCGGAAAATCCTGCGAATTACTTGGGAAGATAGGCGAACAAATATCAGTGTACTGGAAGAAGCAAAGCCTACTAGCATTGAAAAAATGATCCTTCAACGCCAACTTCAGTGGACCAGTCATGTTGTTCGAATGCCTGACTGCCGTCTCCCAAAGCAATTACTTTATTCCCAACTCAAGGATGGAAAGCGGAATACCGGTGGTCAATATAAGAGGTTTAAAGATGTTCTTAAGGCCAATCTAAAAAAATGCAATATAAACATCAAAAACTGGGAAGCTCTGGCCCATGAACGATCTAACTGGAGGTTGGCCTTTCACAAAGGTTCTATGGACTTTGAAGAAGCTCAAGTGCAAGGTGAAAGGGAGAAACGTGCTAAGCGAAAAGCACGTCAAATGAATCCTTTACAAGACCATCTTCCATCTGGTAACCTGTGTCCTCACTGTGGGAAGCTGTGTGGATCTAGAATTGGCCTCCACAGTCACTTACGGACCCATCGCTAGAGTCTACACAATTTTCTTTAGAATTTTCCTCCTTTTAAAATCTCCTTTTTGTAAATTTTCTTTTCTTTTCTTTTCTTTTTATCCTGGAAGACAATCTTACTCGGTCACGAGTGATCGCCTGACTGACTGACTGACTGATTAGCCTGATATTTTCAGGAGAGGAATATTCTATCTAGTCCACGAAAGCTGATGCCACAATAAATCTGTTAGTCTTTAAGGTGCCACAAGGCTCATCGTTGTTTTTACTGCAACGGACTAACATGCCCACCTCTCTGGAAATTGTTAAATGCTTCTGTTTCCACTTTATTTATTTATTTCATTTTTGTACCGCCCAATAGCCGAAGCTCTCTGGGCGGTTTGCAACAATTAACAAGACAGTCCCTGCCCGCAGGCTTACAATCTAAAAAGACACGACACACAAGGGAAAAGGAATGGGGAGGGAAGAAGGGGGAATATTAATTACTACTTCCAGCAGTAATTCTCTGTGTAGAAGTCTCAAGAAGTTAGCCCTGGGTGGGGGGCAGTCCAACCGGAGCAGGCCCTGATGTTCGTTCCCTCTGCCTGCTCCTGCCTCCTTCGCTCCTTCCTCTTCCCCACAGGACCCTTGATGTCAGTTTCTATTTCCACTTGAATTGTAACTGAAGTTTTGCCACTGGGAGATCCCTCCACACCCGCCCCAACCCAGAATGCTAAACACTTTCGGGACATACCTGCCAAATTTTATTAAATCACAATAACAATTCAGTGGTGTTTTGTTTTGTCTTCTTTTAATTGTCACAAACTCACAATGATAACCGCAAGCTCTGATCTACATAGAAAAAGCACATCCCTCTTCATATGTCTCATCTTGGCAGACAAATCATAAGGAGGCAATGGATTCCAGTTTCTCTAAACGTCACCCATAAATACCTAGATGTCAGTCTCCTAGACACAATCTCCCTATTAATTTCAGGACTGTCAGTGGTGCTTCACCCATTGGTTCTAACTTGGTATGAGAAGCTGTGTTTCTGCTTCCACTAATTTACCATCATCAGGAGACAAGTGGGACAGGCAACAAGACGTTGTAGTGTGGAAAATACCATTTAAACATGAGTTCTGTTAGGAAAAAGTGCTTGGAAAAAATGAGTGTATTGGGCAAAATTGCATACAAAATCGACATATTAGGAGAAATGTGCACAATGCTGCCTATGGATTTTCATGTGAGCTTTAAAAATATATATGTCCTCCAAGTTCATGATGAACCTGGTTCATCCCAAGAAGCTGATCAGTGGGAGGTTCAGGACAGATAAAAGGAAGGACTTCTTCACACAGCACATAGCTAAACTGTGGAATTCACTTCCACAAGATGTGGTGATGGCCGCCAATTTGGAGGGCTTTAAAAGAGGATTGGACAAATTCATGGAGGAGAAGGCTATCAGTGGCTACTAGTCCTGATAGGCTAGATGCTAGCTCCAGGATCAGAGGCAGTAGTATGCCTATTTACTCCAGTTGCTGGGGAACATGGGCGGGAGGGTGCTGTTGCCCTCCTGTCCTGCTTGTGGGTTTCCCGTGGGCAGCTGGTTGGCCACTGTGTGTGTGAACAGAATGCTGGACGAGATGGACCATGGGTATGATCCAGCACGACTCTTCTTATGTTCTAACCAAAATGAAGACTGGAGAGATTCTCAAAATTTGAGATGAACCAAACTTCAAGCTGGAAAAAAGGAGAAACTGAGACAAACAAGACTTGATGGATGCAGCCATCCCTATGCAGCAGGTGCTGCATCTGGTCTGCTGTGCCTCAGGTCCACACAGTCTGGCAGTAAAATAATAGTGCAGAGAAGATCTCATTTCCAAGGACATCCATGAAGCAGGGGCTAATTAAATAAAGAATTCTGACTGGTATCAGCTGTTTCACCAAAGTGTTTTTTGTCACTCTGTAACTAAAGACAAAGATGGGCTCCTTTCTGAGAGTGTGTGTGTACATGAAGCTACTGTCAAAGCAATTCTTTCAGCCTGTGGCACTAGATGAGTTAATTATGACTTCTTAATTTCAAGAGACAAAGCATCAATCGCGATCACACAAACACCCATCAGCGCAACGTCTTTGGCTTATGATTACCAGTTGCCTTGTCAAAACTAAGCGTTTAATAAAGATTCATAGAAACGAGATAAGACGAAAACAATAGTGAGTCACCCGAGCTGGGCGTATTAAGCAAAACTTGTGTATTGCTGCTAGGCAAAAATGGAAATTAGAGACTTTGCTTTGGTCTAGTAGATTATGCTATTTTTGGATTGAAATCGGCAGATGTCTGCATCAACCAATCGGAAAGCCAAATCTCATCGGTTAATTAAAGTGTTACTGACAGCAAGGACCACTGAATTTCATTAATTTGTCGAAGGAAATGGCAAAGAGCTTGTCAAGAGTTGTGTCACCCTGGGGGCAGTGAAGTTGACTATCTCACAGTCCTAGTCCGATGCAAAAGACCCCAGGCACACAGGGCAAAAGAATGAGTCATGATGCCGAACACAGGAAAGGGAATACTGTGGGCAGTTCTGGCCACCGCATGTAAAAACGGATATTGTAGAGTTGGGAAAAGGGGCAACTAAAATGATCAAGGGGCTGGAGCAACACCCTTATGAGGAAAGGTTAAAACATCTGGGATGGTTTAGCTTTAAAAAAGGTGAGAATGGGGAGACATGTCATAGAGATGTACAGAATTATGCATCATGTGGAGGAAATGGATAGGGAGACATTTTACTCCTTCTCTCCTAATGCTAGAACCCAGGGTCATCCCCTGAAGCTGATTGGTGGGAGATTCAGGACAGATAAAAAGAAATAGCACTCCTCAAGTACTTGAAAGGTTGTCACACAGAGGAGGGCCAGGATGTCTTCTCGATCATTCCAGATTGCAGGACACGGAATAATGGGCTCAAGTTACAGGAAGCCAGATTCCGCCTGGACATCAGGAAAAATTTAGAGCAATACAACAATGGAATCAACTACCTAGGGAGGTTGTGGGCTCTCCCACACTGGAGGCATTCAAGGTGCAGCTGGACAGCCATCTGTCAGGGATGCTTTGACTTGGATTCCTTCATTGAGCAGGGGGTTGGACTCGATGGCCTTATAGGCCCCTTCCAACTCTACTATTCTATGAGTCTAGGATTCTATAAGAACTTCTTCACACAGCACATAGTTGAACAATGGAATTCATTTCCACAAGGTGTAGTGATGGTCACCACTTTAGACGGCTTTAAAAGGGAATTGGACACATTTATGGAGCATAAGGCTATCAATGGCTACTAGTCCTGATGGCTATATACTACCTCCAGTATCAATGGCAGTATGCCTATATACACCAGTTTCTGGGGAACATGGGTGGGAGGGTGCTGTTGCACTCATGTCCTGCTTGTGAGTTTCCCGTGGGCAGCTGGTTGGCCACTGTGTGAATAGAATGCTGGACTAGATGGACCCTTGGTCTGATCCAGCAGGGCTCTTCTTATGTTCTTATGAAAGATGGCTGCCAACTTCCACCCACCCACCCAACATACTATACTGAGTCCTTTTCTTCCCATAACATTTAATATGGAAAATATGCAACATGATGTTGGTACTGTTAGGTTTTGCATGGTGGGCAGAACGAGATTGTCACCTCACACAAAGTCTCCTGATAGTCACAAGGGGGTCTATGAGTCAGAGCCAGTTTGGAGACAACATGTTGTGAACAACAGGTTTTATAATTGGTGAGTAATATCCTATTTATAGGTACAGGCTCTTCCTATAAAGGTTGGGGTAAGTCAACATGTTGTCACATCACAGTCACTTCACTTCAACTTCATTTTCATTCACACATCTTCTCACTTGAGACCACTTGGGTCTTGGACGGGAGCTTCACTGGACTACTTTGTATCTGCAATGATGTAGTGAGACAGAGTAATCTCTTCTGCGTAAGAGAAGCCTGCATTGATTGCCTTAATCCCATGTACAAATGGGTTTTACAAATAAACTCTTTAATCTTTATAATCTACTGTTATTTCCTGTTTCCGTCTGTGGGATTGGGAGTCCCTAGCTTTGGAACCCCAGCCAAACTCTCACAGGTACATCCCCATCTCCTCCTGGCAGCAGCCAATCATGTGGAGCAGGGGTGGAGAAATGCACAATGTGATTAGGGAATTATTGGCCGCATCACCACCTATGTCAGTGGAGCAAAACCTCAGGCCTGAGGGCCACATCTGGCCCTCCTGGAGTCACAATCCGACCTTCTGAGGTTCCTCAGATGACCACCCCCCTTCCCTTGGCCCCACCCCCTTCCCCCCACTGCAGATCATTTGGCATCTTCCCGGCTTTTGCAGTCTCCCCCCCCCCCCCCAAATTCTAAAGAGGTTGAAATGCTGCTCCTAAGGCTTAGTCACTGGGAGTAAAAGTTTTAAGATAAAATATGCTTGGTTTTATTTGTATGTTTGGCCCCACCCCTTTTTCTTTCAGCCCCACCCACCACTAGAATCCCCCCCCCCGGCTTATCTGAAATGGAATGTGGCCCTTGGGCTGAAAAGGGTTCTGCAGCCCTGTCCTAAGTCCTATGTAATGGAAAAAAGACGGGCAATGTGCCCCATCAGACTAGTCAGAACAGGTGACTTGAGGAATCTCAAGAATTTAGGGATGTTCAGATTTTGTTAGATAAATTCCGTCTGTGTTTCGAGGATTGTCAGGCGTCTTTCGGTCCCTCGTCTGCTCATTGATGCAATCAGATTTTTTAAAAACCAGAATTTTGTTAATTGCAAATTTTGTTAATAGTGCAAATGCACTAATGTGCATTAGTTAATGTGAACTCATGCCGATGCATATTTGTGCAAATCCCCCCTCCTGCAAGTGAAAAACCGATCTGCAAGCCCGTGAAACTGGCACGACTCAGAAAAAGCCGGTCCCCTGCTGAGTCTGAACTCATTTCAATCTGTTGCGGATTTCTCTGACGTCTCTAACCAAGAGAGTCCTGCTGGCTCTATATAACTGTTGCTCCAAGCTTGGTTCCCAAGTATGAACTTAGGAACATATAGAAAGCTGCCTTACACTGAGGAGGAAGAGTCAGAGGCCCCAGTTGGAGGCAGGACATTCCCAGCCGGGAGAAACATCACTTCTTTGCCCTTGATTTCTTATGGGGAAGCAGTATTGTGGCCCAGTTCCTGCCTGGGCTCGCACCGCAACAGGGGCCTGAGCCCATGGAAAAGCCTGCTGAGGTCCCAGACACTCAGGAAGAGGGGGACCCAGAGGAGGAGGCTGAGCACCCCCCAAGTCCCAAGAAGCGATGGCCCCAGAGGAGGCAAGCCCAACTCAGGGAACCTTGTTGAAGTGCCAGGCTGCAGCAGGCAAGTACATCACGGTCCTCTCCACGCTGGAAACCGCTGTACCTATTGATTTTTGGCTGGTGCAGATGGGTGAGAATTTCATTTAAGTTCATTCAAAAAATCTTCATATTCAGGAGAGAAAGTATCTGAGATTCAAAAAAAAAATAAAAATCAAATGTGGGAGAAAATGAATCTAAGAGATCCTTTCATCCCTTTCCTCTCCTTTCCCTCTCTCATTTTTAGGGCTTTAAACTTTAGCCCGTGGGATTTTTGTTTTTGTTTTTGCGAAGTCTTCAGATCTAGATGATAGCTGGGTCATCTGTTTTTGTGAGCTACCATAGAGCATTTGGGTGGGTCTGAAAGATGGGAAATCTGTCTGTGAAAACTACTACTGCTACTACAGTAATACCTTGGATTGCAAGTAGCTTGGTTTGAGAGCGTTTTGCAAGACAAGCAAATTTTTAAATATTTATTTAATTTTTTTTGACTTGATATACAAGCGATGTCTTGCAATACAAGTACTGTAGTACGGCTTAAATTAAAAATCTCTGTACAAATTTTTTTTGGGGGAGGATTTCGTTTTGATATAAGAGTGTTTTGGATTACAAGCACGTTTCCGGAACGAATTATGCTCTCAATCCAAGGCGTGACTGTACTACTACTACTACTACTACTACTACTAATGTAAAATCAACTAAGAATCTACTCCAGTCAGTCTGCCCCATGTTAACCTACCTATATGTGCAGAAATAATTAGACACACACTTAGAAGAAAAGAAAGCCTTACACAAGTGAAAATGATAATCATTGCTTTTTTTCAGCAGCAACATTTTTTACTCGCCACATGGGACTCGACCACTAGATGTCCCTCTTAGCTGCATAGCAACCCTCATGGTTTCCTTCCTGCTTGCTTGACGAAAGGCGAAAAAGGTAACCCCCAGTTTGCATGGGAAGTTTATTCGTTTGTATCCAAACCAGAGCTGAAACCAAACTCATGTATCATGTAGTTTAGCCCTTAAATATTAAGCGTGCTGCTTAACCTCCCTCTTTTACATACAAGCAAGTGTGGAAGCCCGAGCCGGATCAGAACCACCATGCAGGGTAGGGGAAGTTTAAACTTTCCCCTCTCAGCTGCTTGTTTTCCTAAAGTCACTCCCCCCCCTGTGCGCACTCGCGTACACACACACACACACACACACACGGACTAAAGGAAGGAATAAAATGCCCCATTTTAAACCCCCACATGTGGGGTGTGTAGATTTAGGAACACAAGCCTAAACTTCTCCTGCCCACATGCAGTGGTCCTGAACTACATGAGGGCTGATGCGCTTACTTGAAAGTAAAAAAAAGAATAAGAGGCTAAGCTACATGCTATGTATTTAACACAGGGGTGGGCAACTTGTGGCCCTCCAGATGTTTTGGCATACATCTCCCATCAGCGCTAGGCAGGATAGCTAATAGTAAGGGTGACCAAGCAGAATAGTAGTTTGGTCCTCACCTTGGAGCTGTGCAGCCTTTTTTTTTTTGTAGGCTATGAAGGTGCGCCTCAACTTTTGCTGATGTTTTGTGGGGAGAACCACAAAGTTTGCCCATTGTGCTGTCTTTCTGGATCCCCCTTTTACGTCAAATCCATTTCTTCTATGGCTGTTCACGACCATGATGAATGCCACCCTCTTGGTCTTCCAGCACTGGAATCATAGAATCATAGAATCATAGAAAAGTAGAGTTGGAAGGGGCCTACAAGGCCATCGAGTCCAACCCCCTGCTCAATGCAGGAATCTAGGTCAAAGCATCTCTGACAGATGTCTGTCCAGCTGCACCTTGAATGCCTCCAGAGTGGGAGAGCCCACGACCTCCCTAGGTAGTTGATTCCATTGTCTTATTGCTCTGACAGTCAGGAAATTTTTCCTGATGTTTAGGTGGAATCTAGGTTCCTGTAACTTGAGCCCATTATTCCGTGTCCTGCAAACTGGGATGACCGAGAAGAGATCTTTGCCCTCCTCTGTGTGACATCCCTTCAAATACTGGAAGAGTGCGATCATATCTCCCCTCAGTCTCCTCTTCTGAAGGCTAAACATGCCCAGTTCTTTCAGTCTCTCCTCATAGGGCCTTGTTTCCAGTCCCTTTATCATCCTTGTTGCCCTCCTCTGAACCCTCTCCAGAGTAGTGCCTGCTGCCTAGGGCAATCCTGGATGCCAACTTATTTTCTCATGCTTCGCCGCAGAGTCTAGTGCTAGAATAGAGTTCTTGTGTCGCCTAGGCAACTGGGAAACTCTTTGGGCAAGATGGTGCTGATCATCATCACCATGAACGGCCACAGAAGAAACAAAACTAGATATAAATTGGGTTTTAGGGGGATTGCATTCCTCCTAACACCTCCAAATCTGCCCCCCCAATTTTCTACTGGCTGATACTTCAGTTCAGCCCTAACTAGAGATGTATGAGAAATTCATCTCAGTTCATTTTTCATCAGGATTTTACCCACCTTGCATCTTCTGGATGGAACACGAACCCAGACGCAATTTTTATTTATTTATTTATTTATTTATTATTATTCGCATTTATCTATCGCCCATCTGGCCGGCCAACCGGCCACCCTGGGCGATGTACAGAAAATAAAACAGAACAAAATACATTAAAACATTTTTCTCCATTAAAATACATTAAAACAGTATAAAATTTTAAAATCTTAGCCCACCCCATATTCCCGCCTGAATAACCAAGTTTTTAATGAGCGGCGGAAGCTCAGCAGAGAGGGGGCATGGCGGAGGTCACTTGGGAGAGAGTTCCATAGTACGGGGGCTGCCACAGAGAAGGCCCTCTTCCTCGTCCCGACCAGTCTAGCTGCTCTGGCTGAAGGGACAAGGAGAAGGCCGTCTGTGGCAGATCTTGTTGAGCGGCCCACTTGGTGTTGCTGGAGACGCTCCTTGAGATAGACTGGACCGGAGCCGTATAGGGTTTTAAAGGTCAAAACCAACACCTTGAATTCAGCTCGGCAAGCAACTGGTAGCCAGTGTAGCTCCTTGAGCACTGGCGTGATGTGATCCCGCCGGCGGCTGCCTTTAACCAGGCGAGCCGCCGCGTTCTGTACCAGCTGTAGCTTCCGAACCGTCTTCAAGGGTAACCCCACGTAGAGCGCATTACAGTAGTCTAGGCGAGAGGAGACCAAGGCATGAACCACTGATGGGAGCAGATGATTAGGAAGGTAGGGGCGCAGCTGCCGTATCAGATGGAGTTGATACAGCGCCGCCCGGCTCACAGCTGCCACCTGAGCCTCCATGGACAGCTGGGAGTCTAGAATGACCCCCAAGCTGCGGACCTGGTCCTTCAGGGGGAGATGTACCCCATTCAGCACCAGGTCAACATCCCCTAACCTCCCCTTGTCCCCCACCAGAAGTACCTCGGTCTTGTCGGGGTTCAGCTTCAGCATATTCCTTCCCATCCAGCCACCCACTGACTCCAGGCACTTGGACAGGGTCTCAACGGCCAACCTCGGTGAGGATTTAAAAGAGAGGTAGAGCTGCGTGTCATCTGCATACTGATGACACTGCACCCCAAACCTCCTGATGATAGCTCCCAAGGGCTTTAGGTAGATGTTGAACAACATCGGGGAGAGGATGGAACCCTGCGGCACTCCACAAGTGAGCAGCCGAGGGTCCGAAGCCTTCTCCCCGAGAACTACCCTCTGGTACCTTCCAGAGAGGAAGGACTGGAACCACTGCAATACAGTGCCTCCTATGCCCAACCCCTCCAGGCGGTCCAGGAGGATACCGTGGTCAACGGTATCAAAAGCCGCTGAGAGATCGAGGAGGACTAGAAAGGAGCATTCGCCCCTATCCAAAGCCCTCCTCATATCATCCACCAAGGCGACCAAGGCCGTCTCCGTCCCATGTCCAGGCCTGAAGCCCGACTGGCACGGATCTAAATAATCGGCTTCATCCAAGTGTGCCTTCAACTGAGCACCCACCACCCGCTCGATCACCTTGCCCAGAAATGGTAAATTGCAGACTGGGCGGAAGTTGTTCAGATCCTGGGGATCCAAGGAGGGCTTCTTTAGAAGAGGTCTTATTACTGCCTCCTTGAGGGCTGATGGCATAACTCCCTCCTCGAGGGAGGCATTCACCACCGCCTTGATCCCCTCACCCAGTCTCTCCCTGCAGCTCATAATGAGCCAGGACGGGCAAGGGTCAAGCAAGCAGGTGGTCGGCCTCACAGATGAAAGCACCTTGTCCACTTCATCAGAAGGAAGAAGCTGGAACCGATCCCACAAAACCGGTCTGCCATTGGCCTCCTCCCACTCACTCCCTGTGTCCACAACGTACGATATCCCACTCCTAATCCGATCAATTTTATCTGCGAAGTGCTTCACTAAAGCCTCACAGGAGGCTTTCGACTGTTCCATTGGGTCCGGAGCGGCTGGACCGACCAGACTCCGGACCACTTGGAACAGCCTCCTGGGGCAGCACTCTGCAGACGCAATGGAGGCAGCATAGAATTTCTTTTTTTCTGCCTTCACCGCCACCCGGTAGGCTGAAGATGCAGCTCTAACCTGTGTGTATATTTATACCCTGCCTTTTTTCCTGCAAGGAACCCAAGGCGGCTCGGCTTACATAATCCTCCTCCTCCCCCTCCCCATTTTATCCTCACAACAACCCTGTGAGGTAAGTTAGGCTGAGAGTCAGTGAGTGGCCCAAAGTCACCCAGTGAGTTTCATGGCCGAACGGAGACTCGAACCTGAATCTCCCGAGTCCCAGTCCAACATTCTCACCACTACGCCACACTGGCTTTCTGTGGTTGAAGTCTGTACATTTCCAAGCTTGCAATAAGATTCCCGAAACAAACCAAAACTGTGTTCAAAAATGCATACATTTCAAAATGAGTGCATTTCACACATGTGCACAAATGCGCTTTAATCATGGGAGAAGAGTGCTTGCATTTCACAGATTTTCATGCGAAAAGTAAAGAAAAACCGAATGCTTGCGATCTGATACAGGCTCAAGTCAGAATGAGCCTTGAGATGGAATTTGGAGTACTTCTCTGAGCTCAGGTTTTGCTGATTCACACACCCCTAAATCTGCCTAAGCTAGCAATCTGGAATGTTTCTTTTTTTCAAATGTACTGTGATTTATACTATAAACTGGCAAGGGTGACATATACCTTGGTCACATCTAGATTGGAATACTACAGTGTGGTCTACATGGGGGCCACCACTAAAAGTCTGTGGAAACTTCTGACTGGTTCGGAATATGACAGCAAAGGCCTTGGTGGGTGCTTGCACCTGTTACCACATGACACCCAGCTGCACTGGTTTCCGGTTCATTTCTGGACAAAATTCAGAGTGCTGATAATTACCGTTAAAACCCTAAAGCAGTGATCTTCAACCTTGGGTCCCCAGATGTTTTTGGCCTACAACTCGCAGCATGCCCCAGTCAGCATAGCTGGCTGGGGCATGCTGGGAGTTGTAGGCCAAAAACATCTGGGGACCCAAGGTTGAAAAACACTGCCCTAAAGGGTTTGGTCTCAGCATACTTAAAGGACGTTCTCTCCCCCCATTCAAACCTATCAGCTTTTTAAGGCAGGGGTGGGCAACTTGTGGCCCTCCAAATGTTTTGGCTTGCAACTCCCATCATCCCTCACCTTTGGCTATGTTGGCTAGGACTGATGGGCGTTGTAGGCCAAAACATCTGGAGGGCCACAAGTTGCTCACCCCTGCTTTAAGATCAGCAGGGGAGGCTCTTCTCCATGCTCCAAAGGTAGTAGAGTCACAGTAGTGGAGTTACAATGGTACTGCCAGGTCTTCTCCGTGGTTGCCCCCAAATGGTGGAATTCCTTTTCTTGGGCAGTTTGATTGGCGCACTCCTAACCTTCCGGCTTCCATTGGTTGGTTGAGACATTTTTCATCTTCTGGCAGACACAAAACCCCCAACCAAACAAGAGTAGCTAGCTGATCCACTGTTGTTGTTTTTTTAGGGTTCTTTAGGGCTTTAATCTGATGCTCCTGTCTCTGATTTCTTGTATTATTGATGTGTATAATTTTTGTTATGGCTGTTAAATTGTTGAAAGCCTGCCTGAGCATTGTGACTACCATGGAAGGGTGGGGGGGTGGGGATACATTTTGTAAATAACTAACAGGAGGAACCAAGACCTTCTAGGGCATGTTTCTTGAGATACGGAATTCAGAACCAAGTTCTTGGACACAGCACTCATCAGAAGGGTGAGGAGGACAATCTCTAGAGAAATGAAGGACCACATGGTCGTGAACACTTGCCCTTAGGTCCTTTTAATTAAAATAAAAAGTTGAGCCCCTTGGGGGAAAGGGGTTCTTCTACCCATGCTCAGGTGAAACTGCCAGAATTCTTGAAATCTAGAGACAGCAGAATCCAATGGTTGAAAGAGCAGGAGCATCACACTACATACAAATGTAATGCCAAGCAGGATAAAGCTGCTGAAAAGATCAAAGCCTGAAAATCCAGCCTGTGAGAACAATAGGCTAGAAGGTCCCAAACAATAGCCTTTCTTCTTCTTTTTTTACAAAAAGCATTTCGGAACAGAACTCCAGACAGACAGAAGATAATCGGGCAAAGAGAGCATAATCATTTAATGGTAGCTCTACATTTGACTTTATGGGCCTAATCTAATGGGCATTAAAGTTAATGGCAATTCTTCTGACAACCGCAAGAGGCTTTTTGGATGGGGGCTACTAAGCTGCTTACGGCAACCCTCCTCTCTCCAAGTGCTGTTGAGAGTCAGTAACTGGTGTTTTGGCATTTAATCTAATCCACAGGTTTTCCGTCATTAGACATGAAAGGCTGCTCTCCAGCATTAACATCAGCATGGCGGAGCGGCGATCCTTTTCCAAGCAGGCTTAGCTTATTCAAATAGCTATAATATGACAAGAGAGTCGCCTAGATAGGCACTGGGAACACACATTGTGTACCCCCAAGGCAACGAGGGGGTGGTACGTTTCAATAGAAACAAATAATCGGGCTTAGTATTAATAATAAGAAGAAAAAAGTGGAAGCTCAAAGACACAATTGAGAACGAGGCCTGGATTAGCCGATAGCTTTCTTCTGTCAATGATTCCCTCGTGTTTTCCTTGGAGGTTTTACTGGTCAGGGTGATTATGATGAGCCAGCCAGAATCCTTGGCGTAATGAGACTGTGACTCAGAAACACGGCAGTTCCCTACTTCGGCTAATCCAGTCTGCAATGATGCTGAACGCTGCAGATAAAAGGAGTCAGTGTCACTCTCTAATCTTCATTTCAGTGTGGGAAATGGTTCTCCTTTAGACCGAAACTATTTTATTTTTTTTTACAGGCTCCCCTTTTCAAACGTGTTCCCATACTTAACGTCTCTTACCCTTAGAATAAAGTTGGTATCATACGCTACAGGAATCCATTTACTAGGATAATGCATCCCGCAGCAGAACAGGTCAAGTGAATTGGTCAGCTCCAACGAGGGCGGCTACTTATACATCAACCCACGCCCCACCCAGCCCAAAAAAGTAGGACAAAAGAAAACACAGCTTTGCATAAAATGTGCATGCCCTGATTTATATGTCTAGATGCAAATGTACAAATCATGCCTATCATTTAAATAGAAATTCATCTCACCATAGTGAGAGAGTGTGTGGTGACCACGTGTCCTGTGTGCCTGCTTAGTCTGTTGTCCATCTGCCAGTGTTAAAGGGAAACTTCGAGACTCCTGCTCTCCATTCTGATGGTTCTTTATCTTTAAACCGAGCTGGGACGCCTTGAAATAGAAGACTGTCCTCTGACACCCCTTCTAATGGAGGACTGCCATCTGTAAAGCAGGACACGTGGCCACCCTGAGGTGGAGGCGATCCTTGCAGCGGCTGCCTAAGAATTATTCGATCTAGTTCGATTCTCCTTCTCCCCCTTCACAGACCTGACACGCGGTCCACAATTGAGCTGCGAATCAGAAAGATCTTTTGCTCGAGGCTGGAGAGATAGCTCCCTTCTAACTCTGAATATTATAAACCCTAGCTAGCTCCCCATGTCCTTCAGCAAGAAGTTCTCACGCAAAGAAATGTAGCAACAGTGATTGAAATGCAAAAACCTAATGAAAAGCCTAATCACAGCAGGTGGTAAAACCTGTTTAAGAGAAATGCTAATTTGAGAACAACAGCTCTTGCTCGGTCTTGCTCAAGCTTGTAATGCAGATGTGCTTAGAACACCTTTCTAATCTCGCAAAAATCATTAAGTATGCAGACTGATAACAAGCAGAGCTTACTCGAAGGGGGAAAAATCGCAATTTTTTTTAGCACATCACTATGTCCACCTGCCAAGTCAGAAATGCATCATGTGGAAGGGATAGAGCACGGCTCTCCAACCTTGGGTCCCCAGATGTTGCTGGCCTACAGCTCCTAGCATACCCAGCCAGCATGGCCAATGGCAAGGGATTCTGGGAGCTGTAGTCCAGCAACATCTGGGGACCCGAGGTTGGAGAGCCCTGGGATAGAGCAAGACTTGGCTCTCCTCTTGCCAGAGCCAGGCAGGAGGGGGTTAATCGCACACTACTTCTCCTCCTCCTATAGCTCCTAATTCTTTCCCTGCCAAGAAAAAAAAAAAATACTCCAGAGCTACTTCCTCTATGGCCTACTCTAGGGATATATGAGAAATTTGTTTCATTTTGGTCTCGATCAGGATTTACCCAGTTTGTACCTTCCTGACTGAATACAGCCTCGGATGCAATCTGAGACCAAAGCCTGTACATTTCTGAGCTTGCAGTGTGATTTGTGGAACCCCCCACCCCGTGCAAATGAATGAATTCAACAGCATGTGTACATTTGAAAAATGCACATGAGAAATGCGTACTTTGAAAAATGTGCGCAAATATGCTTTAATCAATGGGAGAAGATTGCGTACATATCAAAGATGTGCACAACTGATGCGTATATTCGGAAAAAATACTCACAGAAATACGCATAGATTTTTCATGCAGAAAAAAGAAGCATAGCTCGCACTCTGATACGGACTTGACGCGGAACGAGCTTCGAGGTGGAATCTGGAGAACTTCTGCAAGCTCGAGTTTTGCTGATTTGCATATCCCTGGCCTATTCCCATCTTTCTGTGCCCCTTATCTGCAGTTTCCTGCCTCCCTTGCCTTGCTCAGGAGGAGGACCTTCCTCCCAAGCAGACTACTGATCACAAGGAGGCTTCCCTCTGTCTCAGTGGAACCAGCCATCAAGGGGAACTGACCTTTGCTTTGCAAGAGGCTCCCCACTCAGCCCTCCTTCTACTTCTGTCCCTCAAGTCAGAATCATAGGATCATAGAGTTGGAAGGAGCCTACAAGGCTATCGAGTCCAACCCCCTGCTCAATGCAGGAAACTAGAGGAGGGGTCTCCCATCCAAGTAATAACCAGGCCTGGCCCTGCTTAGCTTTCCACGCTCGGACAAGCTGAGCCAGCGTGAGCCACAGGCCTGTCATGGAGCTTGTTTCTACAACTGGGGGGGGGGGGTTGGCAAGGAAGTTGACGCTGCTGCTGAATGTATATGTGGAGCCAGATTCTTAGCCATATGAAGTCCCCAGCTGTCAGGGATGTCGGGCCTAGCCCAAGCACTGCTGTGAGCCCTACGGTTATGCAGCCAGAGGCTGATTCAGAGTTAGAGCAGGATGATATAGAACTCAGTCCAGTCGTGGGAAGCTCAGGGCCCGGGAGCTCAGCTCTGCCTAGCTTCCTATCTGATTTGCAGGCTGAAGGAGGGTGATCCGCCCTATCAGCCAGAGTTGCAAGACTCAGCCTTGAGTTGAGAGAGGCCTCTGATTTACAGCCTGGGATTGTGGGAACCGAGCAGGAGGAAGATTCCTCAGGGGAGGGGAGCTCGAGAGTGTCTCCCAGGTGAAGACATCAACTAAAGCGGGCAGACTTTTAGATGTGCTCACTGGTGGGCCAGATTCCACTGTCAGGATAGATCATCAGAAGGGGAGCTGTAGCAGCCCCTCCTCTACATCTAAGCCATTGCAGAGACCAAAGAGCCTTTGCTGGGAACAATGTCTTAATTGCTGGGAATACTTTCTTGCCTGGGCTTTTCATGAAACCTGAACTCCTGTCTGCCTTGAATCCTGAACTGTTGAGATCCTGACTTAGAATCTATTGCTGGACTTGAACTCTGACTTTATCTCTGTGTGGATTCATCATTCCATCCTTGGGACTTTCTCTTGAACAAAGCAATGTGCCAAAAGCCTCTGCCTAGGCTATCTGATTTATTGGGCTCTATAAACACTGTAAGCTTTGGGGGCTCTGGGAAGCTGGTCTGTGCAACCTGTTCTGAGGCAATAAAGAGTTTCACTGTTATTTGTCTCCAGTGTCAGGTTACAGAGTGTGTCGAAGTTGAGCCTGACACCAGCCATGAATTCAGTAAGTGGCCATGGATATGCCATTATCATGCGCCTCTCATTCCAGCCATTACCTTCCCCCCAACCCCAGCATCCACAATATTGGGAAAATAGATAGTACAGATCTACTCTTAGGGTCCTCACCAGAGAACTTTTGGGGAAATTGAGAGGTGAAGGGGCAGTTTTGAAACTGACCTTTCTTCCCCCCTCCAAAAAAAAAAGCTTTACCTGTTTTTTCATCACAACCCATTTCTTCAGCCAGTGGCTGCCATTTCCCCCCCAGAATGCACCTTCGGGATATCGCTCCATGACATAGTGTTGTTTGCTGGAGGTATTCCTTGGGCAGCGATGGCTGATGCCAGGAGGAGTCTGTGCTGCTGTAATGAGTAAGCCACACCTTTTTGCTCCTCTTTTGCATCCCCCCCCCAAATTGCCACCATCTGCAAATAGGGCAGTGAAATCGGAGGATGGGGCAGTATTTCAGCTCAGCCCCAGGATGCTTGCATGGATAGTGAAACAATGCATGCGGGGTGCTTTGTGAAACGTCAGCACTGTAAAGCAGGTCTGCCTCGTAACGCTAAACTGGGCCCCAACCATATATTACAGCAGGGCTGCTGAGCATCTAGCCTGTGGGACAAATATCTGACCTGTCTGAGATCCCAGTCCGGTTCTCCAGGGTTTTCCAGATCACCCTGCCTCCTTCTCCTTCCCCTTTCCCCTGACTACCAATATGGTTTGGTGATTTCCTGGCTGTTGCACATTTGCCCCCGTTCTAAAAAGGCCTCGTTTCAGGCAGTAAGAGCTTTAAGGCGCAATGCAATGGCCTCCCGACATTGTCGGGGTGGGTGGGTAGGGCATAGGATTATTTGGAGTCCCAGCTCCGTGGTCCTCTAACCACAGAGCTGGGACTCAGGATATGGAGCCCCCGCCCTGCCCACCTCGCAGCCGGCATGGAAAGAACTGTGCCGGCTGCATCTCCGAGGTCAGAAATCAACCTCAGAGGGGGTGAAAGGGGCATGCCAGGGGGGTGGGTAGGGGAGAAGGCTGGGGCCCATGGCTCCAGCCTCCTTCTCTCCCTCTCTCTACAGTGCTTCATCTAGATCAGTGTTCTCCAACCTTGGGTCCCCGGATGTTTTTGCCCTACAACTCCCAGCATGCCCCAGGCAGCTATGCTGGCTGGGGCATGCTGGGAGTTGTAGGCCAAAAACATCTGGGGACCCAAGGTTGGAGAACACTGATCTAGATGGCCAAAAACAGCTGTCTAGATGAAATGCAGGGCGTGAGGCATGGGGCACCGCAGATCTCTGCCGCCGCGCCTTGCACCTTGCATTGGATGAACATGAGCCTCTTTGTTCGGAGGCTTACGTGCATTGAGCATGGAGGACATCGGATCGGGGGCCCCTCCGTCAACTAAAAAAATATGCTGGTGGTATTCTGAGTATTTAGTATTTTGGCCCTGCCCCTTTTGCCTTTAGCTCCACCTCCTTTCCCTTTGGCCC
The DNA here is from genome assembly GCA_021292165.1 of Shinisaurus crocodilurus. Taxonomy (NCBI): domain Eukaryota; kingdom Metazoa; phylum Chordata; class Lepidosauria; order Squamata; family Shinisauridae; genus Shinisaurus; species Shinisaurus crocodilurus. The sequence continues at coordinate 300,338,516 of CM037876.1, forward strand.
TGCCCACCACTGGAATGTGCCTGTGAGCGCTGGACTGACCCGGGTTCAAAAGCTTACCTAGCCAGTGACCCTCAGTCCCAGTCATGCAGACGGAAGGAGGAGATAACAGCAGTTAATAAAGATTAAAGAGTTTATTTGTAAGACCCAATTACATGGGATTAAGGCAAGCAATGCATCTCTTACTCACTACACGATTGCAGATTCAAATCCAAGACCCCAGTGGTAAGGCTGAGATGAAGTGAAGTGACTGACTTGAAGTAGAAGTCCAGAACAAGTGAGAGAGAACCAGGAAGTCAAGTGAAGCTGTCAACAAGTGTGTCAGTCTTTATACCCCTAGACCCTGTACCTATAAATAGGATATTACTCACCAGTCATATAACCTATTCATCACAACATGTTTACCCCAAATCTGTCCCAAGGTTGCTGAGTCATGAACCTTGAGACTATGTCAGGTGACTGAAGACCTTGTGTACTTCACCTCAAGAGACATCCTCCAGGCCAGGTGACAATCCTCGTTCTGCACACTATGCAAAACCTAACAGTGCCCCCCCCCAAGAGCATCTCTGAAATTGAATTTGGCCCTCAGGCAGAAAGAGGTTCAACATAAGAGCCAGTGTGGCGTAGTAGTGGCGAGGGTGTTGAACTGGGACTCGGGAGATCCGGGTTCTAGTCCCCGCTTGGCCATGAAGCTCACTGGGTGACTTTGGGCCAGTCACTGACTCTCAGCCTCGCCTACCTCACAGGGTTGTTGTGAGGATAAAAATTGGAGAGGAGCAGGAGGATTATGTAAGCCACCTTGGGTTCCTTTTAGGAAAAAAGGCAGGGTATAAATATAATAAATAAATAAATAAATAAAATTTATTTATAACTATATTATAGACTTCCAGGTATCACGCACACACGCACGCACAGTTTTTGCAATTCCCACGAGATCCCCCCCCCACACACACACAAAAATACAGGGCTCAGGTTACTCTGGCTTGCACTAAACTATCATATGAATGCTAAGTATTATTGCTTTGTAGCGTGATCACAGCCAAGCAGAAAAACCCACGTCCCTGATGTTAACCTTCAGTTAACCTTCAAATGATCTACAAAGACTCCTTTTGCATGCTATCAGCACGCTGCATGAACAGACAGTTTTTTCCACTGAGGATCTGATGCTTCAAAGAAACCACATGGACACCTGGAAGATCGATGAAGATCAAAGCCCATGTGGGAACTATCCACCAGCTTAGGAGATGATGAACTGCTGAGTTCAGGGAAGAGTCCAGCTTCTGAGAGATGCAGATTTATTTGCTCTCTCTCTCTCTCTCTCTCTCTCTCTCTCTCACACACACACACACACACACACAAACACACACACACACATCCTCAATACAAGAGCTAGCATAGCCATTCTAATTTGTTCACAAGTAAGTACATGTGCCCCAGGAAATCTTATGGACATGCTGCTACTATTCTATTAACAGGTCATACACTTTTGTAGGATACATCAGTGTTGTATATGATAATCAATTCCTTTAATCATATTCCAGCTATTCATGAGCATGTCTATCCACCTCCTTCTCTCAAACTCCTTCATCAGTACAGGAAGACGAGGGATGGTCATTAGGCAGATATTGGGGCGAGGGGGCTTAATACTGCTGTGTTCAGGGTAGGAACGAACAAACCTGTCAGTTTCAGGGGGGGGGGGTTCCCCTCAGTTTTTCCAGTCTGAAAATTAGGGATGTGTGCAGAGCTCAATTGGGGGGTGGCTGGAACCGTGGAAGTTCAGTGAACTCGCCGGGATCGACCCCCGCCCCCGAGCTCTGCTCGCCTTACCTGCTTCCCTGGCTCGACTCACATTCTCACGAGCCGAGCTGGGGAAGCGACTTCTGGGTTTCCGGTGCTATGTTCTTTATGTAGAAAATGGCGTAAGATATGTAAAAAACGGCTGTGATTTGCGCAAGTTACACAAATCGCAGCCGTTTTTAACGTATCTTATACCATTTTCTACATAAACAACGTAGTGCCAGGAACCCAGAAGTCCGGCAAGTGCCTTGGCTGACCCTCGCTTACGGCCTGGCTCGGCAGGCACGGAGGCAGTGCTCGCTGAGCGCACCACGAGCCGGGTGATGGGTGGATCATCCACCCCTACTGAAAATTGGTTTGTCCTGAACTTTGGGTGTTTAAAAACAAACAAAACCAAACCATTTGCATGAAAATTCATAAGCATTTTTCTGTGCATTTCTCCTAATCTGTGCAATTTTTGTGCACCATTTTGCTTCATATACACAGTGGGCTTGCAAGCAGTTTTCCTTGTGGAATTCATTTTTGAATGATACTTTCACAAATATATGCATTTTGGCATGCATTTCCCCCTAATATGTACCTTTTTGTATGCATTTTTTGATTGGAGAACTCCATTGCAAAATTTGGAAAAGCACAAATTTCAATGAATAACTGAGTTTCATTTTTTGTTAATTGGTATGAAAGAGCAGAATTAGGTAGTTCTTATTAAAATGTGAAGTGAACTAATTTACTAATTTCTCCCCATCCCTGTTTCCTTCATCCTGCTAACTGGGGTGTTTTCCTACCCCTGGCTCACATCTGGTTGTGTAATTTACACATAAGAAGACCTACCAGCAAGTGCTTTTAGAACGTTGTCTAAAACTGTTTAGTAAAAAAAAATATTACCAGATTTCAGCCACCTGCCTTTTATGGTTTTCTTTCTATAAACTAAACATGCCCAGGGTACAAAATTCCCTGGAAATCTGCATAAGAATACATTTTATGGGATCTTTTGGACCCTGAACAACTGAAGCAATTATGGGGAACAAAAGAAAGTCATCCACCACAGGTCATCTTTGCTTATTTTGATAGCCAAGAACAATAGCAAACATCTCCTTCAAACAGAAAAGAAATCCATTGAGGGAAAGCTTTGTTATGCTGATTTAACATCCCCGACATGGAATTTGCCTTTTTTTGTGTGTAGCAGCAGAATCCTAAATAGCACTTAAGGTGGCAGGAAGCAAAATAATGCCACCCCTCAGATCCTAACTAACATAAAGAAAATTACAAGCACAGAGAAATGTCATTGTCAAGGGTACACAGAAGAGGAGCCCAGTGAGGGAAGCCAGCTATGGACTGCAGTCTGCACCAGTGTGGAACAGTCTATCCAGGTGCAAAGCTGAACATTCTGGTGCCTAGAATAGAACTTTTAAGGTTCTGGATTTCTATGGGGTGGAGGTCCCCAGAACAAAGGGGTTGGGGTGGGCAAGAGGTGGCCCCCTGATTATGGAATGATCTGCCCACTGAGGCCTGCCTGGCACACTCTCATCTTTTCAGTGCTAGGTTAAGGCTGCCCTTTAGTCCCAGCCATTTAATGGTATTTAATGGCATATGATGGGACATTTATGTCAGCTGTCTTTTTAACTTATCTAGTAAGAACATAAGAACATACATGCTGGATCAGACCGATGGTCCATCTAGTCCAGCATTCTGTTCACACAGTGGCCAACCAGCTGCCCACGGGAGACCCACAAACAGGACATGACTGCAATAGCACCCTCCTTCCCATGTGCCCCAGCAACTGGTGTACACAGGCAGACTGCCTCTGATCCTGGAGGAAGCATAGAGCCAATCAGGGCTAGGAGTCATTGATAGCCTTCTCCTCCATGAATTTGTCCAATCCCCTTTTAAAGCTGTCCAAATTGGTGGCCATCAGTACATCTTGTATTTCAATAGTACAGTCATACCTTGGATTGAGAGCATAATTGGTTCCGGAACCGTGCTTGTAATCCAAAACACTCTTATACCAAAATGAAATCCCCCCAAAAGAATTTGTACAGAGTTTTTTAATTTAAGCCGTACTACAGTTCTTGTCTTGCAAGACGTCGCTTGATATCAAGTAAAAAAGAATTAAATAAATATTTAAAAATTTGCTTGTCTTGCAAAACGCTCTCAAACCAAGTTACTTGCAGTCCAAGGTATTACTGTACTTTTACTGAAATCATTTTAGCTGTTTAAGTTGTTTTCAATTTTGTATATTGACATTTTATGTGGTATTTTATTATTTGTGGTTTGTAATTTTGTGAATTGTTGTGAACCGCCCGAATAACAAGAACAACAAGAACAACAACTCCTATGATTGGTTGGGGGATCCTTGTACAGTGTCAGTCTTGAGCCATGCAAAACTGAGTGGAGATGTCTGAGCCTAAATGTTTGCCATTGACCACTCATGGCTGTTCCAGAGGTAAAGAGGTGGGATTGGAGGTTTCTCCAATATCTCTCTCTCTCTCTCTCTCTCTCTCTCTCTCTCTCTCTCTCACACACACACACACACACACACACACATACACAGAGAGACAGAGAGAGAGTGTAGAGAGTTTGAAGTTCAAAAAGTCTGAGAAACATTTGTTATGTTCCTTGTTCATTGACTGCAGCGTCAAGCTGAGATTGGCACATATGAATGAGCCGTCACTAGAGACATCAGAGAAATCTGCAATGGATTCGAATCCGTTTGGATTTCTATGAATCCAACCTGCGGATTCCACAGTGGATCAGATTTTTAGAAGTGTGCTGATTCCACGGACTTACCAACCATTGTTTTTTTAACGGGGGGTGGGTGGGTTTGTTTGCACAGATGTGCACTTCTGCTAATACACATTTGCATTAGTGTGCATTTGTGCAAATGCACATATGCAAATGATCATACAAAAAATCCAATTCCGTCAATGAGCAGACAATGGAATGAAGAGACACTTGACAATCTGTGAAACACAGATGGAACGGATTTAGCAAAATCCATGCGTCTCTAGCTCCAAAGACTGCAAACAGAACATTCATATTGTTTTAATTGATTGTTCTAATTGTTCTGGCCACCCGAAGAACCCCTTGGGGTTGAAGGGATGGATATAAATATATCAAGTAGATCAGTGTTCTCCAACCTTGGGTCCCCAGATGTTTTTTGGCCTACAACTCCCAGCATGCCCCAGCCAGCTACGCTGGCTGGGGGATGCTGGGAGTTGTAGGCCAAAAACATCTGGGGACCCAAGGTTGGAGAACACTGAAGTAGATAAACACCACCTAGCATCCCTGCAAACTATGTTTTTCAATGGAGCCAGTTTACACATTCAGCTTCTAGCGGGGTGTATGGAAATATTCAAGTGACAATAAATAACTCATGTGTGTGGATCTGTCTTTGGTCAACCAGAGCACAGGTCATTAGCAGCTAATCAGGAGTTACATAGCGGAATGGTCACTGGAGAATTACGCACAAGTCTTCCTGAACAGAGTTGACCAACAGCCGCCGCCCAGAAATCAACACAGAGACCCCCATCTTCTATCCTCAGAACTGTTTATACCATGTTTGTATCTCTGCATCTCAGCTCCCTACTTTTTTTCTTTTCTTTTAAATGCCATAAGATCAAGGTGTTCCATGCTATATGAAACTGGTGGTGATAACATAAAAGACCTGCCAGCAAAGTGTCTAATAATGAGAGCATGTTCGTTGAAGCATCTTGCCACACCAAGAGAGAACTCCCATCTGGGCACACACGCTCTCAAAGCAGCAGTGTATTAATAGGAGTGCTGTCTGGTCACATGGATTTGCATTCATTTCTCGCTCTCAATTATTTCCCAAATTCCATTCAGAAAGGAAGTAGCCCACAGGTAATTTGAACATGTTGCTTGCAGAGAAAATATGACATCCCTATTAGCATCTGAGCTGCGGAGATGTCATGAACGACTGCTGAGTTTTGGCCGGACCCAGTTAACAGTTTTGTTCAGCTTTAGGGGGAAGTGATATGACTTCAGTAGTCTCCAGCAGCCTTCTCCTTGAGATGTCTCAGACTATATCACCCATAAGCCCCAGCTAGTGATGATGGAAGTTGTACCCTAAAACATCTGGAGGAACCCAGGTTGGGGAAGGATCATCTACAGTTTTCCACATTGGCCAAACCCACTAACATACAAATGCTAGACTAAAACAAAACCAAAACACCCTGAGTGTGTGTAACCCAAGGACTAAGTAGATACTCCTTGCTTGTCTATCGACTGAAAAAGAAAGGCTACTTTACACAACTAGAGCTGTGCGCAAATGGCCCCTCAAAATTCTCCACCCTACTTGTGGGCAGAGAAATTGGGGGGACATTTTCACCGAAATCCTCCAGGGGGAGGAAAAATTCTCCAACCCTTTCTCAGTGGGTTCACCATTGGCAGGGGGTTCTAGCACAGCTTCTTTCTTTTTCCCAAAGGAAAAAAAAAACATCAACTGTGTTGGCAGCCTGGCCACCATTTTGCGTCCTCCACAATGCAGGTGTGAGGTATCCAGCTCCACGGAACAGGCGGGATTAGTGCTGTGCCAAAATCTGCCATCCAGTTTGCTGGACGTTCTCCTCTCCCATGAAAGAGGCTTCTATTTTTTCTGCCTCACTCTCAGGGCATTTCTTAGTTTATTCAAATTTATTTTGGTGGTGTTTTTGAGGTTATCCAATCACAACGAGGTGACCAAGGTCGCAGTGTGTGCATTTTTTTTTCTATTTACATCTCTCCGTTGGTCTGCAGCCTCCCAGGCTGCCTGCACTTCCTGATCTGAAAAAGCCCTATGGGAGGAATGACCTCACGATGTCTTCCCCTGAGCTTTAATTGAAATACAGGAAGCCAAGGAGGTTGTAGGCTGCCAGAGATACGACTGTACAATGAAAGACAGGATTCTCACTCACTCTCCTTGGCCACCTCATAAGTAAGGTAAGCACAAGAACCCTGAACCCAACCCATGAGAATTTCTCTGAAATGTTCTTCTCCTTTGAATGTCTTTTCAAAAGCAATTTCTTTTCTAACAAACTGAATGATAATGGTAAAAAAAAATGTGAAGGAATTTTTGATACAGCACTACACATTAAACCTCTTAAGTGTAGATCTCAAATGTTTTCTACGAACACCTAAGAATATAATATATGAATGCAATGAGCACACATTTGAGAACAAATGTATCTCACAAGTATGTTCACGGGGGAGCCAGAATTGGCTGTCTGTCAATTATCTGTTTCTGGTCTATGTCATTTCCACATAAGTTAATCAATTCTCTTCCATTTCTACATTAGCCTGGATTGGAAAATAGCAATCATCTCAAAATAGTATTTAAATGTGTGCTTATATATAAATATATATAAAACTTCATGACAACATTCAGAGAAGTCCAATATCTGGTGCATACCTAAGCTCATGTTCTAATCTGCGCATTAGTCTAAGAGATATTGTAGAGGAATTTGTAAAGATTGAATTACTCAAGCATCCATATGGCAAATCTGAGCTGGTGAATTTAGGAAGCTGCTTTATACTGAGTCAGACCATTGGTCCATCTAGAACAGTGTTCTCCAACCTTGGGTCCCCAGATGTTTTTGGCCTACGACTCCCAGCATGCCCCAGCCAGCGTAGCTGGGAGTTGTAGGCCAAAAACACCTGGGGACCCAAGGTTGGAGAACACTGATCTAGAAGATGCAATCAGATGGTCTCACTGAGCCGATCTCAGGTCACAGCATGTCATTTTAAGTATTGTCCACACTGACTGGCAGTGACTCCTCTCCAGGGTTTCAGGCAGGAGCTTTTCCTACCCTACCTGGAGATGACGTGGTTTGAACCTGGGACCTTCTGAACACAAAGTGTGTACTCTGCCACTGAGCCACAGTCCCTCCCTGAGCCATGCTCCCACCCATAGGAACATAAAAGGAGCCCTGTTGGATTGTGTTCCAGCTGTGCCTGGTCAGGTGACTCTGGAAACCTTATGAGCAAGGAAAGAAGGCAGTTCCCGTGTGGTTTGCCCTCCAGCATCTGGTGCTCTGAGGGACTCTATCCCTGATCACGGCACTTGAACTTAAAATGACATGACCTCGACCTGAGATTGGCCGAGTCAGACCATCTGATCGCATCTTCTGCTTCCCATAGCTCCGCTTTATGCATATTGCTTATTGCAAACAAGCTAATTTTTTTGACCCTTTTGGTGCTCCATAGCAGCTCCAGAGAGCATTTTGTTTTTATGTTTAATGTGTTTTATTCCCCCCCTCTCCCATTTTCTGCACCTGTGGGGGGAGTGCAGTCCACGGGGGATAGGGGGATTCGGGGGGGGGGGGAAGCAAAAATGCCCCGCTGGACCTCCTGAAGTTGCCCACCCCTGACTTGCCTGGACAGCAGTAGAGTTCAGGGGTGTGACCATCGTTAGCCTCTTGAGGTTCTGTGCCAATCCCGTGGAGCTACAGGAGTCAAGGTGACTCAAGGCCAAACTAGCTGAGTTATGTCTGAGCATTGTAATCAGGATCTTCTTCTGCACTTTGCAAAAATGTGAAGAGCAGCGGCTGGGTGGCAGGATCAGACAGGGCTACAGTGCCAGGGGAAGGGAGTTCAGCCCTTTCCTCCTATGCCATTTTCCCAATTGAAATTGCAACTCCCCAAAGCTGCTATTTGCACCACATGGGGGAAAACGTACACATCCCATATGTTCCCCCTACCAATGGAAAAAAATGGAAGAGAAAAAAAATCCCAGGTGCCTACTGAAATATTTATTGCCCAGCGCATTTCGGCATATACCTTCGTCAGGTAAAACTCACGAGATAGCTGAGCATTCCGTTTCGAGCAGCACTTGATTTTTTTTTTTTTTTTGCCCCTGATGAAGGTACATGCCGAAACGCGTTGGGCAATAAATATTTCAGTAGGCACCTGAGATTTCCCCTTTATTTATTTATTTATTCCTCTTCCATTTTTTTCACTTATTGGTGCCTTCCCCCCCCCCATTCTGCTTTCTTTCCCCCCACCAATGGGCCAAATACCTGCTTCAGGGGCATCATCAGCTCCCCCTATGTGACAATTACTGAGCTATCTTTCTGTTACAGCTAACATCGACAGTGAAATCCAGCATCGTCTGAGCTGCGCAAGTGCCGCGTTTTCTCGAATGAAACATAGAGTGTTCGAGGATCGGGATATTTGTAAGAAGACCAAAACACTGGTTTATGAAGCCATTGTATTACCAACTTTATTATATGCCTGCGAAACATGGACTATCTATAAACGTCACCTCCAACTCCTTGAAAGATTTCATCAACGTTGCCTCCGGAAAATCCTGTGAATTACTTGGGAAGATAGGCGAACAAATGTCAGTGTACTGGAAGAAGCAAAGAGTACTAGCATTGAAAAAATGATCCTTCAACGCCAACTTCAGTGGACCGGTCATGTTGTTCGAATGCCTGACTGCCGTCTCCCAAAGCAGTTACTTTATTCCCAACTCAAGGATGGAAAGCGGAATATCGGTGGTCAATATAAGAGGTTTAAAGATGTTCTTAAGGCTAATCTAAAAAAATGCAATATAAACATCGAAAACTGGGAAGCTCTGGCCCATGAACGATCTAACTGGAGGCTGGCCTTTCACAAAGGTTCTATGGACTTTGAAGAAGCCCGAGTGCAAGGTGAAAGGGAGAAACGTGCTAAGCGAAAAGCACGTCAAATGAATCCTTTACAAGACCATCTTCCATCTGGTAACCTGTGTCCTCAGTGTGGGAAGCTGTGTGGATCTAGAATTGGCCTCCACAGTCACTTACGGACCCATCGCTAGAGTCTACACAATCTTCTTTAGAATTTTCCTCCTTTTAAAATCTCCTTTTTGTAAATTTTCTTTTTTATCCTGGAAGACAATCTTACTCGGTCACGAGTGATCGCCTGACTGAGTGAAAAAGCCCCTGTTGGCATGAACGGAGAGGCTTTTATTTTACTATTGGTAACTGCTTTAGCAGAGAGCTATTTTGGAGATGGTAGTGGCTGCAGGGGAGGATTAATCCTTCCCTCCTTACACATAAAAGTCCCAATCCAGATCAGGGGGCTCCGGGCTTAGTTTTGAATAAAACAAAAGTAGAAAGTAAGCTGCGCACTATGCACTTAACATAACTTGTAGTTTGACTCTGAGCTGCAAGTAGGAAGGACAAGGAAGATTGAGTTAGAGATAAGAACATAAGACGAGCCCTGCTGGATCAGACCAAGGGTCCATCTAGTCCAGCATTCTGTGCACACAGTGGCCAGCCAGCTGCCCACGGGAAACCCACAAGCAGGACAGGAGTGCAACAGCACCTTTCTGCCCATGTTCCCCAGCAGCTGGAGTACATAGGCATACTGCCTCTGATACTGCAGGAAGCATATAGCCAATCAGGACTAGTAGCCATCGATAGCCTTCTCCTCCGTGAATTTGTCCAATTCAAATGATCCACTTCTAGATACCTAGAAATAAAACTTAAGAAGGGGAAAAAACGCAAGCAAGGCCATTGTCCGGAAGTTACTTCGACTTGGTTCTTACTTGGATGGGAGACCCCTCCTCTAGTTTCCTGCATTGAGCAGGGGGTTGGACTCAATAGCCTTGTAGGCTCCTTCCAACTCTATGATCTATGAAATCTATGAAAAGGCTCAGGCCTAACAAGGAATTATTTACAGGAAGGGCAGGCCAAGTGGAACCAATGGGCTGCCTAGGGAACAGAGCCATTCCGAGATCCATGAGCACAATGAAAGCTGCCTCTTTCTTCTTACTCCGCAGCCTCAAGTCCCTCATCATATGGGTCAACGGCATGCCGACAAGAAGGTTCCTGGCTCAATTCCAGTAATCAAGAAGCTGCGAGCTGTGATGACTCATCGCATGACAACTAGGCATGTGCAAGTCAGCAAACCCCGAACTTGTCAAGGTTCTCTGAATTCCACCTTGAAGCTCATCCAGGCTCATGTCTGTTAGCTTGAGAATTTTGTGTTGTTTTTTTTCACGTGAGAAAATGTGTGCATATTCCCATGCTTATTATTTTTTTTAATCAATTCTGCACATTTTTCAACCGTACACATTTTTCATACATTTTTTTAAAAATGCACAAATTGCATTGCAATTTCCAAACTTGAAATAATAAACTGAAATCAATTTCTCATACATCCCTAGGCCGATAACTGATGCTCTCAATTTCACATTTTAGGGAATGAAATGATAGCTGCAATTATCAAAACGTTTCCTGCGGACTCACCCCCCCCCCCCCCAATGTATACAAGCAAGAAAATACTCTTCCAGGATTATACTGTTCTGGAATCAAACTCTTCCAGAATGACCTACTCGAGTCCTAACTACTATCCACTTTGCAGCAGGAGATATTAAAAGGCAGCAAAGGATGAATTTAGAAAACGGTGACCTTGTTTGAGCGACCACAGACTTTGTGAGGCTGCTTTCATCTCTGTCTGCTTCCATAAGAAGCCCTGCCGGTGATTTCTGTGAAATCTTCAGAGCTGAGCTACCTAATGGCTTTATTGATCATGCTGCTGGGAAAGATGCACCTCCGTGTTTCTGTCTGCATCTGCTGGGTTCAATGCTCTCTTAATGAGACTGAATTGCTGTTCATTTGGGTGTTGGCAGAGAAAAGCAGAAGCCTATTTTAATGCTCCCTTTTGCACTGTGGGTTTAGTGGGCGTGATTTCCTTATTACCAGGGATGGGTGAGAATTTAGTTTCAGTTCAGTTTTGATCAGAATTTACCAAAAATTTGCAAAGTTCCCCTTAGAAAATAATTTGGGATTAGGAGGGTGGGGGATGAATCTGGAAGAAACCGAAACTGAAAGATTCATCCATGTGGGCAGAGGGCTTGGAGTACTTAGTTCTTAAAAGTCCGGGGTTGAATCCCTGTGTATTCAAATTAGGGTTACCACCTCTTTTTTTTTCTGGCAAGCTCATCATTAGCAGCTATATGGCAGGAAGGTCCTCTCTGTGTTGGGAATAGCTGTACCAATTAAATTTGACTGGTGCAGATGGTTGATAAGAATGTCCCAAAATTCATGAAGCCCTTCCTATTTATGATGGCAAGGCCTTGAGATTTAAACAATTTCAATGTAGGAGAAAGTGAAACTGGGGGATTTGCCCATCTCTGCACTTAAGTTGTCTGCAGAGGAGTAACTGAAGTGTCCAGCACCTTGGTGGACTAGAGGAACTTTGGAGTGGCTGACTACCACATTTTGCAACCAAGAAGCCACCAGAACTGCAGTTTGGAGCATGTCCCTGAGCCCTGAAGTATTCTCAGGTTCTGGACTGGCACCACCCACTCAGGCTGGCCCATTGGGTCCTCCTAGACAGGAAGAACTAAAAAAAAAAGGCTTCCTGTTTGGACTGGATCTTGTGCAACTCTGTTTTTTTCTAGCTCTGGGTGTTTTTGGTGTGCATCTTGGCTCTGACTTCTGGCTTAACCCGGGGGAGGCTGGTGACTCCTATGTCAGTAGGGCTCCTTATCCATTGCAGCATTTTGTTTGAGCTTTATAGGAGCTATCCATGGTGATGTACTCCATCCCCACAATAGGTTCACCACCATGGAGCACCATGGATAGCTCCTATAAAGCTCAAAATAAAAGATGCCATGGATAAGGAGCCACATGGATACAGGAGTCGCCAGCCTCCACTGGCTTGACCCCTGCCACTCACATGCCCCCTGAACAATTCCTGGTTCCCAAATCCTGGCTCCACTTTAACAACTACCTATGGCAGGGGTGTGGAACCTCAGCCCCAGGGGCCACAGCTGGCCCTTCTGGGGTCCCCAGATTGCCACACACCCTTTCCCTGACCCCACCCCTTTCTCCCCCAACCACTGATCATTTGGTGGTTTTCTGGTGGTATTAAAGCTACAATATGCTGGTATTATTATTTTTTTAAAAAAATTGACCCCACCCCCTTTGCCTTTGGCCATGCCTACCACAGGAATGCAGCTACTGAGAGCTTCTCCATAATTGAATTTGGCCCTCAGGCTGAAAGAGGTTTCCCCACTTCTGACCTATGGCTTGTCCCTCAATTGGATTCAACCAAGTGCCCATATAGTTCATCATTCTATTTCCAGCAGAAGCCAGGCAGATTCCTCTGGGGAAATTACAAACTGGAAACGAAGGTTCTGGATATTCGGTGCTGTTCGTTCCCAGCAATTGTATAGTGGAAGGGGGGTGCATTGAAGTGCATCTCCAGGAGGAATAATGATGTCATCTACCGGAGCACCAGGTAAACTCGACAGACACACACTCCCTGCTCTGGCAGGTGAGTAAGGTGATAATGAGGCTTTCAAATTTTACTGTTCTTTTTGAATTAACACAGAGGGCAGAGAATGGGCCAATAATGAAGTCGAGGCTGGGTACTTCTTTCCTTTTCTTTGATGGCAATCCTACTTCATGCTAGCATACTTCAAATGGCAACAGACTGGCTCAAAACATTGCACTCCCTGAACAAGAGCAGCAAATGGCACCCCCACCAAGTCAAGTCAAGTCAAGGTGCATAGTAGCCAAAGCCAGGTACACGAGGCAAAACAAATCCATAAGCACCTCTCCCCATCCCTGGCAGTAGCAATAGAACCACAACTAAGTAAATACCGTAACTAACAATTTGCTGCCCTTTTATGGCACCCCAAATCTGCTGCCTGAGGCAGCTGCCTCACTTTGCCTCAAGGTAGGGCTGGCCCTAAATGGCAGCAGCACTTCTTTACAAGAGTGTTTGCATTTTTAATTAAAAGCGAATGGTTGCATTCCAGCTGGATGAAAATCTTTTGTTAGAGCTCGCTGTGTTTTACAATTGGAAACTATGCAGTCCAAAGTAAGCACCACTAAATTCAATGAAGCTTACTCCCAGGTAACTGTGCACAGGATTGCAGTCCTGCCGCCCCGTCAACTTAACCTTAGATTTTATTAGTGGTTTGTTTGGTTTGGATATCTGTGAGTTATGATGGCATTTTTAACCAGACTGGCGGTAGCTTCTTTGACCATAAATAATAGAAAACCAGGATATTGTTGTTCTCCCAAGGGGAATTCATTATATGGCAGCACAATCCTATGGCTGCTGGACAGAGTCTAGATGGCCATAGGTATATTCAGAGTCCCAGCTCTGTCTGACCTTGGAAACTCGATCCGAGGTCGGAGAAGGGACTCCGAGCTCGGAGTGCCCACCCACCCCTCCCAGGTGGCACAGAAAGAACCAAGAGTGACCTTAGAGGGGGCGCCGGGGCGGGGATGGGAGGGGGGCAGGGCAGGGGGGGCGCCTCAGTCTCCTTTCCTCGCTATTCTAGGTGTGACACTTAGATGGGCGAAATCGGCCTTCAAAGTGTTTTGCATTGCAAGAGAAGCACAGAGGTGACCTTTGCCTCCCTTCCTCCATAGGATGCCTCCAAGTTTGGAGGGCTACAGGTATCTGGATTGGGTTGTGCCCTGGCAGTAGCAATACAACCACAACTAAGTAAATAACTAACCATTTGCTGCCAGTTTACAGCACACGAGAGCCAGTGTGGCATAGTGGTTAGAGTGCTAGACTGTGACTCGGGAGATCCGGGTTCTTGTCCCCACTCGGCCATGAAGCTCACTGGGTGACTTTGGGCCAGTCACTGACTCTCAGCAGCCTAACCTACCTCACAGGGTTGTTGTGAGGATAAAATGGAGAGGAGGAGGAGGAGAAGGATCATGTAAGCCGCCTTGGGTTCCTTACAGGGAAAAAAGGTGGGGTATAAATATAATTAAATGAATAAATAAAATGACCATTGACTCCTTGGGGCATGGTTATAGGGCAGGGGTTAGCAACTTGTGCCCCCCCCAGACATTTTGGCCTACCATTCCCATCATCTCTCACCATTGGCTACACTGGCTAGGGCTGATGGGAGTTGTAGGTTTCCTAACTCTGGAAGGGCACACGTTTCCCACCCTTGCTAGGTGGTGTCATGATGAGTTCCTGCACTTCAAAATTTATCAGCACACCACTAGTTTCCATCCAGCATCGTCTGAGCTCCGCAAGTGCCGCATTTTCTCGAATGAAACATAGAGTGTTCGAGGATCGGGATATTTGTAAGAAGACCAAAACACTGGTTTATGAAGCCATTGTATTACCAACTTTATTGTATGCCTGCGAAACATGGACTATCTATAAACGTCACTTCCACCTCCTTGAAAGGTTTCATCAACGTTGCCTCCGGAAAATCCTGCAAATTACTTGGGAAGATAGGCGAACAAATGTCAGTGTACTGGAAGAAGCAAAGACTACTAGCATTGAAAAAATGATCCTTCAACGCCAACTTCAGTGGACCGGTCATGTTGTTCGAATGCCTGACTGCCGTCTCCCAAAGCAGTTACTTTACTCCCAACTCAAGGATGGAAAGTGGAATATCGGTGGTCAATATAAGAGGTTTAAAGATGTTCATAAGGCTAATCTAAAAAAATGCAATATAAACATCGAAAACTGGGAAGCTCTGGCCCATGAACGATCTAAATGGAGGTTGGCCTTTCACAAAGGTTCCATGGACTTTGAAGAAGCCCGAGTGCAAGGTGAAAGGGAGAAACGTGCTAAGCGAAAAGCACGTCAAATGAATCCTTTACAGGACCATCTTCCATCTGGTAACCTGTGTCCTCACTGTGGGAAGCTGTGTGGATCTAGAATTGGCCTCCACAGTCACT
Organism: Shinisaurus crocodilurus; assembly: GCA_021292165.1. Taxonomy (NCBI): domain Eukaryota; kingdom Metazoa; phylum Chordata; class Lepidosauria; order Squamata; family Shinisauridae; genus Shinisaurus; species Shinisaurus crocodilurus. Next base: position 300,353,962 of record CM037876.1, read on the forward strand.
TACGGACTCATCGCTAGAGTCTACACAATCTTCTTTAGAATTTCCTCCTTTTATCCCGGAAGACAATCTTACTCGGTCACGAGTGATCGCCTGATGATGATGAGTTTCCATCACCTGCTCTGCAGCATATCTCGCGTGTGTCCACCCATATAGGACAGTGTAACAAACAGCCATCGATAGACCTCCATTTAAAAGCCACCGAAACTTCAGAAATGTGATATATAAGCTATCCTTTAGTTGAGATTGCTGCTAAAAATAAATAAATAAATAAATAAATCCTTGCTTATCTTTGGTGATACTTTCTGTGTCTAAACTGGTTCTTAAAGAGATTAGTTAGAGTGTGTTACACTTATCTGCATCAGTCATGGGGCGTTTAAATTCCCAGAGCAAGTTTTTGCCTGCAGAATACAGTTGTCTGAAATCACAAATCTTCCTAGCTGCAAGGCTTTTGCACTGGCAACAGCAATGACAAAGAATCCCTAGTGGGTTTTAAGACTCAGCAGCCAAGGCTTACTTAGCTTTTTGCAGCAGTGCTTACCAAGTGTATCTGATGCTTGAGATCCACTGGTAACTAGTTCTTCCTACAGCATAATCTCTACCAGGAGCCCAAACCATGACGGCGATGGCCCCGCTGTCCTTTCTTTACTCTACTAGCCACACAAGGTAGATTAGAGGAATTAAGCACACATGTTCCCCGTTCTTTTATGATTATGCACCCTTAATCTTCAGAAGATGGTTAATTACACTTTAAGCAGCGTAAGAACCCTTGCATATTTGTCTGTTAATAAAAAAATCTCACCAGGGGTTTAAATGTAGCATGCATTCTCAGGTCTAGCTAATGACTTGAAAAAGAGAAAAGGAGCACTGTGGAAAATTTGCCGGAGAGTTAGCAGCATCTTCGCACGGGAGGCTGCCAAGGGTTTTTAATTTTCCTTCTAACTGCTCAAATGCGGATGCCATGCTGGGATGTCTAAATGCTTGCACATCATAATGTTGTCACTATGAAGGGTTTTGTCAGATGCAACATTACTCAAATCTTAATTTGTAGCCGGAGACAACGTTTTGAAAAGGATTTCAGGTGTGTAGGGGAAGACATAGCCATAGCTATTGATGGATAGATGGATTGATTTACAAGATTTATATACCACCCTACATTCAATAAAATATTCAAGTGGTGAACAATAAAAAGGAGAGAGGTGGTAGTAGTAAAAGTAGTAGTAGTCGTAGTCGTCATCATCATCATCAAGCGAAATATAGAATTAAAACCTTAACAACCTTTAAAAAGGGTGGCCGGGTGACTGGCCAGATGGGCAATTAACAAATATAATAAAATAAAATAAAATAAATAAATTAAAATCAAATTGTGCCAGGAAAAATGTGATAAATCAGGAAAGGCTTGATTCAATAAAAATGCCACCAGCAGTCGCTGAAAACAAAACAATGTGGGTGCCTGCCTGACATCAGCAGGCAGGGAGTTCCATAGAGAGGGAGGGAGCCACCACACTGAAGGCTCTGCTCCAAGTAGACTCCAAACAGACTGCAGGTCCATGCAGAACCACCAGAAGTACCTCAGTGACTGGGCAGGCATTCTCTCAGATACCTTGGCTACATGATATTCAAATATTCTAGTTACATCCTGGTTAAATATGTTGCATTCAGTGATTCACAGAAATCACAGAGTGGATTTAACAAAAGCTGTACATCCCCACTGAAGCTAGAGCCATTTTAGTGTGAAAACACCCTTAGACACATTCCACCTTGCTATATATGCACTTGCTATGTAAAGTGTCATGCTTGGCTCAACAATGCTACAAGTGAGAAGGATCTTGGAAATTATGTAGATCACAAGCTGAATGAATATGAGCCAGCAATGCGATGTGGCTGCAAAAAAGGCAAATGCTATTTTGGGCTGCATTAATAGAGGTATAGCTTCCAAGTCACGGGAAGTGATAATTCCCCTTTACTCAGCACTGCTTAGGCCTCATCTTAAGTACTGCGTCCAGTTCTGGGCACCACACTTTAAGAAGGAAGTAGACAAAGTGGAAAGGGTTCAGAGGAGGGCAACAAAGATGATCAGGGGACTGGAAACAAAGCCTTATGAGGAGAGACCGAAGGAACTGGGCCTGTTTAGCCTTCAGAAGAGAAGACTGAGGGGAGATATGATAGAGCTCTTCAAGGTTGTCACACAGAGGAGGGCCAGGATCTCTTCTAGACCATTCCAGAGTGTAGGACACGGAATCATGGGCTCAAGTTACAGGAAGCCAGGTTCCGGCTGAACATCAGGAAAAATTTCCTGAGTGTTAGAGCAATAAGACAATGGAACCAACTACCTAGGGAGGTGGTGGGCCCTCCCACACTGGAGGCATTCAAGGTGCAGCTGGACAACCATCTGTCAGGGATGCTTTGACTTGGTTTTCTGCATTGAGCAGGGGGTTGGACTCGATGGCCTTATAGGTCCCTTCCAACTCTATGATTCTATGATTCTATGTCGCTTCCCCCATATAAAGGAGCATATATCTCTGTGGAGCATTCTCGTGTCACTGCATAAAGCATTCATTTCACATTCTCCATTTGTGAAATGGCAATTATAGTGCTGTAGCATAGAGGTTTGTTATTATAATTGCATGTTTATACCATGCACTTGGTGCTTTATAGAGGCATAAACAAAAAGACAGATCTCTACCCCATGGAGTTTCCATTCTTACATGAACCTGTCTTATACTACGTTGCACCATTGGTCCATCTACCCAGTTATGGCCTACTCTGACTGACAGCAGATCTCTAAGAATTCAGATGGAGTCTTTACTGCCCTGTGACCTCATTTGTGAAAGTAACATTCAAACATGCATCCTACTAGGAAAATTGCTTGACCAAGTAGGCAAAATTGCGTACAAAAATGCATGTAGTAGGAGAAATATGCACAAAAATGCATACAAATTTTCATGCAATTAAAACAAAAACGTAACCTCAACATTTGGGGATGAGCTGTACTTAAGATGGGAAAAATGAGAAACTGGCCTGGGCAAAATTGACAGATTCCTTCATCCCTAGAGGATCACATTATGATAAATCTCCCCATCCTCATAGATGGAAGATATTTTGGGGAACCAATTGAATACATTTGAGTCATTAGATGTTTTGCCAGCTTATCCAAAATCCTTATCCAAGGCTTTACTGGCAGTGAGGCATCCTCAGAGCCTCTGAATGCTCATAGTCTTTCCCTTCCCGGTAGGGTGTCTTTCCTTTTGCTTTTAAAAAAAAACACAAACTCTTCCAGATAAAGTTCTCCGAGCGCTTATCGGCTTCCACAGCTCTCCGCTGGAGTAAATAATGCATAGCCTCACACAACCTCTCTGAAGCTGGACATTCAGATGTCATGGCGGCTGCATTTGTTCACCTGCTGTCACGTACTTCCCGCTGAGCACTATTCGGCATTCGGGCGTCCACCTTGCCTAAGTCAGCACAACATCTATCACGTTGACACGGAGGCAAAGCAAGCCGTATGTACTGTGCGTAGTCAGCTGGAAGTTACACGCGGAGCTCCAAATCTCTTTCTCTCGCAATTCTTTGTACCAAACTTTAAAAAATAAAAATGCTGCAGTGCATAGAAAGGGACAGCAGGTGGCAATGGATCTATGATGCAGGCTATCAAGCGGGTGGACTAGAGCTGAGTTGAAAGTTAATAAGTCACGAGGCCCAGATAGTATCCATCCTAGAGTTCTTTAAGAACTCAAATGTGTAATTGCTGATCTTCTAACAAAAATATGTAACATGTCCCTAAGATCAGCCTCTGTACCAGAGGACTGGAGAATGGCCAATCAATGTGATGCCAATTTTAAAAAAAGGAATCCAGGGGAGATCCAGGAAATTACAGGCCGGTTAGGTTAACGTCTGTTCTGGGTGAATTGAAGTATTATTAAATATAAAATTAGTAGGCATATAGAAGGATGAGCCCTGCTGAAAACAAATCAACATGGCTTCCTCAAAAGTAAGTCTTGTCTCACTAACCTTTTAGAGTTCTTTGAGAGTGTCATTAAATGTGTGGACAGGACAGGGGTGATCCAGTAGACATTGTTTACTAGTAAAGGCCTTTCAAAAGCCCTTCCACAAAAACCCTCATCAATGATTCCTGAAACTTAGCAGTCATGGAATATGAGGTCCTCTTATGGATCAGTAACGGGTTCAAGAACAGAAAGCAGAGGGCAGGAATAATTGGTAAATTCTCCCAGGGGAGGGATGTAAACAGAGGGGTCCCACCGGGATCTGTATTGGGACCAATGTTTTTCAACTTATTCATAAATGATCTGGAATTAAGAGTGAGAAGTGAGGTGGCCAAGTTTGCTGATGACACCAAATTATTTAGGGTAGTTAACACAGAAAGGGATTACAAAGAGCTCCAAAAGGATGCCTTTCTAAACTTTGATGTCTCTCTAAATGGACATCAAAATGGCAAATGCAGTTCAATTAAGCAAGCGTAAAGTGATGCACTTTGGGGCCAAAAAAATCCCAGAGTATACACTGATGGGATCTGAGCTAACGGTAACTAAGAGACCTTGGGGTTGTGGTGGACAGCTTGAAGAAAATGGTCCTGATGGCTATAAGCAATAAGTCAATGGAACCTACTACCTAGGGAGGTGGTGAGCTCTCCCACTCTGGAGGCATTCAAGGTGCGGCTGGACAGTCATCTGTCAGGGATGCTTTGACCTGGATTCCTGCATTGAGCAGGGGGTTGGACTCGATGGCCTTGTAAGCCCCTTCCAACTCTACTTTTCTATGATTCTATGATTCTGTGTACACCAGTTGCTGGGGAACATGGGCCGGAGGGTGCTCTTTGCACTCATGTCCTGCTTGTGGGTTTCCTTTGGGCAGCTGGTCAGACAAGATGGGCCCTTGGTCTGATCCAGCATGGCTCTTCTTATGTTCTTATGTTTGCCAGCAGCTCTCCAGGAACTCAGGCAACGGTATCTATTGCCCAGTTCTACTTCAAGATGCCAGGGATTGAACCTGGAACCTTTGGAATCCAAAGCAGGTGCTCTGCTAGTGAGCTGTGGTACCTCTCATAGTCGTGTGTTTGATGGGGGCCTATGGAACAAGATTATCTTTGGATGGACAGGGGTTCCGGTTACTCTCAAGCTGTTAATGTCATTTGACTCATTCAATTGCAGACATTCCATGTGTATCCAAGATGTACCAAAGCTTCCGGCTTCAAAACCCATCCTCGGGTTGCTTCCTCTGCCTTGAAGCAGCTGAACACTGTGATGTACTCTTGAAGCAGAACAGACATGCCAGGATAGCTGAGTACACAAACGTCAGGCAGCAAGGGAGCTAACAAGGAGAGGAGTGGTGGATGAAGGCATCTGGAATATGACAACGGCAACCAAATTTGCTTGGCGGGTGCAAGATGCAGGCTGGTCTAGGGTGCTTTGCTTTCCATAGAGCCAGACCAGCTTCCTTTTGTTTCACATTGCCATGGATATTTATATGTTCCTTTTGATGCCCCCTTCAAGCAGCAGGGTTCATTGAGGCTTGTAGATGTCTTGTACTTGGCCACATAAGACAAGTCACTTCACTGCACACATCTGGTGATGGTTTCCTGCATCCTATACAGCCATACACAGGGGAGCCATCTGTTGGCCTTGCAATGTCAACCCAGCTGCTTCTAACGCAGCTTAAACCCTGTCCCGAGGTTTATCAGGATGTCCTTAACAAAATGATAACCCCAGTGATCCCCTCTGGAAGCCCCTTCCAAATTAGTTCCCTACATCTCCACCCCCAGAAGCGGACTGCACAGGCACCCAGACCTCCTTCTAACTGAACAGACAGCTCAGAAGCACAGCGCGCGGCCAAATCTTTGCGCGCCCGGTGAAGAGCCATGCCCAGACCGAACAGGGCGCGATTAGCTAGTACCCCCTCCTTCCTGCCAAATTTAAGGCACTTTGAAATAAGTTGGTTTTGTGTTGCAGTTTGGGCACTCAGGCTCAAAAAGGTTCGCCATCACTGCCTTAAGAATTAGATAGATATTTTGCATAGCGTGATCTCACTCTTAGAGCTGCTTCCTGCAGTCAGGGATGAGCGAACGAGCCTTGTTCGAGATCTCTAGGATTCTCCAAACAACATCTTGCCACTTTCCCCCCCTGCCCTATTCCTGTTCACGAATGGGAAAACTGCGCAAATCCAGCAGTGATCAAATGTGAACTTGGTGCAAATTTCCCCAAATCTACAGGGGAAATTTACACAAAATTGAACTGGGAAAGTTGCATTAATCAAATGCGAGCACGTGTCCGCCGATTTGTGAACATTTTTGGTGGACACGTGCTTGTGATCATGTTTGGGACTTTGAACAGGGCATGCTTGCATGTTTTGTGGGCAAAAATGAAATTCTCATATATCCCTAGGGAGAGCCAGTGTGGTTGGTGGTTAGAGTGTTGCACTGGGACTCGGGAGATCCGGGTTCTAGTCCTCACTCAGCCATGAAGCTCACTGGGTGACTTTGGGCCATTCACTGACTCTCAGCCTAACCTACCTCACAGGGTTGTTGTGAGGATAAAATGGAGAGATGGAGGACCATGTGAGCTGCCTTAAGTTCATTGCAAGGGGGGGGGAGGGAAGGCAGGATATAAATGTAATAATAAATAGTTAGCAAAGGTGGCTGAATGAAGCAGATTGAATCCAGAAAGTGAAGAGCTTGGCAAACTTTACTGAGTCATAAACAGACAGTCTTCTGACCAAGGGGCAAGAAGTACAAAACAACAGAGCAAATCAGGCCAGGCTTCTAACAGAATCAAACCATTACTACTACTGAACATGCTGAATGTATTAGTCTTTTTATACAAAAGAAATGCAGGCTAAAAGGAAACTTCTTTAACTCCACCTGTCTGCTACACAACATTCCCACCCACCTCCTTGAGACCCCTGTTTGCACCCAAGATTTTCTGATGCAGCCCGAGCTGTTAATTAGCTCTGCACTCTGCATGAAAGTTGATATTGTGATTACTAATTGCTTCAGAACTCTGAGGACAAATTAAATCTTAGCTTGCTCCTTATCCAACTTCTACACTGTAGAACCTGACAGTGTAGACATGGCCTAACTCAAGGCGAAAAAAGAAACTATCCTGGCATTACTCATCAGCAATATTCTTCAATGGGCCCAAGACCCCTTGCTTTGTGTAGATCCTGAGTGAATCTTGTTATTGTGCCAACTAACTGCACAATAACAAATATTACTAAATAACCATTTATGGCAATAACTTGATGTAGACAACCAAAGACCCATGAGTTTGCTTACTTTGTCTTTGTTCTTATTGGTCTTTGATAGTTTCCATAATTCATAATTATTGGGGGTAGAAAACGGAGTCCTTTTTAATGTAGGTTCTCATGGTTGATTCTCCATGGTTCTCTCTCCCCCGTGACTTCTTGCTTGTGGAAATTAGGTCAGTGTGGTCTTCCCACCTTATTGCTCAAGAGCTTCCTACCTTACGGCCATATTTGAGAATGAGCAGCCTACTGTTTTCAAAGGATGTCTCTACGTTTTGCCACTGAGTGCTACTACAGAGTGGTTAGTTGTGCAAGCATGGCTATAGCAACACCTAGTGGTGCGGGGAAGTATGACAATGCAGCTTGAATATCCCAAACACAAACAGAAACACACACACTTTTTAAACGACAGAGAATGCATCTACACTCAGACATCTTCATTCTAACCAAGTGACATCTCAGAAGGAGACAACACACATCACCATTCATCCCAACCAAAAGACCCCCTCGGGATGCCTAAGGGATGGTAAATCACAAACCCTTCGACAAAAAGGAATACTTACTTTTCCATATCATAAACTAGCTGTTGCCTGTGGCTGTGCTCGCGTGAATTTTAGGATTTGGTATAATTGTTTTTAAAAGAAACATGTATAGAAAAGATGCAGTGTCTCTGACTGAAAGTGTAACGTTTAGGCTGGGTGCTGGCAGCAGAAATCTTTTGTGACAGAAATATCTGTTTGTAAAGAAAAATCAGGTAAATCCTGAGAGTCTACAGGTGATGAAGAGTGAGCATGTCAAGTTTAGACGGTAGATCCGTCTAAACGTGATGGAGCCTATGCGACGATGCCCCCCACACAACAGTCAGTCAGTCATGTAAAAAGTTTCCCTCCCTTTTCACCCCGTCATGTAAAAAGTTTCCCTCCTTTTTCACCCCCTCAGAGAACATTCTAAATGGCCTAGGGGAGATTTGCATACCCAGCCCTATTGGCCCTTGCAGGAATTCATATGAACATTCTAAGTGTCATATGGGCTATTTGCATAGCTGCTGCTATTGGCTCCTGCAGCAAGTTGGCTCCTGCAGCAATTATGAGGTGAGACCTATTTGCAGAACTGCAGATATGAGAGTGGGGCGATTTTACCCCCTTTTTCCACCCCCTTAGGGACAGAATTTCCCAAAATCCTTCCTTAGTGGGGGTCTACGTCATAAAAGCAATGTCCCTTCAAAATTTCACGTTCCTAGATAAAATGGTTTGAGCTGGGTGTTGATGGGTCAGTCAATCAGTCAGTCAGTCAGTCAGTCAATCAGTCAGGTCACGTTCTTTTATATATATAGATGATTGCAACAGTTTACCCTAACTTTCTCTTGGGGGAAAAATATTATATAGTTAAATGGAACATTGCTGAAATATGGTTGTTATTTTTATGGTTCTTAGTACAGTGAGGATTGGGTTCAAGTCCCCACCCAACCATGGAGCTCACTGGGTGATCTTGGGTAGTCTCCCTCCCTCCCTCTTTCTCTCTGCCTAATCTACCTCACAGGGATGTTGTGAGGATAAAGGGGGAGACAATGTGCACCAGTTAGCCAAAGGGTCAGGTAAAAATGTTGTTGTTGTTCATAGGATCATAGAGTTGGAAGGGGCCTACAAGGCCATTGAGTCCAACCCCCTGCTCAATGCAGGAAACTAGAGGAGGGGTCTCCCATCCAAGTAACAACCAGTCCTGACCCTGCTTAGCTTTCCACACCCAGACAAGACAAGCCAGTGTGAGCCACAGGCCTGTCCTGGTAGGCTTGTTGTTATGCTAGCACACTTACGAGGGAGTAACTTCCCTTCATCTTAATGGGAATCACTTCTGAGTTTTAGCATCACATGGCATGTTGTTGTATTGTAATGTAAAAGTAATGGTAACAGAATTCCACTGATTTCCACATAAAAGCCCAAGAAGAGACTCTCTTTAGAGAAGCATTCCAGCCATAATTCACCTTGTAGGCATTCTTGAGTGCTGTAATTTATAGATTCAGTCAACAGTTTGTCCCGGATAGATAAGTTTTCTTTGCTATTATTATGCTGCATTTCCATTACCTCCAGCCTGTCTAACTTCAGGCATATTAATCTTTGAAAGCTTAAAAATGGCAAGAAGTGGGAGGCAACTGCAGCTAACCCTTTCTGACATTAATTTCTCTCAGGAGTTTCTGTTTTTGAAGCAGAGTTAACGGTTAGGAAGCATCATCTTCATAGGCAGGGGAATGAGAGCATATTGATCATTTCTCGAAGGCATTTTTGATCTTTCATTTGTCTCAAGTACTGAAGGCTTCATTTTCCCCTCCGCCCTGCCCCACTGCAGCTGCCAAGAGGAATCCTATGATATAACGCTGAGAGTGTTTTTGAAAAACTCTCTGTCTGCTTTTTATTATGTCATCCACTTCCCTATATGCCAATAAATATGGCTGAAGTGTGGTTTCCTAGTAGGAAATTAACTGAGGATGTCATGTCAATACACTTTATGACAGTTTGAAAGATAGCTCAAGCTTAGTGAGGGCGAGGAATATGGGGAAAGTTGGTCAGAGGAGTAAGAATATGAGTTTCAGTGAAGCAAGCAGGAAGGCTGCAAGCAGGAATGGCTGAGAAACATTCAGATGAGTTCAGATTCCTGTCAATCCTATCAAAAGGGACAGGGAGACATTTTTCTGCCTCTCTCATAATACTAGAACCCTACGGGGTCATCCCATGAAGTTGAGTGGTGGGAGATTCAGGACAGATAAAAGGGAAGTCCTTCACACAGCGCATACTTAAACTATGGAATTCATTGCCACAGGATGCAATAATGGCCGCCAATTGGGAGGGTTTTAAAAGGGGATTGGACAAATTCCTAGAGGAGAAGGCTATGGGTGGCTACTGGTCCTGATGGCTATACTCCAGTATCAGAGGCAGTATTTCTATGTACACCAGTTGCCGGGGAACATGAGTGTGAGGGTGGTGTCGCACAAATGTCCCGCTTGTGGGTTTCCTGTGGGCAGCTGGTTGGTCGCTGTGTGTGGACAGAATGCTGGCCTAGATCAGTGTTTCTCAACCTTGGGTCCCCAGATGTTTTTGGCCTACAACTCCCAGCATGCCCCAGCCAGCTATGCTGGCTGGGGCATGCTGGGAGTTGTAGGCCAAAAACATCTGGGGACCCAAGGTTGAGAAACACTGGCCTAGATAGACCTTTGGTCTGATCCAGCAGGGCTCTCCTTATGTTCTTGTGTTCATTTGCTGTTTATATCTCTTCCTTCCCACACCTCTTCCCCACCTCTGAGAATTCATCTCAGACTGGAGTCCAAACCATCCTTACTATGTGTCTTGTCCCAAAATGTATCTCAACTTGGGAGCCCCTGTGCTCTGTTGGCATTGCCGGTAGATTGTAGCCCTATGCAAGGGGTAGTCAGTGTGGTATCTGTGGGCACCAATGTGCCCCCGGACACCTTTCTTGGCACCTGCTAGGTTGCCTTACCCCTGTCACTTCTTTTTCTTCTTTTTAATTAATGCATTTTTGTACCAGCTGCTGGGATTGCTTCAGAGCCAAGTGAGGGCCTCCAGCTGCTGAAATCTTCATTTCCCACAAATGTCTCTGGGCTACATGATGGGACTCAGAGACATCCTTAGGAAATTAAGGTGGCTAATGGATTTAGAATGATGCTTTCCTTTGCAGTGTGCCCAGTCACCAAGAAAAAGAAGGGCAAAGAGGAAAAGTGCCTGAAAACTGAGGGTTCAAAGGAGGGTTTGTTTTAGTGTGTTTTGGCTCAGACCCCACCTCTGCCTTGCACGCAGTCATTTGGGCAGGTTCCTTGCCCTTCATTACTAGCCACACGTCCTGTGGCAGTCGTTTTTTAGTGGTGCCCATCAGGGATGTTGAAGAGTCCTTGGTCTCGAGTCACGAGTCGAGTCATGAGTCTTTGGACCCGAGTCTCGAGTCCAAGTCCAAGTCCTTGGTCCAAAATGGTGACTCACGAGTCACGAGTCTCTCCCAAAGCTGACTCCATGAGTCCCTATTAAAATCAATGCGGTTTTTTCCCAACAAAATAAGGCTACTTCAGATGTGTGGCTTAAATAAATTCTAGGCACAAGTGTGCCTTTTTATCTCAAAACTCTGCCACTGATTTTGACAAGAACAGACCAGGCAGACAAACCCAAAATAACCAGGCAGGCAGAGGAGGCAGGGAACCCCAAAGCAGGCAGGCAGAGGCCTTTGTCTTGGACAATTCAAACTGTGGAGCTGATTAAGAAGAGACCAGGCAGGCAGAGGAGGCAGGGAACCCCAAACAGGCAGGCAGAGGCAGCCAAACCCAAAATGTCTGAAAAGTTGCATTAGGAAAATGATTTTAAAAAATAAACTTGGATTGTTACTGCAACTAGGTCCAGACAGCCCCTGCAGGTGGCATCAAGCAGGGATGTTGACGAGTCCTTGGTCTCGAGTCCCGAGTCGAGTCTCGAGTCCCATTAAAAATATTGGGACTCGAGTCTGACTCGAGTCAGAGGGGGGACTCAGTCCGACTCACGAGTCGAGTCCTCGAGTCCGAGTCCCCATCCCTGGTGCCCACGAGGGGCTCTCAACCTGCCAAATGTGCCCGACCGTTCACTGGCCAAAGAAGTTGCTCACTCCTGCCTTATGCAGTCTTTCAGCCTGCTCACCTGGTTGGCTAAAAGTGGAGAGGGGATGTGCACATGCGCACAAGCCCCACCACCAACATGCTCACCCCCTCAACCCTTGACCTCCCTGTGTGATGCGGGAATGGGAGCGTTTGGCTCCATTTGGTCAGGATTCCGGAACCCTGATAAGGCAAGTTTCCCAGTCATGTGGACGCTTCTACTTGTGTTCATGCAAAGGTGACTAGAAGACCCCTGCAGACTTCCCCCCTCAAAACAGGAAGGTTGGGGAGTGAGTGGTACAATAATGCTAAATGCACACCCTTGACCTCGCCCCTGTTTTAGCCCTCAGGTGAACAGAGGGCTCCTCCTGTGGTGAGCTCATGACACAAGCCAGCATTCCCCAAACTGGTGGCCTCTAGATATTATGGACTACAACTCCAATCATCCCTGACAATTGGCTATGCTGTCTAGGTCTGGTGGGAGTTAGAGTCCAAAACAAAACATCCAGGTTGGGGAAGGAAGGCTGATCTGTATCTATATCTATATATCTGCGGGACCTTGCCCCAGTCTGGTGCGGAGCCGTAGCCTCAGTCGCCGATTCTGCCTCAGAGGAAAAAGCTGTCGAGTCAGGCGCAGCTGTGGGAAACCAGAGGCCTGAGAATTCACTTCTGCCAGGCCTCCCACTGCCTAGCAAACAGAGAGGGGGTGAGGCGCTGGAGGCTGATACGGCCTGTCTTCCACAGCTGGAAGACTTGACCTTGATGGAGGCCCCTGCGTCCAGGGCCAGTGCTACCATTAGGCCAACTAGGCAGCTGCCTAGGGCGCAGGGCTAAAGGGGGCGCCAGAAATAGGGAGGGAGGGCTCAAGTGGGAAGGGGGGGGCGCTAAATATCTGATCTTGCCTAGGGCACCAAGCTGCCTTGCACCGGCCCTGCCTGCGTCTCAACCAGGGACGTCGCCCCTGGGAACAGGACAGTAGGGGAGGTCTCAGCAGGAGAGGGTGTTTCAGGGGTGTCTCCATTGGTGCATTCAACAGAAGAGGGCAGTGTAGAAACGCCCGGTGAGATGCAGCAGCCGCTTGAGGGCCAAGTTACCTGCCAGGATCGAATATCTGATAGAGATTCTTAGCGGCCCTTCCCAGTATTTAAACTGGTGCAGCTTCCAGTAGCCATTGCAGGAGACAACATGCTGAAAACCTGGAAAGCTTTCTGCCTTCTTTGGAACTGTGAACTTTATGGGACTTTTTCTGGGGGCTGCACTCTGGGTGATGGCCAATAACTAATTACTGGAATTACTGCAATAAATGGTTTTATTGGGATTCTTGCCTTGACTCCAGGAAGCCAAGTTCTGACAATATCTATATCCATACACATGCGCGCGCACACACACGCACACACACACACTGTGGATTTTGAACCTTCACACCATGGATGCCAAGCAACCATTGAAACCAACAGAAAGGCCTGGATAAGAGAACCTTTGAGCCTGCCATGCCTTTTCCTACATCACCAACTCCATTGCATTGGGACTGCATTTATAAAAACGACAACAACCAGGGGTGTTTTTCAAGACACATTTTTTATCAGGCATGAACTGAGTTGTAAGTTCCATTTTTAAAAACGGATCAATGCCCTACTTTGAAGTTTGAGTGTGTTAGCCCCGGTTATGGTGGTATTAATCAAACTAATGGTATCTGGTTATCTGGATGAATCAATGACATACGGTGATATAGGATCCTACGGTTAATGGATAGCGCCTATATCTCTGAGCCTTTTGTAGCCGTGATATGGATGATTTGCCCGTTCCCACCCACCCACCCCATCAGCTGCACAGGGAAGACTGTAGAACTGGTTTCTCACTGCCTTTCAAGGATGAGTAAGCTTTGTATATCCACATTACTAAGTTACCTGTACTGTATTGTTGAATGTATGGGTCTCGGTGCAAGTCCTGGACTGATATCAGTCTCATAGAATATTTTTAAAACCATTTTAACCAGGGGAAGGCAACGTGGTGCCCATGGGCCCCAATGTACCCCAGAAACCTTTCTTGGCACCCGCCAAGGTGCCCTACCCATCTCACTTTTTAAAAATTAACATATTTTCCTGTCAGCGCTATGAAATAGGTTTCTGTTAGTGCTGAAAACTGTGAGTTCAAAGGAGTCGTTTAGTGTGCTGTGGCTCAGACCCCACCTCTGCCTCGTACTCAGTCTTTGGGGCGGGTGACTTGTGCTAATGCAAATTAATGCAACTAGAATGAAATTCTGGTAAAAGCAAACAAAGCCAATTCCATCAAGAAGCAGATGACAGAACAAAAGACACTGGACAATCCACAAAACACAGACAGAATGAATTTAACAAAATCTGTACATCCGTACTCATGATGGCTATATATTACTTCCCGGTATAGCAGAGCATTTATTGTGCAATCATGATTCCTTACTCATGGTTCTTTATGGGCTCTTTAGATGATGTCTTGATCCTTCAGTTTTGCTTCTGTTTTTTAAAGAGCACTTTCCCGGGTATTTTTAGAGCAGGGGAAATGGGGTATTATTTCTGAAAGCGAAAACAAGTAGTTTCCTACTTGTGTATTTGCAGTATTCCACTATAGCACATCGCCACCTAGAGGTTATGTAGCAGGAAATCAGGAAAGGAAAAGTTCTTTGTGTAGAGCTTGGATCTCAATTCTGCAACGAAACCAAAAGCAGATACAGCGATTAACAGCCTCGTGTAGAAAAGCTGCCAGTTGCTGAAGAACATGAGGGGAAGGGTGCTGTTGCACTCAAGGCTGACTTGTGAACTTTCTACAGGCATCCAGTTGGCCACTGTGTGAACAGAATGCTGGAGGATGAGATGGACCCTTGGTCTGATCCAGCATGGCTCTCCTTATGTTCTCACATAGAGGAGTGCAGCAGGGAGGCAGCGGCAGGAAAAGGGTTAAGCTCATCCAACTGCCCCTTCCCCCATAATCCCATAATCCCATTTCCTCCAACCACTTTTTAGATGTTGGATATAGGACCCAGGTTCACAGACCTACATTCCCACCAAAACTCTACTCTGGCCATAAGGTATGCTTAAGAATGTCATTGCCCCCCCTCCCCTAAAAAAAAAAAAAAATACTGAGGGTGACTATCATTGTATACAGTGTCTATCCTTTTATTTACCTGCCTGTGCTTGAATTTTTAAAAGGGAAGAAGAACAGCAGAATATGAAGCCAGGGAAGGCCAGCTCCAGTTCACACTCTAATTGATAGAAATTTATTTTTAAGGCTTGCCTGGAAATTCTCAATACCGCACCAGTGACTGCACCACTGCCAACAGGTATCTTGCACCTGGATGCTGACAGGCTCTGACAAAGTGGGAGAGACTCCGGAGGGGACTGTAGCATTTCTGGCAGGTTTTCCCCCCCTTCTCTCCCCCCCCCGCATACAAAAAGTGTCAGTAAATCGCAGGAGAGAAACGGGGAGGAAGGAGGGAGAGAGAGACACACAGAGAGAGAGAGAGAGAGAGAGAGAGAGAGAGAGAAGTGAACGGTGAGCAGGCATCATCATCAGTAATAGTGACATTTAATATCATTCCTTCCATTTAGTAGGCAGAGGACCGGCTCCTCCGGGGTTGTGTTTTACAGGCCAGAGTCCCAGTAAGTGTGTTTCAGGGGTCACTAAAGTAGGATTCATGGAGAACAGCAGCAGTGCAGAATTCAAAGGTGACTATGCCTACCAGATCAAACTGGCAATAGTGCCGTCGGGGCCAGCGTTTGGGGCAGGGGTCCAGGACCCCACTCAGCTAAAGGAGCAACGGTGCATGTAGGGGCTAACCTACCACATTTTTAAAGAAGTGAAGTAATACTCTACCATCCAAGAAGGCCCCACCAAAAGAAAAATTAAATCTTTACCCCTATAATATCCTCCTCTTTCAGAATTCATGCCCTTTCACGGTTAGAGAATAGGCAAATTTTTGTCCTCAGCTTTTCTTAGGAATCAAATATATATCAAAAGAAGTGCCCTTAGAAAACCGACAAAATGATGTAGAGGATATCTCATTGATATACATTACATTAGGTGTGCATCGTACTGTGCATAATATTGCAGAGGCTTGCCTGCCAGTCTGTCGACTGGTTAAGAACATAAAAACATAAGCAAAGCCATGCGGAATCACAACAAGGTCCGTCTAGTCCAGCATTCCGTTCACACACAGTGGCCAGCCAGCTGCCCACAGGAAACCCACAAGCAGGACATGAGGGCAACAGCACCCTCCCGCCCATGTTCCCCAGCAACTGGTGCACATAAGCATGCTGCCTCTGACACTGGAGGTAGCATAGAGCCATCAGGACTAGTAGCCATTGATAGCTTTCTCCTCCATGAATCTGTTTAATCCCCCTTTTAAGACATCCAAGTTGGTGGCCATCACTACATCCCGTGGAAGTGAATTCCATAGTTTAACTATGCGCTGTACAAAGAAGTACTTCCTTTTATCTGTCCTGAATCGCCCAATAATCAGCTTCATGGGATGACCCCGGTGGGTTCTAGTATTATGAGAGAGGGAGAAAAATGCCTCCCTACCCACTTTCTCCACAACCATGCATAATTTTGTACGCCTCAATCATGTCTCCCCTTATTCGCCTCTTTTCGAAGCTAAACCATCCCAGCTGTTGTAATCTTTCCTCATAGGGGAGTTGCTCCAGCCCCTTGATCATTTCAGTTGCCCTTTTCTGCACTTTTCCCAACTCTACACTATCCCTTCTTAGGTGTAGTGACCAGAACCGTACCCAGTATTCCAAGAGTGGTCGCCCCAAGTGTGCATCTCTCTCTTCCCTCTTTTTGCAGCGGAATTCTTATCAACTATGTTGGATGGTGAAATCCAACAAAGAATAAGAAGGAGACAGGTAACGGGAGTTAGAAAATAACCAGTTCAGAATCAATATTGCATACTCTGAAGTTGATCTCTAACCATAGGGTGTCCTACATCATAATACCTGCAATCTGGATGAGAGGAGAATTAGTTTTGTTAATCTGATCTTGTCCTACAAGTGCCTACCTATAAGATGGCTCATCTTTATCTAAGGCAGCCTTTCCCATACTTAAAACAAAACAAAATAACATCTGGAGGCACCTCCACTCTTACAGCCCAAAAGATATCTTCTTAGAGCATGAAATAATAAGATTGGTGCATGTTCAGAGATACATGCCCCCTGTGGTTGTGCTAGAACAGTCTGTACAGGCACTGGAGACTGGTAGCTCCAGTGTCTGTGGGACTGTGTATCCACTGCTAGGGCTGTGCACGGAGCTCAATTGGGGGGGGGGTTGGAAGTCCGGCGAACTCGCTGGGCTCGACCCCCCGAGCTCCACTCGCCCTACCTTTTCCCCGGCTTGACTCGCATTCTTGTGAGCCAAGCCAGGAAAGTGACTTCTGGTTTCCTGCACTATATTGTTTACATACAAAATGGTGAAAGATACATTAAAAATGGTCGCGATTTGCATAATTTGTGCAAATCGTGGCCATTTTTAACATACTATTTCATTTGTTCTTTTCAACCTGAACAAAGTAGAGCTGGGTGTCCCGGAAGTCCGGTGAGCGCCTCAGCTGGTGCTCGTGCTCGTGCTCGGCTCGGCTAGCGCACTGCGAGTCACGTTCTGGCCAGATCGCCCACTCCTAATCTACTCTGGGTTTTAGTCTGAACTTTAAAGGAGCTATGCATGGTGTTGAACCCTATCCTCAGACTAGGGCCTCAGCAGGGCCTCAACAAGCTTGCCCTCCTTACTGGGATCTCTGGGTTCGCTTACGTAAGGTTGGGGGTTTCTTTTCCACTGATCCTCCTCACCCGTACAGCTCTCACACTGCCTTTGGGATGTCTAATCCCTACCTTATACCTCTTTGACCAGTACAATAAGCACAGCTTCCCACACAGGCTGTTTCAAATAACAAAGAAAAGTTGATTTTAAAACTCAACCAGTTCTGGAATTAAGTCTCATGTGTAAGTTTCAGTTAGTCCTAAGTAATGTACTATCTTATCCTAGTACCAATCCTCCCCCAACAGCTGTTCCCAATATCAATCCCTGCACTCACTAGCTAAACTCTTAACAATCCTAATATAATTGTTCAGCTCTCTGCAGTCAGCCTCACAGACTCCCATTTTTATAGGGATGTACACTCACCTCTTTGTTGTGCTCGCCGGGTGCTTTGTGAGCACCCCCGCCACGTGATACATATTTCAGCGTCACTGAGGCGCTCGGCGGACTTTCTGGAGAGCCCGGAAGTGACGCGACAGGTCCCGGTGCCGTGCCAGAAAGTGACGCCACGGGACCCCGGCACTGCGTTTTTCCACGTAAATACCATAGAAAACCACCTTAAAACGGCCACAAATAGCAAATCGCTATTCCTACGCATGTTTAGACAGAAAAAAGTCATACAACTCCTACAGCAATTCCGACAGCATGGCTGGCTGGGGAATGCTGGGAGTTGTAGGACTTTTTTTTTTCTGTCTAAACATGCATACGAGTGCACTCTTATTAGATCAAAATCTTAACATCTGAACCAGGCCATTGTCTGTCTTCAGGCTCAGAATGAACCCAGTCAATACTCAGTTCTGCATGTCTGTCTGTCTGTCTATCTATCTATCTATCTATCTATCTATCTTTGAAATGTCTATCCCCTGTGTTAGAAGGAAAATACAGGAATATGCCATATCCTTCCTGAGCACAACAGCCCTTCTGGTTTAAAAGGTGGAAAATCTTGTACCCATTATTATATGCTGTCCTTTGTATAATGCGCGGAGGTAACAATATTTGGGTCTGATAAACAAATGTGATGCGCGCTCTGAAGTGTATATCCCACCTTTCTCCTTTGGAGTTCAAAGCAGTGTACCTGGGCCTCCCACATGATCACCCATCCAGGCATTGACCAAATCCAGACCTGCTTAGCTTTAAGAGGCTTGCTGTATTGTGTGCCTTCAGGCTGTGCCAGAGCTGGAAGCAATTGTGGAGGGCGGGACTGGAACCTCAAGCAACTTTTCCTGATTCCTAATGAGAGTTTTGCATCCAGCAGAAGAATTGGACCACAGAGCTGAGAGCTACCAGCTCTCTGAACTCTCGGATGCCTGTAGATAAGTCATTGTAGACAGACAACCCCAGTGACGCCTTTTGCAGATACAATCAAGAGAGTGGTTAAAATTACACAACCAGTTAGTATCCAGCAGAGAAACCTTTTTAGAGTGGAATGAATTTGGGACTGTTTTGATCGAAGCAGCTCTTAACTGAATGGAATGGATTCTATTAAAGAATCAGTGTCTATTGGGGGGGGGGCATTATCCCGCACCTTGGGTAGTTTTGTCGAATTAAACTCCCGAGGCAGGGGAGCTTCAAAGAAAAATGGGCTTGCTGTTTGATCAAAGGGAATTAACAATGTGACTTGCTCTCTTTCCCCAAGAGCCAGAAGAATAATATTTTTTTTAAAAAAAATAAATCTCCCCACTATTTTTAGTTTCAACATTTCATTCTTTTCTATGATTAAGGCTGCAATCCTGTACATGCTTACCCAATGAACTCAGTGGGACTTACTTCTGAGTAGACATGCATAGGATTGCACTATATGATGGGGCAAAGGGAACTGGGAGCCGGGGGAGAATCATGTCAGCTTGCCTACAATCCTTGGAGGAAGGGTGGGATTTTTAAAGAATGTACTAAGTAATTAACTAAATAAAGATCTGCTTTTCCTGGAGGAAAGTCTAATATACCCCACTGATAGAAAAGTGAAATTAAGAGTGGGACTAGATGTGCTACTAATTCAGGTGTCCATCCATTCTGTGCCTTTTCTGCACTAATATGTGATATATATATAGATATAGATATAAAGAATTCTGTACTAAAATTCACATTTAAATATGTATTTAATATTTAAATAAATATTCATATAAATATTTTAAATTTATATTTAAATTTAAATATATTTAAATTAATATTTTATTAATTTAATATTTTATTAATATTAATAATATTAATATTAAATAAATATTTTCTGAGAAAATATTTTCTGAGAAAATACGCATTTCTACATTTATTTTCTCTCAACAGAGAGCTTTGACTGTTCGGCGGTATATAAATAATAATAATAATAATAATAATAATAATAATGACAACGACGACGACGACGACGACGTACACATTCCTAACCAAATTTTACCCTAAAATTTGCATTTTATACACATGTTGGTATTGTTTTTGAGCTGAGAACTGAATTGCCAAATTTGGAGAGGGCAAAATCTGAAGGATAACAGTATTATGATCCAAACATTAGCCCGGGTAACGATGTAGAGTTTTTGTTAAATCCGTTCTGTCTGTGTTTTGCAAATTGTCATATATCTTTCATTTCGTCATCTGCTCTGTGATGGAATTGGATTTTTGTAGGGACATACAAGAATCTTTCCAAATTTCCATTTGTGTTTAAGTTATAGTCATTCTTTCTAAATATGCATCTCCACATATGTTAGCACATGCACATTTTATGCAAATATCTATGCTCTTTTGGGGTGATGCGGTAGCCACTGTACCCAAGTACCTTAAGAACCACCTTTCCTCATATGTTCCTCCCCACACATGCTGTTCATCCTCTGTGCCTTGCACTAGATTCCTCAGTTGTCTGAGGCCCAGCAGAGAGCAGGGATGTTGAAGAGTCCTTGGTCTCGAGTCACGAGTCGAGTCACGAGTCTTTGGACCCGAGTCTCAAGTCCGAGTCCGAGTCCTTGGTCCAAAATGGTGACTCACGAGTCACGAGTCACGAGTCACTCCCAAAACTGACTCCACGAGTCCCTATTAAAATCAATGGGGTTTCCCCCCAACAAAATAAGGCTACTTCAGATGTGTGGCTTAAATAAATTCTAGGCACAAGTGTGCCTTTTTATTTCAAAACTCTGCAACTGATTTTGGCAAGAACAGACCAGGCAGACAAACCCAAAATAACCAGGCAGGCAGAGGAGGCAGGGAACCCCAAAGCAGGCAGGCAGAGGCCTTTGTCTTGGACAATTCAACTGCTGAACAGGTCAAGAAGAGACCAGGCAGGCAGAGGAGGCTGGGAACCCCAAACAGGCAGGCAGAGGCAGCCAAACCCAAAATGTCTGACCCTAACCCAAACCCCCCACAACAACATATCAATCAAAATAAATCTCAACACATCGTTGGGGCTGCACTCCTGGTAGCTGTCCATAGTGGCTGAGCAGCGGCGCGCCTCGCTTCCATGCGCTCTTCACCGGTGATCACGCTCCTTCTGGCACAGCCAGAAGACTCGTCAACAGCCCAGGGATGTTGACGAGTCCTTGGTCTCGAGTCCCGAGTCGAGTCTCGAGTCCCATTAAAAATATTGGGACTCGAGTCCGAGTCGAGTCAGAGGGGGGACTCAGTCCGACTCACGAGTCGAGTCCTCGAGTCTGAGTCCCCATCCCTGGCAGAGAGCCACAAGCAGCAGGGCCTTTTTGCTGGTGGCACCCACCATGTCAAATGCCCTCCTGGTTGAGATTTTTCATACCCCGGCCCTTTATGCTGTTTTAAGCATTTGGACCAAACCTGGTTGTTTACTGTGAAAGGACTGCCAACCGGTCCTTTACTCAAGACCAGATATCAAAGGTGCAAAACTGCCAGCCTTAGCTCTGCTGTCTTGACACTGATTCTCTCAGGGCCTTGCCCTTGTCTATACACTGGATTTAGCACTGAACCACAGAGGAGCCACACACACACACGTGTGGGGTAAAACCAGGAAAGTTTATTTAAGGTAAACAGATTACAACAAAAGGTGGGAAATGAGGGAAGGAGAGAAGGTGGGGAGACACTTTGGTATACACAGCAGAACTATAAAACAACAAAGCTAGTTCCTTTACTATATCACTACCCAGGCCCTTACTCTCCTTTACCTGGGGTTTTTGTCTTCTTCGGGGCTTGCCTCAGCAAAAGCCCCCCTCCCGCGAAAGCGTGCAGACAACAACAATCAAAACTAGATGCTAAGGCAGGCAGTATAGATTCTTCCCCCCCTCCTTTCAGTAGCCCAGGTGTCTTTAACCAATCAGGATGAGCTTCATCTGGCCTAGGCAAAGAGGGGTGGCTCTTTGCCGCATTTGCATGTGAATAGCTGTGGCACAGACTCCGAGGCGTCAGGGGCCATCAGAGGAACTATGTACATTTTGCATGACGTTCCCAGCCCCCAGCTGGGATTATACTTGTTTACACGTGAGGAGGTGTGTGTGTGTGTGTGTGTGCGTGTGCGCATGTGTGGTGCAGGAAACTCTGATGCTTTTTCTCCACATTTACAAAGGCCCTCAGCTGAAAAACCTTTCTCTCCTCATAATGATCAATGCATTCTGTGGATTTGGTTTTATTGTATGCATATTTAATTTCTTGGGGGCGGGGAAGAAATAAATAAATATGTATAAATGAGAGGGATGACATTTATATTTCAAGGACCCCCGGGGGGTGTGCATTTGGCTGCGCAGAATCCTGCCACCCACTGTCAGGTATGGAGGGCAAGTTTTGCCCTCAACACAGCTTTGACTCCAAGTACAACACAACACTTTCCCCTGGAGTAGGGCATGGCAACCATTCAATAGCATGAAAGAAACTAAAAGAATGAAAAGTCAATCTGTGTGCTAGCCAGCTAAATGAAGCCCTGGCCGTCCACACACAGCAGCAGCAGATCCCACCCCCCACCCCCATGCAGCAGTCAGCTTCAGCCTTCCCAGCAGCATTTCATTCAGGACTCAGGAATCACACTGTAGCAAAAAACAAAACAAAAAAACAGTTATATTCTAACTGTTTTATTAACTTATAACAAAGTATCACTACAGGTTGATACAGGTTGAACGAATCCTTTGCAGGACCATCTTCCATCTGGTAACCTGTGTCCTCACTGTGGGAAGCTGTGTGGATCTAGAATTGGCCTCCACAGTCACTTACGGACCCATCGCTAGAGTCTACACATTTTTTTAGAATTTCCTCCTTTTAAAATTTTCTTTTTGTAAATTTTTACCCTGGAAGACAATCTTACTCGGGTCACGAGTGATCGCCTACTACTACTACAGGTTGCATCTACTTTGCATTCCATATACAGAGTCCATGTGCAGAGTACAAGAAGGTACATCCAGCTCAGCAAAAAGCAAGTGCAAGCATGTGCAGCTCAAAACCATAAAAGCATGATTCATATGGCTGAAGCCCTGGCCACTATACGTCATCAGCTTATTTACATCACATGACATTTCTGTCTCACGCCTAGCATTCCCAGGCCTAGCAAGAATAGCTTCGTAAACACAGACAGCCATGTCCTGGTTTTATCCTGTCTAGGAAGTTTCCCAGATAAGCAGTAAAACCCCCCACTGCAAAACATAATTAGAACATAAACATCACAGCAAGCTAATTTTACTTCACACACTAACATGTAATTGTCACTCTAGAACAGTGGTCCCCAACCAGGTGCTGTCTGGGTGTTTTGGACCACAGCTGCTGTCATCCCTGAGCATTGGCTATTCTGTTTGGGGCTGATGGGAGTTGTAGTCCATGTGATAGAGTGTGATGGAATGTTGAGACAACCAGTTGTTGTTTTTTTAAAAAATAAAATAAAGAGAGATGCTATTAACCAGCGAGCCCTTCACACAGTTAAGTCTATATTGATTAAATCATCCTTAAAAGCTCTTATTAGTCAGGCATAAGGAACAGACTTTGTACGCATGACCACACATGCCAATGTCAGTGCGGCTGTAAAACTCTCCCCTCTGAAAAATAAATGGCAAGCCAGATTTTTTAGTTCAAAAGGATGGAAATCTGTGGCATTATGGATTAAAAATCAAAGCCCACGACCTAGGCTAGCTCTCTTTGCTCATTCACCCGTACATAACGGACTCCCAATCATCTCCCATGGATGTTCCATTGCATGTATTTTTCATGACTAATTGAATTAGCAATTGATTTGTATAATGTGACCTTCGTGAAAGATGAAGACATAATAATCAGCTACCCACTGGGGGATTCAGGTCACTGAAACCCACAGAGCACTGGAAATAGCGCACTGACGGCCCACTATGTTCTGCATGGCTGCATTGCTCAGCTGCAGGTAAGCCTGAACTAAAATAAATCACTGTGTTTTGGGGGAAACTCCGTGGAGATGTTATGGCTTAGCCATTCAAATTGCCCTCACTCTCTCCATCGCCCTCATTTGCCTCAAGTGACCGCATGACGCAGGGAAATCTGATTGGCTAGGTAGCATCGTGACCTCATGTTGTTCATGTGGCGTAGTGGTGAGAGTGTCGGACTGGGACTCGGGAGATCCGGGTTCTAGTCCCCGCTCAGCCATGAAACTCACTGGGTGACTTTGGGGCCAGTCACTGCCTCTCAGCCTAACCTACCTCACAGGGTTGTTGTGAGGATTAAATGGGGAGGAGGAGGAGGATTATGTAAGCCGCCGCCTTGGGTTCCTTGCAGGAGGAAAAAAGGCAGGGTATAAATGTAATAAATAAAAAATACGATCCCTGACTGGGTGAGATTAGCTACTTTAACTAATCCAGGAAGGAGGAGCAATACAGGGGAGGAACACGGGGCCAAAGAAAGGACAAGTACAGGAACCAATGCCACCTAATGGGATTTTTAAATAAAAGGTGAATACATCCTCATTATTTTTAGAATTCCCCTCTCTCCAAATTTGCTAGTTTCAAATCCAAAGAATGAGTAGAGACTGCTCGGAGGAGGAGGAGCTTTAGTTCTGTGTCATGTTAGTGATGTGTCATTACCATTCGGCTCACCTTTGAATCCATTCATGTATTTTTCTGACCTTCTCTGGAAAAACAAATGAGCAAAGCACCCCCTCTTCCCAGGCAGTCTCCCCCCACACACACACACCAACTTTCCAAGCAAAACAAAGACAAACGAAACCCTTAGCCTAGGGATGTTGGCGACATCCACAACAGATTCAAAGGAGTTTGGATTTCTCTGAATCTGACCTTCAGTTTGTGCAGCAGGCCAGCTTTTTCTGAGTCCCGTGGATCCCACAGACCCCCCCGTGGGCCAGTTTTTCTCTTTGGGGGGGGGGAGATTTCCGCTAGTTTGCATTAGCACTAATATGAATTAGCACCAGTACAATGAAATTCTGGTTTAAAAAGAAAAGAAAAGAAAGAAAGCTGATTCCGTCGATGAGCAGACGACAGAATGAAAGACACCTGAGGATCTGCAAAACACAGACAGAAATGGATTTAACAAAATCTGGACGTCCCTAGCTACCCTTGAGCAGTGCTTTTTTTCTGGAGAAAAGGGTACCGGAACTCTTGGATTACATTTCCTCGGGAATAGATGGCGATTAAATTGTAATGCAATTAATAGAAGAAAAGGTGCTGGAACTCAGTTCCGGTGAGTTCCACCAGAAAAAAAAGCCCTGCCCTTGAGAAGGGGAGAGGTAACCAGTGGATGGAAGGGCTTGTGAAAGATAGGAGAGAGGCCTCATTCTTAACTGGAAATGATACTTCTGAGAATGATTAGAAGCATCATTTCCTGATGGGGAGCATGGGGTGTGTAATTTCCTCTGCCTCCCGAATTGAATTAGGAGGCATTGACATTCTCATGCAACCTAGCAGTAACTCCCCTCCACGTGCATGTGTTCCCCATCACTGCTAATCACCATGATCCAGCAATGGCAATTTGGGAGTGGAAACATATTTCTGCCCTTGGGTTTCTCCTAGCACAAAAAAATGCTGAGTGCTCCTACACCAAGTGTCTGCCCCAGAACATTGTTTTTCAAATGACTTAAGCGTCAGCAACAAAACATCGACTGGCAATTTCAGTGTTTTATATTTCATTAGCTTTTCTAAACGTATTAGGCACATACTCTGGTTTGAAGATGTTCCCTATGTCAGGGGCAACGTGTATATAGGATGTAAACCTAACACACAGGCTGTAGTTCAGGAAGTGGAGGCTAGGGGGCAATAGTGCCTTAGGTAGGCAAGCATTCAAGCTATGCGCATTCATGAAGGTCAGTATAAAGATGTATCAAGAGACCCGAGCTGATTGGCTGCCCATGTTGCCAATCACAGCCTCCGAGAGGCCAATACTGCTGGTCAATTCAAGTCAAAGTCTGGATCTGAGTTTTCCAGGGAAGGGTTGGCACTGATGTCTGTCTGCCCCACCCCCCCACACACACACACAAACTGTGCCAAAGAAGCTGATGCTAGCAGGAGGTTGAGGTTGAGACAGTAGGCAGGCTTGGGGAGAACTAGACAAGAGAAGAAGCATGTTCATGTGCGTGTGTGTGTTGTGCTTTTGAGTACTGTGGCAGAGGTTTCATAGGTCATAGAGTTGGAAGGAGCCTACAAGCTATCGAGTCCAACCCTCTGCTCAATGCAGGAAACTAAAGGAGGGGTCTCCCATCCAAGTAATAACCAGGCTTGACCCTGCTTAGCTTTCCACGCTCAGACAAGCTGAGCCAGCATTCTCCCCCCCCCCCCTTAAAGTTATACATGGAATTTGTATTTTTGCTGAAGGTAGAATGATGTGTTCGAACAAAATTCAGCCACTGCCGGCTTCAGGTACATAAATTGAAACTGAGCCCCAAATAGCTTCTGTAGGCAGCAAAGAACAACACTAAGAATGTGGTTACAAAAACAACAACAACAAAAAAAAAACGTGGTTACAAACAACAGTGACATGGGTGTATGTGAATCAGTCTACACCTGGTCTGTGTCAGTTTCACATGCATTCGATCATAAGTCTGATCCATCCAGTTTCCATGTCATTCTGCAAATTATTTGTTTTTAAATGCAGAAAAAAAAATATGCATTTATTTTTGTATGCCACCACATTCCCTAGCATATACTCCTTTTGTACACATATTTCCCATATATATATAGCCAGTGTGGCATAGTGTTAAGAGTATTGGCCTGGGACTCAGGAGATCTAGGTTCTAGTTCCCACTCAGATATGAAGCTCACTGGGTGACTTTGGGCCAATCACTGACTCTCAGCCTAAGCTACCTCACAGGGTTGTTGTGAGGATCAAACGGAGGGGAGGATGAAGATTGTGTAAGCCGCCTTGGGTTCCTCATAGGATAAAACGTGGGATATAAATATGATAAATAAATAAATATACCCATTTTTGTAAACAACCCCTAATATACACGTTTTTGTATGTAATGTCTGAGTGAGAACTAGGGATATGCATACCAGCAAAACTTAAGTTCATCGAAGTTCTCCAAATTCCATCTCAAAGTTCGTTCCGACTCAGGTCCATTTCAGATGAAGATCTTTGCTCTTCTCTTTACACATGTAAATTTGTGCTTATTTTTGTGCATATTTTTCCAAATGTACACAACAACTGCATGCATCTTTGAAATGCAGTAATTCTTCTCCCCTTGATTAAAGCATGTTTGTGTGCGGTCTTGAAAAGAACACATCTTTTCGTGTGCATTTTTCAAATTTACAGATGCGGCCGATTGCTCTTTTTTAGCCCGTCAATCTCATTCCAAGCTCAGAAGTGTACAGACTTCAACTGCAAATTGCGTCCGAGTCCATGTTTGGTCTGGAAGGTATGAACTGTGTGCATCCTGATCAAAAATAAACTGAAACAGAGAGATTTCACATACGTCCCTCCCGAGAACTGCATCGTAAAATTCAGAGAGGTGTGAAATCTGAAAGATAACTCTGTTCCAGTTTGTGTATTAGTCCAGTAAGTGGGAATTCGGTCAGTTCATCTAAAAAATGGAGATCAAACAAAAATTCCCCCGCATCCCTGCAACAAAAGCAACAGCTAGATATGGGGAATGGTGCAATCCTATCAGGTGGCTAGACCAGTGTCTATGGGGTTGTTTTCCCCATTTAATGATTAAAACAATACACTGGATGACACCCATGGTTATGCTTGGTTGCAATAAAGCCATTGTTGTTCGCATGGCCATGTGTCCCCCCCCTTTTTTTCTTTTTTTACAGAGGACAGTCCTTTATTTGAAGGTTTGCCAGAGGACTGTCCTCTACTTGAAGGCATCCTGTATTTTTTGAAGGGCGGTCCTGTCCAATCCCCGCTGAAAGATATTGAACCATGAGAAAGGAGAGCAACAGGGGCCTTGAGATTGCCCATCCATAGTTATCACCTGAACAACGCACTAAACAAGCAGGCAGATGGAGCACCTGGTCACAGTTTTCCCCATTCTGGTGAGACTTCGGATGCACTCCCATGGCTGCTCGACAGAGTCTAGATAGCCATAGAGGAGGTTGGAGTCCCAGCTCCGACCTCGGAAACACACTCCGAGGTTGGAGCTGGGACTCCGACCTCGGAGCGCCCTCCCTCTGCCCTCACAGCCGGTGTGGAATGAACTGCACTGGCTGCGGCTCCAAGGTCAGAAGACCAACCTTGGAGACAGCATTCTGGGGATGTTTCAAGGGGTGGGGCGGGAGGGGAGGGGACAGGCTCCACCAGCCTACGTAGCATCCTGGCAGTGCCTCACCCTCTTCTCCTTGCAATTTGGGAGGAAAGACTTAGATGGCCGAAATCATCTGTCTAAGTCTTTGGCAGGGCGGGAGGAGTGCGGAGGCAACCTCATCCTCTGAGTTTGGAGGGTTATGGGCAGCCACACTGGATTGTACTGCCCCTCTATTTCTATTTAAGTTCTAATCATTCTTTCTAAATGTGCATCTATACGGATGAATTAGCATATGCAAATTTTATGCAAATTTTTAGGGATGGGCGGACTCACCCGGGCCCGGTTCTCAGGGCGCTCCCCGAGCACCCCCACCGCGCAATCCGGTCTGTGGCGCTCGGTGAGGCGCTCAGCGGATTTTCTGGTCCCCGTCGCGTCAGTTCTGGGTCCCCATCGCGTCACTTCCGGGTCCCCGGCGCTGCATTTTTTTCTGTAAAAACCAGGCTAAACTACCTTAAAAGGGCTGCGAATAAGCTATCCGCGGCCGTTTTAAGTTAGTTTACTTTGGTTTTTATGGAAAAAACGCAGCACCAGGGACCTGGACGAGAAGCCCGGCTCCTCTCTGGGGAGATGTGCTGAGCTGGGCAAGGTAAGTTCCGTGGGGCTCGGGGGGGGGCGAGCGGGGCGAGTTCGCCCCATTTCCACCCCCCAGTCGAGTTCCGCACACATCCCTAGGTGATGCATTTCCTCTTTTTTGACAGTTCATAAGTGGCCACCCTACTAATTGTGCTCACTTTGCCCCGCTGACATGGGGGATTGCTGAACAGCCCATAATATGGTTGGTTTAAAGGTGGCAGCCGTAAGCAGTGAAGCAGAGAGGGGCCCAGATTTTTTTTTTTTTTTTTTTAAGGGCTCCCACCTCGGTGTTGTACAGTTAAAAACACAAAGCAGATGTGGGTGTGCTTCTAGGCTAGCCAACCTTGAGAACTGACTGTGGCTTTGACCCAGTGTGAGTTATCCACAAGCAAACCCGCTTAAGATAAGGCTGAAAGACCTTTTTCACACATCGGTTTATTACATTCATATCCCACCTTTCCTTCAAGGAGCTCAAACAATGTACATAGTTCACCCCTCCCATTTTTATCTTCACAACAACCCTGCGAGGTAGCTTAATCAGAGAAAAAGTGTCCCTGTTCAAGTGTTCCAAAACTGTGGAATCCCTTCCTGCACTCCCCAACCTTCCTTTGTTGAACTGGAAGGTTTGAAAGGAGATTGTCTGGATGAAGATGCTTACAGACTTCTGTGCAGTTGGGAACACTGATTGTGCAGGCTTCCCGATCGCACAGAAGACTGTACCTGCATTCAGCCAAACGTGGCTAGAACCTCCTTTCAACCTCTTCTGCTGATATTTTGCAGGCCTAATCCCCTCCAAAGGGGGATATGCTTGCAAATTTCACCCACTTCCGACAAGCAGAACAAAAGCTATAGCCATTTTTTTGATTTCCCACGTGATAGTCAATGAGAGGCACAAAGCCTCGCATATTTCCGAATCTTGACTCAGGGTCAGTATCCGAGTCGAAGCAGCCAGTCTCCAGATCGGTCCAAGCAGAATCAGACCATTTCCCAAAGTGCCAAACTGGTGTCCAGGTTTAGCCTTGTGGTCGGTGCACAAACCTCTCGTATATAATGAAACGAAAAGACACAGTTTCACTTCATACGAAAACTGCTTGATGCAGCCTTACCCTAGATTCCTCTTAGAGAATACTACAGAAGTTACAGTCAGTTCCTTCATTTTATTGCTGGCTTCAGGTCTTACCCACCCACCCCAAACTTCACACTTAGGCAACCTGAGGCAGAGCAGCATGTCAAATTGTACCCTGTCAGGAGTACAATAGTACCCTAAATTGTACCTTGTCAGGAGATGTCTCTTTTTTGATGCCTTTTTTTTTTTTTTGGCAGTAGGTGCCTGCCTGTTTATATTTTGAAAGTTTTTTTTGGTTGGGTCCTCAATTGATTTAGCATTGCTGAATGGCCGCCAGAAGTCAGGCAAGGGAGCGATATTTAATTTGGCAACTTCGCATCGAGCGCCAGGTTTTCCTTGAACATCACAAAAGCGCCACACACACACACACACACACACTCCCAAGACGGAACAGAAGCAAAGAGAATCATGTGCATTCTAAACATGTTTCTTCCGAAGGGCACCCAAATGTTGCCACTGTGATGGTGATGCTTATGGGCGATTAAGGCTCAACATTGTACCCTTAATTCCACACCAATGCTAGAAACAGAGGCTGGCTGACAAGGAAACTTGGGAGGAGCAGCTGCTCTTTTCACAGTGGTACAATAGCTTTCTCTTTAATGGGGTAGGGTGAGCGGGTGGAAGAGAGACAGAGAGAGAGACAGAGAGAGAGACAGAGAGAGGCGGAGAGTGCAAAAGCACCTGCTTCCATAAATGACACCACGGTGTTCCAACACGGTACAGCTAATCTTCTGCCTCCTGTCACATTAATTGTTACAAAGCTACCGTTGATATAAATCTATTTGTCCCTTGGCTAAAATTAATCAGGTTTTAAGCACCACATTTATCTCGGTGCGATTGGGCACGGGAGCGGAGTGCTTTGACAAAAATGTATGTATGCCATGGGAACCTGGACGTTGGGGCAGTTGAGATAGCGATGCTGTCCAAATGATCTTGCCTGGAGGGCTGGGGAAAGGGAGCTTCTTTGTGGATCTTGTTTGCTAAAAGGGGAAATAATCTCGCCCAATGGTTACTGGTGGAATGTGGCAGAGAGATCCAGTGGCCTTGATCCAAAGCATCTGGGGAGACCATGATCCTCCCACAAAGCGGGCTTTCTCCTTTTATTTCACATCCAGCCATCTTCTTTTACTCAGTATCCTCTTGCAGGCTACTTCTAATTTATTTATTTAAAGCGTATTATTATTATTATTATTATTATTATTATTATTAGCATTAGCATTTTTATCTCATTCCTCAGCCAGAAAGGCTCCCAGAGCAGCTTACATCCAAATAGTAAAGCTAGGAAGTCCCTGCCTGCGCACTTACAACCTAAGAAGACACAGCACACAAGGAAAAAGGGATGGGGAGGGAAGAGGGGGGGAAATTAAGTAGTCTTTCAACAGGGTTGGTTCCCTGCTTCCCACATCTCCTCCTGTCACAAACTGCTGGTTATCTCTGCCCAGACAGGGGTGTAGCTGGGCCACCAACCAAAGCTGCTAGAAGGCACTCCATGCCACTGAGGACAGCTGAGCATCAAGTGACAAAGAAGACTGCAGGAGAACCTCCCAAGGTATGAACCTGCTCCTTCAGGGGGAATGTAACCCCAGCCAGAACAGCTGGTTGTAACAATTAACTTTTTTAAAGGATCCTGTAACATGATGGCACATTAATAAACCATGTTACGCTTGTGTAACAAGACTCACTGGATTCCAGAGGGGTGTTTGTAGGTTTAGGATGTTGTCATACACACACACAGTCACACACCCACACACACACCCCGCTGAAAGTGGTTCCTGCTTCATTCAGTTTGTAAAGCGAACGTGAAAATCTACATTGGTGAGAACGCATGAATGAGCATGTTGCTCGCACCTCCTTTCTACTTTCTTTTCCATAATAAAAATTATGAGTGGGAGAGGCTCTAGGGTAATTGAAGCCCTGCATATAAAAATACTGATTGACTCATGGGGGTAATGTATTTTTAAGATGCTTCCTGATGTGCTACAGCACTGAAATTTGGTAGACATTTAACGCAAGGCACTTCAGTTACAAGGGGTAGGTGGGGGAACTGAAAATAATAAATGCAAGCTTACTCTGTGTGTGTGTGTGTGTGTGTGTGTTTGTTTGTTTACAGTATTTGTATACCACTCCATATCTAAGCAGATTCTAGAGCAGTGGACTATAAAAAGATAAAAACAGGTATGTGTGCACGTTAGGGTGTGGCCACGTCCTCTTTAAGGGAGGACAGCCCTCTACTTGAATGGATGCCATGGGACTGCCATCTTCTTTGGAAGTGTGTTTTAACTCTGTTTTTGTAATTTGAACTGCTGCTGCTAGCTTTGTTGTTGTTTTTAATCTGCAGTTTTAAATCCTATATTTATATTTATATTGTATTTTATGGTTTTAACTGTTGTGAACCACCCAGAGAGCTTCGGCCATTGGGCGGTATTAAAAAAATGTATTAAATTAATTAATTAATTAATTAATAATATTTGAAGGTACATCTAGTCCAAGTCTGGTTTAAAGATAAGGAACCATCAGAATGAAGAGCTGGGCCCTTGCCCATGAACAGTATGCAGTAGAACTTCTCAGGATTCCTCTTCTGAACATCTCCGGAATGTCGGTGCATCCCGCTATATAAGCAGCACTTTTATAATTTTTTGAGCAGTAGCAGACCCCACCTGAATACAGGGTGGAGAATTTAGGGATGTATGAGAAATCCGTTTCAGTTCATTTTTTATCAGGATTTACACAGTTGCCACCTTCCCGACCAAACGTGGACTCAGATGCAATCTGCAGTCAAAATTCCTCCATTTCTGAACCCGCTATATGATTTGCAGACTGATAACCTGCATCCAACAGCATGCGTACATTTTGAAAAATGCACATGAAAAATGTGTATTTTGGGAAATGTGCACAAATATGCTTTAACCAATGAAAGAAGAATGTGTGCGTTTCACAGATGTGCACAAATGATGTGTACATTTGGGGGAAATATGCAAGGATTTTCATGCGAAAAGAAAGCTCATAATCTGCTATAGACTTGAGTTCGGAACAAGCCTCAAGATGGAATTGGGAGAACTTCGTCACGCACGAGTATTGCTGATTTGCACATCCCTGCACCACCAAAAAGAAGAGGAAATGCATCAACAAAAAAGAATACAAAAGAGGATACAGATTTCCATGTAATTTGTATACAGTATGCTGCTTTATAGGTACACGTGCAAATTTAGAAATCATTACTATAATTTAAATATAAATATAGTAAATCTCACTATAGTGGAGATGACTGACCAGGCAACCACAGGTATGCCTGCTGAGTCTGATGTCCAGGTACTGTTGATGGGCAAATTCAGGAAGACCTCTGCTCTCCCTTCTGATGGTTCTTTGTGTTTAAACTGGACTTGGACTGGATAGCCCTTCATACAGAGCAGTGTGGTCAACTTGTTGGCCCTCCAGATGTTTTGGCCTAAACTCCCAACCTGAGTCTACCCAGACACTGCAGTCAACATTTGAGGCCTTTCCCTGGGTGCCACCTCCAAGGGAGGCTCAGAGGGTGGCAACACGAGAGAGGGCCTTCTCAGTGGTGCCCCCCCCAATTTTTGGAATGACCCCCCCACTAAAACCCACCTGGCGCCAACTCTGTCATCTTTTCAGTGCCAGGTTAAGACTCCCCTCTTCTCCCAAACATTTAATGGCACTTACTGTAAGGGTGTTTGATGGCATGATGTGGCATTTGTGCTTTTCCATGTCTGGTTGTACTGGAATTGTTTTGGCTGTTGAATTGCTTTTAAATTATGTATATTGAAATAAATATGTTGTTTTTATGCAGTTTTTATCCCATTTTTATTGTATTGTGCTTTGTGAATTGCTGTGAACCACCCAGAGAGCTTCGACTATTGGATGGAATGGAACTGAAATAATAATAATAATAATAATAATAATAATAATAATAATAATAATAAATCTCCCATAATCCCTCACCATTGGCTCTGTTGGCTAGGGCTGATGGGAGTTGTAGGCCAAAACATCTGGAGGGCCACAAGTTGCCCATTCCATTTATGCCATTGCTATACCACCCAATAGCCAAAGCTATCAGGGCAGTTTAAAGACACGTGACCATCCAACCTGAACACCTCGTGAGAAACTCCTGTTTAAAGTCCGCCCCCTCCACATGTGCACAAAGAGAAAGAGTCTCCCAAGATCAGAACCACTTTTCTTTCCTGTACTTGGAAATATTAGGAGCTACTATTTAAAGCGTCCTGCCCAGTTACATACAGAAAGTTCCACTTTAAAATATAGCACTTTATTTTTCAATTGTTTTTTTTTTTAAATTAGGTTGTTATCTTACTGGAGTCCTTGAGAAACGGACTCAAATATGCACATAAACTGCAGCACCAAAGTTCCAGGGAACTTAAGAAGCAGGGAAAACAAAAGGAATCCAAAAAGATTTGTTGGGTGTGAAGCTTAAGTGCTTATTTAGCAAAACCTCCGAGCATAAAATTGTCCTGTAGGATTCACTGTCCTTGTTCAATATTAAATACGATCTTTGTTGCTGTGTTGAATCAAGTCAAAGCACACAGAAAACACAGACTATATTTTGCAGATAATGTATATGGGAAAATGCAGATAAAAGAGACAAATTTTCAAAGGGAGCCACAGCAGGTGGGTGGCAATAATGTGCAATCACCCAGCATGCCTGTAAAATCCCACATTTGCATATGCAAACAGGCCTATTGCATAAGCAAATCAGGACATAGAATTATCCCTCCCCCTCATGTTTTTCTCTTGCTCAGATGGAAGGTTTGATGGATTCCATGGCTGCACATATATTTTGCAAGTCCAATTCTCACGGACCTGATAGTCACTGAAATTTATAAGCACCACCTGGTCAGAGCATTGCTGAGCATTGTAGTGCAGCTTGATAGAAGAAGAGGAAAAAAGGCTCTTTTTCTCACTAACACCAAGTCCTCACTAACACTAACACTATGTTCTCACTAACACTAAGCTTATTTAACTCACCTTGTTTCAAGCCCAAGCACTTCACATGCATTAGTCAGGCCTGTTGGGGCAGTTGCCCTGGCCCCCAAATATGGCGGGGGCCATGTCAACATTGACAAAACAGTACGACTGAGAAGGGAATGAAACTGGGGTGGGGGCTCTAATGAACAACCAGCCTTAAGACCTCTTGAGAAAATCCTGACACCATCATTCAGAATTTCTTTAGGACAATTCTGTAAGGTTGGCCAAGGCTCTCTGTGGCAGATTTGGAAGCTGACTAGTAGTGGGCAGCCCACCAGGGACCCCGACCCTCCTCCGACTCAGTGGATGCTGCCACTGCGCCTGCTGAGACGAGCCAAAAGAGGATGTGCGCCGAGCCGCTCGGCTTGGCAAGCTTCTGGGTTCCCGGCGGGCCGCTTTAAAATATGTTTAAAGTGGCCACAATTTGTGTAACTCGTGCAAATGTGGCCCTTTCTGGCATATCTTAGGACATTTTCTATGTAAAATGCAGCCCGCTGGGAACCCGGAGGTCGCTTCCCTGGCTCGGCTTGGGAGACCGCAAGTCAAGCCGGGGAAGCAGGTGGGTGGGATGGAGTTTGGGTGTGTCGAGCCCGGGAAGTTCTCTGGACTTCCATCCCCTGAACGAAATCCTCACACACATCCCTAATTAAGTCAGAGCATTGGTTCATCTAGATCAATATTGTCTAGAGCAGGGCTCTCCAACCTTGGGTCCCCAGATGTTGCTGGCCTACAGCTCCAAGCATACCCAGTCAGCATGGCTAATGGCAAGGGATACTGGGAGCTGTAGTCCAGCAACATCTGGGAACCCAAGGTTGGAGAGCCCTGGTCTAGAGTGACTGGGTTTCAGGCAGGAGCATTTCTCAGCCCTACCCTGAGATGCTGAGAATTGAACCTGAGACCCAGTTCTGCATGCAAAGCAGGGCCTCTACCACAGAGCTACAGCCCTTCCCAAAGTGGGGGCTAGGAAAAGAATGGGATGAAGTTCAAGTATGGACGGGTGAGAAATTTGTTTCCTCTGCACAAATGAAAGATGAGCTTAAAAAAGACCCAGATGGGTTGACCTTTGGCATCATCACCCCTTTGATTATTTGTATTCACAACTAAAAGGCTCCTACCACACTGTTTGGAGGATGTGATGGGTCATGGCCAGCCCTTTCTCTTGGCCACACTGTCTCAACGTGTCTCCTTCCTCACGGACACATGCACCATTCATGGCGCTTCATCAATGTGCTTTATTTATCGTGCTTTCTTCCTTGCCTGGCTGTGACAATGGACTGGGTGAGGGCTAATAAACCGAAGCTCAGTCTAGTCAAGACTGAGATACTGTTAGTGGATAATTTTCTTCTGACCGGATGGAGGGTGTTCAACCTGTTCTGGTTGGGGTTGCACTCCCCTTGAAGGAGCAAGTTCGTAGCTTGGGGGGTTCTTCTAGAGTCATCTTTATCACTTGAGGCTCAGGTATCCTCAGTGGCATGGAGTGCCTTCTACCAGCTTTGGTTGGTGGCCCAGCTACACCCCTATCTGGACAGGGATAACCTGACCTCAGTAGCCTCTTCCCTGGTAACCTCCAAGTTAGAGTACAGCAATGTGCTCTATGTGGGGCTGCCCTTGAAGATGGTTTGGGAACTTCAGCTTGTGTAAAATGTGGCAACCAGATTGATTATGGAGACCAGAAGGTCTGTACTTACAACACCAATTCTGGCCTGCTTACATTGGCTGCTTGTATGTTTCTAAGCCCAATTAAAAGTGCTAACTTTGACCTATAAAGTCTTACATGGCTCAGGAGCAAAATATCTGATGGAGCACCGCTCCTGGTATAAACCTACCCATACACTACAATCGTCAGCTAAAGCCCACCTCTAGATGCCTCCTCCAGAGAGGTTCATAGGGTGGTAACAAGGGGGAGAACCTTGTCTGTGGCGGCCCTCCAGTTGTGGAATGCTCTGCGCACTTGACCAGCATATGATAAGGGTTTTAACTGGTCCCAGGATATTTACTGTTGAGTGCTTAAAATTGTTTTGTATGTAAATGATTTTTGTATTATGTTTTATACTGTATTTTTAAGTTTTTAATCTTTTGTAAACTGACCAGAGAGCTTTTGCTATTGGGAGGTATAGAAATGCTGTAAATACGGCTGCTACTACTAATATCACCACCACCACCACCACCACCACTGCTACTACTACCAATAATAATAATAATAATGATGA
Source organism: Shinisaurus crocodilurus (assembly GCA_021292165.1). Classification (NCBI taxonomy): domain Eukaryota; kingdom Metazoa; phylum Chordata; class Lepidosauria; order Squamata; family Shinisauridae; genus Shinisaurus; species Shinisaurus crocodilurus. Next base: position 300,391,170 of record CM037876.1, read on the forward strand.
TGATGATGATGATGATGATGATAATAGCATATTGAATATATGAAATATCTGACAATATTTTAACATTCCTAAATCCAGATTTTGAAACTGAAAGTTGACCTTGAAATTTACTAGTTGGAACTCAGCATTGCAATTTGGCCTCAGGGCATCAGGTTCTTAACGGCTGGTATCGGCCACCTATTCAAGAGGCTTCTTTGGTTAAATGAACAAATGTAAATTGTGTACACGGTTACCCAGTGCTGTTGCAAGGCAGCTGTTGACACTGTCAGGTGTGGACTGCTACATGTCAAGTGCTGTCAGACTATTGCCGCAGGTCAGCTGTCAGATACTGCTGCGTTGTTGACTCCGAGTGCAAAATACTATTGCACATCAGCTAGCAAATCCTGCTAGGCACAATAATTGAACTTGAAGATCAGATTTTCAATTCAATTTCGTTATAGATCAAATGTAGCTGCATTTACAGCACAATCCAATGTGGCGGCCCATAACCACCCGAACTCGGAGGATTATGAGTATCCAATGGAGGGTGGAAAGAGCACGGAGGTGGCAGTTGCGTCCACACTCCTCCCACCCTGCAAAAGACTTAGATGGCCAATTTCGGCCATCTAAGTCTGTCCCCTGCCTGGAGAGCAAGGAGGAGAGGCTGAGGTTCCACCAGGATTCTATGTGTCTCCTCCCTTCACCACCCCCTGGAATGCCCACAAACCTCTGGCTCCAAGGTCGGTCTTCCGACCTCGGAGCCACAGCCAACACACTTCTTTCTGCGCCAGCTGTGAGGGCAGAGGGAGGGCGCTCCGAGGTCAGAGTCCCAGCTCCAACCTCGGAGCACATTTCCGGGGTTGGAGCTGGGACTCTGACCTCTCCTATGGACGTCTAGACTCTGTCTAGATGGCCATAGGATTGTGCCCTTATAACACTCTGGTATCCTGAAGGCATGTTTAGCCTTCAGAAGAGGAGACTGAGGGGAGATATGATCGCACTCTTCCAGTACTTGAAGGGATTGTCAGAGCTGGACTGACCCGGGTTCAAAAGCTTACCTAGCCAGTGACCCTCAGTCCTAGTCACGCAGACGGAAGGAGGAGATAACAACAGTTAATAAAGATTAAAGAGTTTATTTGTAAGACCCAATTACATGGGATTAAGGCAAGCAATGCATCTCTTACTCACTACATCATTGCAGATACAAATCCAAGACCCCAGTGGTAAGGCTGAGATGCAGTGAAGTCCAGAACAAGAGCAGGAAGTCAAGAAGAAGGGATGTGTGTCTTACCCCAACTTATATAGCAAGACCCCATTTATAGTATCTATAAATAGGATATTACTCACCTATTATATAACCTGTTTTTCACAACATGTTGATTCCAAACCTGTCCCAAAGTTACTGAGTCATAAACCTTAAGACTCTGTCTGGTGATTGAAGACCTTGTGTACTTCACCTCAAGAGACATCCTCCATGTCAGATGATAATCTCGATGTCAGGTGATAATATCGTTCTGCCCACTATGCAAAACCTAACATAGAGTATAACACAGAGGAGGGCCAGGATCTCTTCTCGATCATCCCAGTTTGCAGGACACGGAATAATGGGCTCAAGTTACGGGAACCCAGATTCCACCTAAACATCAGGAAAAAATTTCCTGACTGTCAGAGCAATAAGACAATGGAACCAACGACCTAGGGAGGTGGTGGGCTCTCCCACTCTGGAGGCATTCAAGGTGCGGCTGGACAGACATCTGTCGGGGATGCTTTGACCTGGATTCCTGCATTGAGCAGGGCGTTGGACTCGATGGCCTTGTAGGCCCCTTCCTACTCTACTTTTCTATGATTCTATGATTCTATCCTCATGTTTGGATTACTGCAATGCGTTATACTTGGGGGGCTGCCTTTGAAAACAGGCCAGACAGCGAGATTGTTAACAGAGACACTTTGATCATGCTATATCAATGCTTCATGATCTGCACTGGCTGCCAGTCTATTTCCAGGCCCCGTGAAGCAAGTGACTACTAAGGAGAGGGCCTTTTTCAGTAGGGACCGCCCGGACTGTGGAATGCCCTTCCCAGGGAGGCACCAATATTCTATTATGTTGTAGAAGAATACAATACAAGATGTAGAAGACCTTTTAACATTTCCCAGTCTTCTCAGCCCTTCAGTTTTAAAAATTGCATGAGTGCGTTTTGAGATCTTTGCACAGCTGCCGGCTTTTACCCTGTTTTTTTTTTTTACTTTGGTTTGATTCTTTTTTAAACTTAAAGGTTTCTATGTTGCATTTTATGGTTTTAAGTTGTGTTTTGTGACCTGCCCTGAAAGCTTCGGCTATTGGGTAGTATGGAAATGAAATGAAATAAATAAATAAATAAATAAATAAATGCTGGATATCTGGGGGGCATTCTGTGGTCTTCTCTGTGACCCATCGGGTCTGGATGGATATGCACACAGTTGGACTAGAAGCGAGGTGGAGCTGCTGGCACTGGAGTGATACTGGTCTGGCCCAGCTCTGATCAGTAGATGAGCTACAGGCAGCTGCTGTGAGAGAAGGGGGTGGCAGGACTCCAGCGGAAGCTAGTGGCTTCAACGTCAGCGAGGCCGTGTATCCACTCCGGATTTTACTCTGAACTTTTAAAGGAGCTATCCATGGTGCCGAACCTATTTTGGGACACACCGCCCAGCTGCCACTGGAGCCAACAGCTTCCACTGCAAGAGTCATCAACACATGGTGCCAGAACCTTGGACCACAGAGCAGCCATGATGAGCCGTGTGTGAGGAAAGTGAGTATGCTTGCCTTAGGAATGGAAAGCTAAGGAGTTCAGCCTTGCTGAAGGCATGTCCATATAAAGCCTAGAAGAGGATGGAAAAGGGAAAGGCAGCACTTAAAGCAGGGCATGGAACTGGTAGTCTGTGGACCTGATCCGGCTTGTGGTGCCTTTGGATCGGGCCCACCGTGTCCCCTCCTCAGTCAGCATCCCCAACCCCACCCCTGCTCAGAAAGTAGACTGAAGAAGCCACGTCCCGGGCAGCGACCCGGCACCCACCAAATCGCTTTGGACGGCACTGTTTTGAATTCTAAAGCACCAATTCGGTGAGGCACCCACCAGCAGTCAGGCCACAAAAGCATGCCGGTGAGGCTACACAGGCCTTCGCTGCTATTCTCTCTTTGTTGCGGGTGATCTTCCGAGCGCCATAGATCATGCCTTTAATAGTGTGTGACTGCGGCCATGTTCCATTTAAGCTGTCCCTCCCCTATGAACAGTGGGCAGGTCAAACATCTGCTCCAAGCAGCTGACTCCCCCATTAAAATGATTATTTGCAGCCATGCACTCAACTTAGTTAAGTTTCAATTGTCTCTCCTATCACACTTGAATTGCTAATGTGGCTTAGCAGGAGGTGCATGCAGCTGACTCAGCCAAAGGGATCGTAGTTGGAGCTCATGCAAGAATTGTGTTCTGCTCTACACGGACATAACAAACCACCCCATGGTCAAACAAACACACACACACACACACACACACACACACACAATTTACTAATGGAGAACTAATGGAGAATTTTTTTTCAAAGAGAAAAATATGAAAAACCGTATTCCTTGTGAATTGTGGGGTTTTGAGCATTAAATTTGATGAGCTACTAAATTAGCATCACAAGCTTGAGATCAGGCAAGTCAGGAAACACAAGCGACCCCAGGCCTCCTGCCGCATTTGCTTGCTCTATCAAATCCCCGCTCCCCACACACTCTGGTCAGGCGCAAAAGCTGCCCTTGCATTGCCAATTAAAAACTGATCTATAAGCAATAGTTTGCAGTCATCAACCCACAGTGGCCACGTGTCTTCCTTTAGAGAGGACAGCCCTCGGTTTGAAGGCATTCAGGATTGTATGCCTATATTGTATTCCTATTTAAACTATAATAATGATCTCTAAATTTACCTTTATGGCTATACATAAGCATGTGCAATTTTTATGCAAATGTGTGTCCTCTTTTGTCCTCTTTTTTGGGGCGATGCATAAGTGGCCAATCTACCTCAGCCCCTTGTGCCATCAACGGCTTGAGGAGCTCTGTGATACAATTGAATGGCAGATGCCGTTCCTTTAATCTATCCTTTAATCTATCTATCACTCCTTTAGGGCACAATCCTATGTGCACTATATGCTGTCTAGATAGCCATGAGAGCCAGTGTGGCATAGTGGTGAGAGTGTTGGACTGGGACTAGGGAGATCTGGGTTCTAGTCCCCGCTTGGCCATGAAACTCACTGGGTGACTTTGGGCCAGTCACTGACTCTCAGCCTAACCTACCTCACAGGGTTGTTGTGAGGATAAAATGGAGAGGAGGAGGATTATGTAAGCTGCCTTGGGTTCCTTGCAGGAAAAAAGGCGGTGTATAAATTTATTTATTTATTTATTTAATACATTTTTATACTGCCCAATAGCTGAAGCTCTCTGGGTGGTTTACAACAGTTAAAATCATAAAATGCAATATAAAATATAAAATTTTAAACCACAGATTAAAAACAAACAGCAGAGCTAGCAGCAGCCATTACAATAACGGAATTAAAAACAATTACAAGCCAGTGTGGCGTAGTGGTGAGAGTGTTGGACTGGGACTCGGGAGACCTGGGTTCTAGTCCCCGCTCAGCCATGAAACTCACTGGGTGACTTTGGGCCAGGTCACTGACTCTCAGCCTACCCTGCCTCACAGGGTTGTGGTGAGGATAAAATAGAGAGGAGGATGAGGATTATGTAAGCCGCCTTGGGTTCCTTGCAGGAAAAAAGGCGGGGTATAAATATAATAAATAAATAAAATAAAATAAGATTAAAATGATTAAGATGATTAAAATGATTAAAATTTATTAAATATAATAAATAAATAAATAAATAGGTGGGAGTCCTTTTTATCTTGGAAATGCGTTCTGAGGTCGAAGCTGGGACCCCGATCGTGGAGTACCTTCCCTTCCCCTTTGCAACCAGCGTGGTTCTTTCTGCACCGACTGCAGATCTGAAGTTGCAACTGTGACTTCAGAGAAGGCACTGGGGTGTGTGTGTGTGTTGTGTTCCTGGGGGCGGGGAGAGGAGGAGTGATCCTCCGCTGAGAAGAAATGATGTATCCTGGTGGTACCTCAGCCCCTCCTCCTTGTGAGCAGTGGCACAAGACATAGACAGCCGAAATCGGCCATCTGTGCCTTTTGCAGGGTGAGAGGGAAGCAATGAGGCAATCCTGACCTCCACATTCTTCCCACACTCAGTTGGATGCTCGTAACCCTCCGAGTTTGGAGCCGGGTTACGGTCAACCACATTGGATGGTGCTGTTAATCTATTTTATAATACCATCAATCTCATAATGCAGTGCACTTTGTCAACAAGTCTGTATGATGAGGAGAAATAGCGATCGGATCCGGCTGCTCGGGCATTTACGAGCAAATTAAAAACCAACTTTTCCAGGGGCTGAAACTAGCAGGTCAGCGTGACATATATTGCACATACTGAATGTCCAAACAAACTGATACTAGAACTCCAAGTTGGAAACTACTTTCCTTCTTGGGATGGAGGAACAAACAGTTGAAGTGTTAAGCACTGTGTTGCAAAAAGCTCGCCAGGAAGCAAAAAAGACAATTAGAGTGGGTTGGAAAATGCCAAATGTTTCATAACTGTTGTGATTTTAAATATCACTTGTAACTCAGTTGTTGAAAATGGTTGTAAAATTCTTGTTTTCCTTCCATACCCAAACACGTCGTATGCAGTGGCTATGGTGGTGTGTGTGTGTGTGTGTGTGTGTGTGTTGCTGTGCTAGTTCACACATGCATGTATACCACTTGATTTGAGGCAGGCAGCACAACCATCCAAACTTGGAGGATTACAGGCATCTTATTGAGGGCAGGAGGAGAGAGTGAAGAGACGAAGCTCACCTGCATGCTCTTCCTGCCCTGCAAAAGACTTTGGTGGTCTATTTTCTGGCCGTCAAAGTCTTCTGCCCTGGTGGAGCACGAGGAGGGGAGGCTGAGGTGCCACCAGGATACTATGTATCAATGTCACGGCAGCGGAGCCTCTCTCCTCCCCTTCCCGTTCCCACCCCCCAGGAATCCCCCACAAACATCCATCTCCGAGGTCGGTCTTCCAACCTCGGAGCCGCAGCCAGCGTGGTCCTTTCCGCGCCGGCTGCAAGGGCGGAGGGAGGGTGCTCCGAGGTCGGAGTCCCAGCTCCGACCCTGGAGCATGTTTCTGAGTTCGGAGCCGGGACTGTGACCTCTCCTATGGCCATTCTAGACTATGTCTAGTGGCCATAGAATTGTGCCCCAAGTAACTTATTTAAGGGTTGGGCTGCAGCTCAATGGGAAAACTGACTCATGGAGATGCAGCCTAGATGTTGCAGCAGCCCCACATCTCCGCCTCCCTTCTAGTAACTGTAGTATGATGTCATTGCACTTTGGGTTTCCCCACTCCTGCTTTGCTCCATAAACTGCTGAAGCATGAGCTCATCGTACTATATTTTGTATTTTTGTATCAGTGGAGAATGAGTTGTGGGACTGTTGTCTTGGAGGGCAGCCATGCTTCTTCTGTAATACCTTCATGTTTGAGGTGAAATGGAAGGTCCCATCTGCGGTATAACACTGGTGACAGTGTCTTCACACATGCATGTCATCCCTTGATTTTGTGTAATTGAGTGATGGGCACGCATGTGTGAACCGGACTTGGGAGTTAAATCAAAGGCCACCCAAAGAACTTCATGAGTAGGAGGTTCAGCACAGGTCCAAGGATGCCTGAGAACAAGTTCGATCTTTGTGCATTCTAATTAGGAATGAATGAGACATTCATTTCAGTTCATTTTTGAACAGGATTTACTCAGTTTGCACCTTCTGGACCGAACATGGACTCGGACACAATGTGCAGTCAAAGTCCATACATATCCCGAGCTTGCAATGTCATTCCTGGACAAACAAGCAAACAAAAAAATGTATGTGTACATTCGAAAAATGCACATTAAAAAATGCATCCTTTTGAAAAATGTACACAAATACACATTAATCAATGGGAGAAGAATACGTACATTTCAAAGATGCACACAACGGATGTGTACATTTGGGGGGGGGACACATGAAAATACACACAGATTTTCATGAGAAAAGAAAAGGGAAGAAAAACAAAGATCGCAGTCTGATAGGGACTTGAATCGGAACAAGCTTCAAGAAGGAATTCAGAGAACATTAGCTTTGCTCATTCACACATTCCTAATTCTGATATGAACTGATAAGATTGGTACAGGGTGGCCAGGTGGCCGGCCAGATGGGCGATTAACAAATGTAATACAAATTTATTTATTTATTATATTTATACCCCGCCTTTTTCCTGCAAGGAACCCAAGGCGGCTTACATAATCCTCCTCCTCCTCCTCCTCCTCCTCCTCCTCCTCCTCCTCCTCCTCCTCCTCCTCTCCATTTTATCCTCACAACAACCCTGTGAGGTAGGTTAGGCTGAGAGTCCGTGACTGGCCCAAAGTCACCCAGGGAGTCCAATAAATACCTTTTGGACTCATATGGGGATTGGAATTTATCTACCACATTTTACACTTCTCTGTGTGCAGGCTAGTTCTTGGAAGTTTAAGTTATCAATACACATGTTTAAAAAGACGGATTTTAAATATATTTAAAAGTGCATATTGAAATATGTCTTTAAATGCAAATTTCCGTGCTGATTTTTTTAAATTGCAGATAAATACATAAACGGGATAAGAATGGATTTATGGATGAACTTATGCGAAAATGACATGGACTAGAAAGAGACGGATTCTTCCATCCCTAATAGGTCCCATCTTTCCAACTCTAAGGGGGTTCAGATGACCCCTCCCATGGGTTGAAAGGACACACAGCGGTGAGGGTGAGGCCCATCTTCTACTGCTGACATGCTGGTGGCCTTATCTCCCTGCCATCCACACATGTGGAGCATGTCAGAAGGGGCTCCATGTACATAGCAATGAACACATGGAGGTTCTCCACTTGAGGGGGGATCTTGATTGAGCCAGGATCCCCCCCACATTTGGGGGGGCTCTACTCATGTACATTTGTATGTGTGATCATACTCATGTATGATGCACTCCAATTGCATGGATGGATGGTGGTGGTGGTGGTTTACTGGGTGCATCATTGGTAACAAGCTGGGCTAGCCCACTCAGCCCTGTGCCCCCTCTTGTATGTTCTTCCAGTGCACGAGGAGATCATCTTAACCCCCTTTTAACACTCTATTCACTACACCACACTGGCTTTCTATTAGATCAGCCAAGAGGTTCCTTTCTGCTCTTGACTACATTTCCACAGTTTGTTCTTTCATCTCCCTTTGATCCCCAGCACCTTGGAGAGTTATCTAATGTATTCTTATGTTCTCTTACTTGTTTCATCCTTCATTTTCATTTTGAGTTGAATTCATTTTCAAACTGAAAGTCTTTATCAAATTGGCCCATTGTTGACAGTTCTGTGATGGGTTTCTTCTATTGTTCTTATCATGAGCCTTTGTTCGTGCTGGCTTTTTGCCAAATGTAGGGAGATATCCCTGTTTCAATTAATGATGAAAGAAATACTGTTGTATTGCGTGCACTTTTTTCATTTGAAAAGTTAGACTCCACATCTTGAAATTGCTGCAGCCTGCAGTGGCTGCAGTGTGGCGTAGTGGTGAGAGTGTTGGACTGGGACTCGGGAGACCTGGGTTCTAGTCCCCACTCAGCCATGAAGCTCACTGGGTGATTTTGGGCCAGTCACTGACTCTCAGCCTAAGCTACCTCACAGGGTTGTTGTGAGGATCAAATGGAGAGGAGGAGGAGGGGAAGGATTATGTAAGCCTCCTTGGGTTCCTTGCAGGAAAAGGAAAAAAGGGGTGATGAGTGTGTGTGTGTGTGTGTGTGTGTGTGTGTGTGTGTGTGTGTGTCTGTCTGTCCCAGAAGATCTTGGAAGTAGGGTGGCCAGATGCAAAGAAGAACAGGGGTTCCTGAAACTTGAATAGATGCGTAGAAGGGGGAATTTCAGGAGAAAGTGTAGAGTTGGAGGAGGCTTTGTAGGACATCTGGTCCAACCCCCTGCTCAATGAAGGAAATCCAGAACTAGGGCATTCCCAACAGATGGCTGTCCAGCCTCTCCATGAAGACCTCCAGTGGGGGAGAACTCACCACCCCTCTTACTTCAGCAGTAGAACTGCGTCGTGTGCCTTCAGAGTGGGGGTGTTAAACCTCAGGCCCACCAGCCAAATTCAGGACAACTGGGGCCCCAATCCAGCCCTCTGGGGTTTTCCAGATGGTCTGGCCCCTTCCCCTAGCTCCACCCCCTTGCCCCCAACCACCAATCATTGGGTGGTTTTCTGGCCTTTGTGCCATTTTTTTCCCCCATTCTAAAAGGTTGAAATGCCTCTGCTGAGATTTAATTACGGATGGCAAGAGCTTTAAGATAAAAATGTACTGGTATTTTGGGCCCCTTTTGCTTTCAGCCCTGTCTACCACTGAGATCTTCTGCATAATGGAATTTCCTGTGTTCTTATGCATGAGGGAGTGCACGCTTTGTATGCAAAAGGTCCCAGGTTCAATTCCTGGCATTACCAGATTTCTTTTTAACGATCTCTGGTAACAGGGCTGGGACAGACAACCTTGTCTGAGTAGCTTGGAGAGTCACTGCTGGTCAAGCAAACTAGAACGTATGAACATAAGAAGAGCCCTGCTGGATCAGACCAAGGGTCCATCTAGTCCAGCGTTCTGTTCACACAGCAGCCGACCAGCTGCCCATGGGATCCCACAAGCAGGACATGAGTGCAACAGCACCCTCCAGCCCATGTTCCCCAGCAACTGGTGTACATAGGCAGACTGCCTCTGATACTGGAGGTAGCCTATAGCCAATCAGGACTGGTAGCCATTGATAGCCTTCTCCTCCATGAAATTGTCCAATCTCCTTTTAAAGCCCTCCAAATTGGTGGCCATCACTGCATCTTGTGGAAGTGAATTCCATAGTTTAACTCTGTGCTCTGTGAAGAAGTCCTTCCTTTTAACTGTCCTGAACCTCCCACCAATCAGCTTCATGGGATGACCCCATTGGGTTCTAGTATTATGGGAGAGGGAGAAAAATGTCTCCCTGTCCACTTTCTCCACACCATGCATAATTCTGTACACCTCTATCATTTCTCCCCTCACTCATCATTTTTCTAAGCTAAACAATCCCAGCTGCTGTAACTTTTCCTCATAGGGGAGTCACTCCAGCCCCTTGATCGGGAACTCTGTGGGAAAGCGACCATGTTATACTTGAGTTCTTGATTCTAAAGGAAGCAAAAGCTGAGTGTAGCCAAACACGTACCCTGGATTTTAGGAAAGCCAATTTTAACAAACTCAGAACAATGATAAGTAAGGTCCCATGGCAAGCGACTCTAATGAGAAAAGGAGCCCAGGATGGGTGGGAGTTTTTAAAAAAGGAAGTTCTAAAGGCACAATTGCAAACAATTCCCACAAGGAAACAAGGCAGAGGGCAACAGAAGAAGCCAATGTGGCTTCACAAAAAACTCAAAGATGACCTGAAAACAAAAAGGGACACGTATAGGAAGTGGAAGGAAGGACAGGCTACAAGGGAAGAGTACAGGCAGGTAGCACAGAACTGCAGGAACAGTGTCAGGAAGGCTAAAGCTGAGAATGAGCTGAGGCTAGCCAGGGATGCTAAAAACAACAAGACAGCTTTCTTCAGATACATGAATAGTAAAAGACAGAGGAAAGAAATTGTGGTTCATCAATTTGCTATGAAGATGGCAAATTGATAACAGAAGACAAAGAAAAGGCGGAAGTGTTCGATTCCTACTTCGGCTTGGTCTTCTCCCAGAGGGTCTATGACCCCCCCTGGCAAAACTGAAGTGCAGACTGAAGGGGCAGGATTGCAGCTTGAGATTGATAGGCAAATGGTCAAGGAGCACCTGATTACTCTGAACAAGTTTAAATCTCCAGGGCCTGACGAGCTGCATCCTAGAGTAATAAAGGAACTGGCAGAAGAACTCTCAGAACCACTGTCTATTATCTTTGAGAAATCATGGAGGACAGGTGAAGTGCCAGATGACTGAAGGAGGGAAAACAAATCCTGCCAAACTAATCTGATCTCATTTTTTGATCGGGTAACCTCCCTTGTGGACTGTGGGAATGCTGTGGACATTATATATCTGGACTTCAGCAAAGCTTTCCAACAAAGTGCCTCATGATATCCTGATTATCAAGCTAGCTAAAAGTGGGCTAGATGGAACAACTATCAGGCGGATCCACAATTGGCTACAGAATCGGACTCAAAGAGTGCTTACCAATGGTACCTTCTCAAACTGGGGAGAGGTAACGAGCGGGGTACCACAGGGCTCAGTCCTGGGCTCAGTGCTCTTCAACATTTTTATTAATGACTTGGATGAGGAGGTGCAGGGAATGCTTATCAAATTTGCAGATGATAAAAAGTTGGGTGGAACAGCGAATACTCTGGAAGACAGAAACAAAATTCAAAGTGATCTCAATAGGCTGGAGCGCTGGGCCGGAAACAACAGAATGAAATTTAATAGGGATAAATGCCAAGTGCTGCACCTAGGGAAAGGGAACCAAATGCAGACTTACAGAATGGGGGACACTTGGCTCAACAATACTACAAGTGAGAAGGATCTTGGAATTGTGGTAGATCACAAACTGAATATGAGGCAGCAATGCAATGTGGCTGCAAAGAAGGCAAATGCAATTTTGGGCTGCATTAATAGAAGTATAGCTTCCAAATCACGGGAAGTGATAATTCCCCTTTACTCAGCACTGGCTAGGCCTCATCTTGAGTACTGTGTCCAGTTCTGGGCACCACACTTTAAGAAGGATGTAGACAAACTGGAGAGAGTTCAGAGGAGGGCAACAAAGATGATAAAGGGACTGGAAACAAGGCCCTATGAGGAGAGACTGAAAGAACTGGGCATGTTTAGCCTTCAGAAGAGGAGACTGAGGGGAGATATGATAGCACTCTACCAGTACTTGAAGGGCTGTCACACAGAGGAAGGCCAGGATCTCTTCTCGATCATCCGTTTGCAGGACACGGAATAATGGGCTCAAGTTACAGGAACCCAGATTCCACCTAAACATCAGGAAAAAATTCTTGACTGTTAGAGCAATAAGACAATGGAACCAACTACCTAGGGAGGTGGTGGGCTCTCCCAATCTGGAGGCATTTAAGGTGCAGCTGGACAGCCATCTGTCAGGGATGCTTTGACCTGGATTCCTGCATTGAGCAGGGTGTTGGACTCGATAGCCTTGTAGGCCCCTTCCAACTCTACTTTTCTATGATTCTATGATTCTATAACAGTACAGGATGCCCGACGGGCATGAAAACCCACCCTCCACTCACCATGAACGTGTCAAATCCCCTTTTATAGCTATTAAAGCCAATGGCTGTCCCCACAGCTTGTCGAAAAGGGAAGGCACTGGCAGCACTGCTATCTGGAGTCCCAAAAGCCACTAGTGCACTCGAGTGCTTCTCCCAGTGGCCCAAACCATATTAGAGCAGGCTTCTTCCTTGTTCTCACAAACAACAGATGAGATGGTGAAGCCGCCTTCTGCACTGCACCACCGCAGATAGCAAGTCGGGGCTCACACGACTGAATGCTGCTCCACGTTAAACATTTTGAAAATCCCTGCATGTAGAAATCAAGCATGTCCGTGAGAAGGGATGAAGCCTAAGCTTCTCCCTGGTATGCTCGTTTTCTGTGTGTAGGAAATGCTATTTTTGTATGGAGGCATATTCCATCAAGTTAGCCTGACCTACAATACAACCTGACATGGTACAGTCTGGACATATAGGCCTGTGGCTCACGCTGGCTCAGCTTGTCTGAGCGTGGGAAGCTAAGCAGGGTCAGGCCTGGTTATTACTTGGATGGGAGACCCCTCCTCTAGTTTCCTGCATTGAGCAGGGGGTTGGACTCGATGGCCTTGTAGGCCCCTTCCAATTCATAGATTAAATCTATGAATCATTTTAGTTGCCCTTTTCTGCAACTAGATAATAGCGAATTAGATAGACCAATAGCCTGACCGAGTGCACGGTGCCTCCATTTGTGAATGGAGGTGAATGTTTTCTCCCCCAAAATGAAGATTCAACAATATCTATCTATCTATCTATCTATCTATCCCCACAGCCTCCCCCATTATATATAATATATAAGCAAACTAAGAGACAAGTCAAAGACCAAACGCCTATTCAAGACTCAATTGCTTTTTTATGCCTCCCATAAATTCGACAGCCTGTTTTCTCCCCAGTCCCATATGGCACTTCTGTAAGGGATGAGGTGGGAGCAGGGGAACCCCTAGAAGGAGCTTTGAAAAGTTGGAGGCCCCTTTTCAAAGCGGCGTCTTGGTTGCCAGAAAAGCTTTCCAACATGCTCAAAGGCCATTGAACCATTGTTCAGACGACAAGCCTACGTAGACGGCTGAACATCGGCCCTCGTAAATAACTCACACCTTCTTTTGTGGCTCGGGCCCCAGCCGTGGAAACTCCCTACAGGCATGAGCACAAAAACACAGCCACTTCCTGCATGGCCTGCCCACCCAGCTCAGCCATCCTTTCTTGTTCTGTTTAACCTTCCCCGACACTCCCACTTGAGTTAAATTGAATGCTTAAGCAGTTGAAACAAGTTGCATGATGCAGGGGCCGCCAGATTGTTAAGCTGATCCCCTGCGTAAACTTTCACTAATATTTTGAAGGCACTTTATTATGTCCATCCACAGGACACTAAGTTTAAGTATTTGTTGTCATGTGTGGATAGCACAGAAACAGCTCCCTCTTTTAGGTTGCATCAAAAGAAGAATTACGTATGTCAAATTCACAGAAAGTAATAGTTCCACTCTACTCTGCACTGGTCAGACCTCACCTCAAATACTTCTGGACACCACACTTTACGAGGGATTCAGATAAAATGGAACAGGTTCAGAGAATGATTCAAAGGTTCAAAGATGATCAGGGGACTAGAAATAAGTCCTATGAGGAAAGATTGGGAGCCAGTGTGGCGTGGTGGTGAGAGTGCTGGACTGGGACTCGGGAGATCCGGGTTCTAGTCCCCACTTGGCCATGAAGCCAAATGAAGAGGAGAATGGAGAGGAGGAGGAGGATTATGTAAGCCGCCTTGGGTTCCTTGCAGGAAAAACGGCGGGGTATAAATATAATAAATAAATAAATAAATAAAAATAAAATGAAGCTCAGTGGGTGACTTTGGGCCAGTCACTGACTCTCAGCCTAACCTACCTCACAGGGTTGTTGTGAGGATAAAATGGAGAGGAGGAGGAGGAGGAGGAGGAGGAGGAGGATTATGTAAGCCACATTGGGTTCTTTGCAGGAAAAAAGGTGGGATATAAATATAATAAATAAATAAATAAATAAGATTGAAAGAACTGGGTATGTTTAGACTTGAGAAGACTGAGGCAGGATATGATAACACTTTCCAAGTACCTAAAAGATTGTCAGTCAGAAAACTGCCGCAACATGGGTGGGGCATGAAATAACAGGCTTAAGTTACAGGAAGGCAGATTTCGGCTGTCAGACAATGGAACCAACTGCCTAAGGAGGTGGTGGGCTCTCCGTCGCTGGAGGTATTCAAGCAGAGATTGGCTGGCCATCTGTCAGGGATGCTTTAAACTGGATTCTTGCACTGAGCAGGGGTTTGGAGGACTTGATGGCCTAAATGGCCCTTTCCAACTCTATCAGATTCTATAAATCCACCAGAGCCTGTACACAGGCATGGTTTATGACAGACAGAGCTGTCCACAAATGGCCTCTTGAAATCCCCTCCCTGTGCTATTTCCGGGCAGAGATATTGTGAGGACAATTTCACTTAATTTCTTCAGAGGCAGGAGAAACTCTCAAACTGTTTCTCTTAGGTAGGGCTCACCATTTGTAGCATTGGGTTGTAGCACAGCTTCTTTCTTTTTTCCTAGGGTTTTTTTTTGGGGGGGGGAGGGGGTTGTGCTGCCACTGCAAGTGGCATTAGCACCAACTGTGTTGTCAGCCTGGCCCGCATTTTGCATCCTCCACAGTGCCCCAAACCTAGCATCATTCCAGGGCATTGTAGCAGGGAGAGGGAAAACAGTCACCCCAACCCCCAAATAATGGTGAAGAAAAGGTGGAGAACATTCTGTAAAGTGGCCTTTTACTTCTACAAGGATGATAATAAAAGAAAAATCTAACCTCCAAGTTAGATTACTGCAATGCGCTCTACATGGGGCTGCCTTTGAAGACGGTTCAGAAGCTGCAGCTTGTGCAAAATGCGGCAGCCAGATTGATAGCAGGGACCAGAAGGTCTGAACACATATAATAACACCGATTCTGGCCCAATTGCTCTGGCTGCCTGTACACATCCAAGCCTGATTCAAGGTGCTCATTGTGACCTATAAAGCCTTATACGGCTTGGGACCACAATACCTGACGGAGTGCATCTCCTGGCATGTACCTACCCATATACTATGGCCACGTTGTAATGTGGACGACGCTCTCATGTGTACAGCGGCAGATACATTATCCATCCAAACTTGATATTTGTGATTCTCGTCAACGACATGGAATCCCTTGCTGCATTTCAACCCGAGATTGTCTCACACAGCGTGTTGTGCAATAAATACACTCAAAATGGAGACAGAAGGGGAACAGCTTGATCACAGCCTGCTGCTGCCCCCTAATCTGTCTGCAACAGCTTCTGCTGTTGCTATTTTGGCTGCTTCTTCCTTCAGCATTGCCTTGTGCAACTGCTTAAAGGCAACTATTCCATTTATTTCATGCTCAGAACTATGGAGACACAGTGAGGAACCTGCCACGAAGGGTGTTATGACGGGTAGGAGAAAATGGAGGTCACGATGTTACGTTGACTGAATGATGTTGACGCTGACAACAACAACAGCAACAACAACAACAGGAAGTGATTAAGGCATTTTATTTTATTTTTTGTTGGTTAAGCATTTGCCTTTTAACTGACTGAGTAATACAGCAAATTTATTTAAATTAGCAAAACCTCAAAATAGGTACTTGATTGAGATACTGAATAAAAAAGCAAACAACATCTACCATGCATTGGGTTGGATCCAGATTTAGGCTGCAACCCTATACCCACATACCTGGGAGTACATCCCATTTAACTCAGTGGGGCTTACTTCTGAGTAGATTCAAGGTATTCGTTCTCTGACCTATAAAGCCGTACATGCTCGGGACCACAATACCTGATGCAGTGCCTCTCCTGGTACGGATCTACCTGTACACTACATTCATCAGCTAAGGCCCTCCTCCAGGTGCCTCCTCTAAGGGAGGCTCAGAAGGCAGCAATGAGGGAGAGGGCCTTCTCAGTGGTGGCCCCCAATTATGGAACAATCTCCTGATGCAGTCCGCCTGATGCCAACATTGTTATCTTTTCGGCACCAGGTTAAGACCTTCTTATCTCAGACATTTGGCAGCATATGATGAGGTTTCAATCAGGTCTTGAATTTTTCTTGTTGTTGATTATTCAAAATTGTTTTCAGATATATGCCTGTCTCTCTGTGTATTGTATGTTTATATGTTTGTATGTATATGGTTTTAATAATTTTTTTTAAGGTTTTAATCTTTGTAAACTGCCCAGAGAGCTTCAGCTATTGGGTGGTATAGAAATGTAAGGAATGAAATGAGTAGATATGCATAGGAATACACTGTAAGTCACTGAAATCAATGGGACAAGTTAGTCATGACTAAACTAAGTCCCATTGGTTTCCGTGGATCTGCTCTAAGCATGACTGAAGGTGCAATCCTATGCATGTTTAGACAGAAAAAAGGCCTGGCTGGGGCATGCTGGGAGTTGTAGGACTTTTTTCTGTCTAAACAAGCATAGGATTGTGCCCTAAGTATAGATCCAACCCATTGCTTGCAAGAAAGACTGTATGTAACATTTTATTTTTCATCCCTCCCCCCTGGCCAGAAAATCAGCACACACCAGAACAAAAATTAGGGATGGTGAGCAGATTTCCCCACATCTGCTCCATGATTCTTCTGTTTTTCCAACCATCCTTGGATTCTGCTCTCCTTGTGAATTATGGATTTTGGATTTGGGAAGGTCAGTAATTGACTAAGCACGTATGCCCTCCATACCAGCAGAAAGAAAGTAAAACCCCACTCTGTTTTCCACTCAAGAAAATAATTTTAATTCAACCTTGCTGAAGGAGAACTATTGTGATCCTGTAGGAAGAAAACCAAACATAAGATTATCAGAAATCTTGGACTTCAGCATTCAAAACAAGATATTATGATAGCACCATTTAACCAATTTAAAATGGTTCACAGATTTTAAAAGCACTTTTTCTTCATTGGTCTTTTCTTTCTTTGTTTGCTAGTGCATTCACCATTTTCCTTTAATTTCCAACCATAGGTATTATAATTCCTTCCTTCCTTCCTTCTTTCCTTCTTTCTTTCTTTCTTTCTTTCTTTCTTTCTTTTTGGTCTTGTACATTTCCTCATTTGTGAAATATTAAGTGTGCCCCTATCTTTCAACCCCATGGTTTAAAATTAGAGGGGAGCTTTCTTTCTTTCTTTTTTTTATCTCCCCCTGTAAAATTCCTTGCAAGTAGAAAATTAGCATAGGGGTGGGTAGAATTTTTCTCCCACGTGTGGAAGTATTAAAAAATGGTATTGCACCCCTGCAGTCTGAAGTGGTACTGTCCACTCTGCCATTGCAGGACATTACACACTCATTCTGCTGCATGTGTACAGCTGGCCAAGGAAATATTCAAAACTCGCCTGAGTATATTGTGGCATGTGCCCCTGCAGTGGGACACGTAGCGTGTGGGTGGCACTTCCCCACAGCCAACCCTCCCTTTGGACTCTTTTCCGTCTTCCTTGGGATGCTGTTCCTCTGGAGCCAGTCCACAACCAGATCAGCCTCGTGGGTTAGCAACAGTCTTCTGCCGCAAAAGTCACCAGAACAGGAGCTTTGAGAAGTCAAAAGAGAGGCTGAACTGAATTAAAGCTTGCATGCAATGTCCCATGAATTTAAGCTTCTGTAGTGAAGGTTTATTGACTGAGAAACAATGGCTCCTTAATCCCTCAGATGCAGGAAGGAGCAGAGCTGCTGCCAGCGCTGGCTGCTAACTTCTGAGTGATAATTACTTTAGGGAACTCCCTCCCCCCTCAATTTCCTGCTTGGCCCCCACCTTGAAAGTAATCTCAAAGGCTATCAAAGTCACGACAAGTGCAAGAATGACCTCAGAATCTCATTTAGAACTTTTCCGCAGGGGTGACTTTTGTTTCTCGTTGTTTGGGAAACTGGCCTGCCTTGTGGCGTTGGCTGGCACGGGATGGGAACTTCATGCCCTGCTCCTCCTAGGATGAGGCAAATCCTTTGATGGTATTGTACAGCTTACTTTTGGGAGAGCAAAGGAAAAAAATCAGCCTGTAAGAACAGGTCGATGCTCCTAATCTGATGCTCTGTCTCCAACAGCAAACAGAGAGGTTCTCCAGAAAGATGCTGAAGAGCAAGGTATGCAGGCTTTCATAGGGATATATGAGAAATTTGTTTCAGTTCATTTTTTATCAGGATTTTACCCAGTTCACAGTTTTATCAGGATGTTTCCCAGTTCCGAGTCCATGTTCGGACTGAACACGGACTCTGATGCAATCTGCAGTTCAAGTCTGTGCATTTCCAAACTTGCAATGGGAATCGCAGACACACACACCGGGAAAAAAAAAGAGTTTGACAGCATGCGTACATTTGAAAAATGTGGACGAAAAAACATGTGTACTTTTGAAAAATGCACACGTTTGGAAAAATCTGCACAAAAATATGCATGGATTTTCTTGCAAAAGTGGGGGGGGAAGCAAAGCTCGCAAGCTGATATGGACTCGAGTCTGAACAAGCTTCGAGATGGAATTTGGAGAACTTCAGCAAGCTTGAGTTTGGCTGATTTGCACATTTATTTATTTATTTATTTATTATATTTATACCCCACCTTTTTTTCCTGCAAGGAACCCAAGGCGGCTTACACAATCCTCCTCTCCATTTTATCCTCACAACAACCCTGTGAGGTAGGTTAGGCTGAGAGTCAGTGACTGGCCCAAAGTCACCCAGTGAGTTTCATGGCCGAGCGGGGACCAGAACCCGGATCTCCCGAGTCCCAGTCCAACACTCTCACCACTACGCCACACTGGCTACATCTTTTATGTGGCTGCCTTCCTTTTATTTGTCCCAAGCATCTGGTGTTCAGAGACGTGTACTGCCTCCCTGAACATGGTGCCATGTTTAGCTATTGTGGCTTACTATGTAAAAGCCCATCCATCTGATGGTTGCCATAAGGGTTATTGGGGAGGGGGAGGTAAGGGAATGAGACCCCCTCCACCTCCCCCATTCCAGTCCCACCCACCTCTTCCATTTCAGCCAAGAACTTTCCCTTGCTGAAGCTCCCCCTTTTCTTCTAGAACAGTGTTCTCCAACCTTGGGTCCCCAGATGTTTTTGGCCTACAACTCCTAGCATGCCCCAGCCAGCGTAGCTGGCTGGGGCATGCTGGGAGTTGTAGGCCAAAAACATCTGGGGACCCAAGGTTGGAGAACACTGTTCTAGGGCAAGGGTCATAGCTCCAAAGCAGAGCACATACTTTGGTGGCGCACATCCCACAAGGGTGGTCACGAATGTATTGCCAAAAAAGAAGACAAATGGGGGGCGGGGGGGGCAGCTTCGCATTAAATGTGCAGATGCTAATTTATCAGTCAGTCAGGCGATCACTCGTGACCGAGTAAGATTGTCTTCCAGGATAAAAAAGAAAATTTACAAAAGGAGATTTTAAAAGGAGGAAAATTCTAAAGAAAATTGTGTAGACTCTAGCGATGGGTCCGTAAGTGACTGTGGAGGCCAATTCTAGATCCACACAGCTTCCCACAGTGAGGACACAGGTTACCAGATGGAAGATGGTCCTGTAAAGGATTCATTTGACGTGCTTTTCGCTTAGCACGTTTCTCCCTTTCACTTTGCACTCGGGCTTCTTCAAAGTCCATGGATCCTTTGTGAAAGGCCAACCTCCAGTTAGATCGTTCATGGGCCAGAGCTTCCCAATTTTCGATGTTTATATTGCATTTTTTTAGATTAGCCTTAAGAACATCTTTAAACCTCTTATATTGACCACCGATATTCCGCTTTCCATCCTTGAGTTAGGAATAACGTAACTGCTTTGGGAGACGGCAGTCAGTCATTCGAACAACATGACCGGTCCACTGAAGTTGGCGTTGAAGGATCATTTTTTCAACGCTAGTAGTCTTTGCTTCTTCCAGTACACTGACATTTGTTCACCTATCTTCCCAAGTAATTCGCAGGATTTTCCGGAGGCAACGTTGATGAAATCTTTCAAGGAGTTGGAGGTGACGTTTATAGATAGTCCATGTTTCGCAGGCATACAATAAAGTTGGTAATACAATGGCTTCATAAACCAGTGTTTTGGTCTTCTTACAAATATCCCGATCCTTGAACACTCTATGTTTCATTCGAGAAAACGCGGCACTTGTGGAGCTCAGACGATGCTGGATTTCACTGTCAATGTTAGCTGTAACATAAAGATAGCTGCCAAGATAGAGAAAATGATCAACATTTTCCAGTATTGTCCCGCCAAGCTGGATAGATGGCATCACCAAAGACTTAGCTTGCACTTGCTGATGAAGCACTTTGGTTTTTTTGATGTTAAGTGAGAGACCAAGTTTTCCATATGGTTCTGCAAAAGCACATTTTAGCGGTCGAAAAAGACATTTGAATTTTGGAACATGGAATATACGGACACTGCTGGATAACATAGATAGCTAATTTATACATACCCATGCAAATATAGAAATCATTGCTATCAATTTAATAGAAATGCAATAAGTCCCACCATAGCGGGGAACTGTGACCAGTGTGCTTCTTCGTGCTCAACGTGCCCCCCAGGTGCAAACTGTGGATGGGCAACGTCGAGGTCCCCGTTCTCCTGGATTCTCACGGTGCTCCAGCTTTAAACTGGACTTGGACTGGACTCAGCCCTTCAAATAGAGGAAACCTTTAAAATAGAGGACTGTCCTCTCAGACAGCTCTCCAAATGGAGGATGCCTTCAAATAGAGGACTGTCCTCTGTGAAGTAGGACGTGTGGCCACCCTACCTATCACTCAATGGCAGAGCACACACCTTGTTTGCTGAAAGTCCCAGGTTCAAATTCCCTGGCATCTCCAGCTGAGGCACGCAGGATTTTGCTGGAGGCCCCGTGTAGCAGCTGGGCACAGTGGAGGCTGGTGTCTCCACGCCAGAGGGGCTGCATATCTGCTCCGAATTTTACTCTGAACTTTCAAGGAGCTATCCAGGATGCTGAACCTATTTTAGGGATAGGGTTCAGCACCATGGATGGCTCCTTAACAGTTCAGAGCAAAATCCGGAGCAGATACACACAGCCTCGCTGACGTTGGAGACACCAGGCTCCACCGTCTGGGCAGTACTGGGCTGGACAAATGGGTGGTCTGACTCAATACAAAGCATATCTTTATATATCCTTTCTCTCTCGCTCATCCCTTCCTCCCCGTAGTTCCCCACCTGAATCAGCGTCGGGGTATTCTGCTGCTGACACAGCACAGGGAGATGAAGCCACCCACCAAACCACGCCTCCAATCTTGCCCAGGTGGAAGAAGTCATTCCATGTTGTCCATCTTCTACTAGGGGTGCGCAAATCAGTAAAACACGAGCTCATCAAAGTACTCCGAATCCCACCTCGAAGCCCATTCTAACTTGTGTCCGTATCAGATTGCGAGCTTTGATGTTTTCTTTTCACATGAAAATCCATGCGTAGTTTTGTGCGTACTCTCTCAAATGCACAAATCCATTGTGTTTATCTTTCAGGGTATGACATTTTCTACCATGATTTAGAGAGCAATCTCCCTGGAGAGCGTCCCAAAGACCATAGGATTTGGGGGGGGGGGTTCCCCCTCCCGAAGCCATAGACACTGCTACAACTTTGGGAGGGGGACTCTGAAATCTGATCCCTCCACCACCCCCTTGCATCCCCCGGTTTTCCAAGGTCACAAAAGCAGCCTCGGAGGACATCGTAGAAGTCTGAAAGGGGGTGTTCTGATGGACAGAGGGAGGTGAGGTCAAAAAGAGAGGAGAGGCCAGGTTAAGAAGAATCCTATGGGCTCTCCAGACCACCACCCCCCGCCAGCACACACCTCTGTCGCTCCTTCCACCCTGCCGGCAGCCCAGCAGGGCATTGGGTGCTCAGAAGCCTCCAAGTTTGGAAGCTTCTGTCTAACAGGGGCACAACCTAAATCATGTTTGCACACACTTTTCAAATGTATGCATTTTAAAATGTACATTAATACCTTGGATTGAAAGTAACTTGGTCTTAGAGTGTTTTGCAAGACAAGCAATTTTTTAAAATAAATTTTGACTTGATAAACAAGCGACGTCTTGCAATAAAAGTAGTCACTACTTGTATTGCAAGACATCGCTTCCAGTAGGGATGTAACCGCTGGCCTCGAGCGGGCGTAGTGGGCCGAAATCGGCCCCGCTCACGCCCGCCAGAGACTCACTTTGATATAAGAGTGTTTTGGATTACAAGCACGGTTCCGGAACGAATTATGCTTGCAATCCAAGGTATTACTGTATTTTCTATTGCACAAATTGCTTCACAAGCTCAGAAATGTACACACATTCAGGTCCACGTTCGGTTCCGTGTGTGTGTGTGTTTCCAACTGGGTAAATTCCGGTCAAAAGCAAACTGAAACAATTTTTTTTCATGCTTTCCTCTTCTGAACTTTCTGCTAATTGCTCTTCTATGCACCGAAAGAGACAACCTGGGTACAGTTCTCATTTTCAGACTGCTGTCAACTTTCCTCTCTCTCTCTCTGCAAACCTCTGGTGTTGCTCTGTATATAAGGGGGCCTTCTCCTGTCACTCACTCTGCAGGTATGTCACAGCCAAGTGTCAAAGTTCACAGCTGGAGACTGTGATAACCTGCTTTTTCTGCAAGCCAGCAGGGATGCAATCGCCACCCCAGGGCGCATGCTTTGAGTGGCACTCACCGATGGTATTTCCGCTCGAGTTCACTGCCTTTCTGCGCAAGGGTATATAACTTCTTCCTCTGCTTGTTCCTTGGATTCCAGTGATGCTGAAAGAGTGGGCTGATTGACACATGTCCTACCCATGGGCATCTTCTCTGAGGAACTGGAAGACTTTCCCCCCGGCCTTCACCTCCCCCCCCTTCAGAAGAATCTCTATGTATCAAAGTGTGACAAATGCTTGGATGGAGCACAGATAGTAGACACGTCTTGACAGCATCATCCTGGAAGTTGCAATAAGCATGTGAAGCCGATTTGTGCCACTTTCTGTCTTGGGAAAAGTTGAGATGGACAAATAAAGGATGCTGTCGCCATCCAGCAACATGGCTGTAGATCACTAGATTGCTGCAGTACTCAAGCCCCCTTCATGTGTTAGTGGAGTGAAGGGGCAAAAGTGTGCAGAGGTGTGTGCACATCAGCTGTGCACATCTTTAAAATATATACATTCTTCTCCCATTGAATAAAGCATATTTTGTGCACATTTTTCAAAGGTATGCATTATTTTTTTTCATGTGCATTTCCCCCCAATATATGCATGCTGTTGGACACATTATTTTTTTGGTCCACGAATCACATTGCAAGCTCGGAAATGTATGGACTTTGACCGGCAGATTGTGTCCAAGTCTGTGTTCAGTCTGGAAGGTGCAAACTGGGGTAAATCCCTATAAAGAACAAACTAAAATGAATTGCTCATACATTCCTAGGGATGATGACAGGAGAAAGTTGCTGTGGGACAAAGTGAAAGTGACAGATTCGTCCAACCAGGCCCAGTGCTTTTAAATGCTTAGCTCTCAAAACCCTGGATATGAATCCCTATGTCTCCAGCTGTATTTGTGGTGCCAAATTGATGTCGCCTGGTCTTTTTTTTTTTTTCTTTTCTTTCCTGCCAGGCTGTTCTGCTTTCACAACCATATGGCTGGCAGGCACGTCATGGTCCTTCCCATGATGGAAATAGCTGTACCTGTTGAATTTGGCTGTCATAGAGATGGGTAAGAATTTCAATTCAGTTCATTATTATTATTATTATTATTATTAAAAATAAGAATTTACCAAAATTCACTTTTTTTTTTTCATATATGGAATGGAAGGAACTTGAGATTTTAAACATTCAAATGCAGGAGAAAGTGAAAGTGACAAATTTGTCCATCCCTACCCCTGCCTGGAGGAAAGTGAATATGTTTAGGACAGTGTTCTCCAACCTTGGGTCCCCAGATGTTTTTGGCCTACAACTCCCAGCATGCCCCAGCCATGGTTTTTGGCCTACAACTCCCAGCATGCCCCAGCCAGCTATGCTGGCTGGGGCATGCTGGGAGTTGTAGGCCAAAAGCATCTGGGGACCCAAGGTTGGAGAACACTGGCTTAGGACTGGCATGAAAATTGGCATTTGTATTTCCTGCATTTGCATAATGAATTACACTGATTCTCCCCCTCTTCCCCTTTTGATTGTTAACAAGTTGATGTTAATGTATTAATGCTTTTAGGAACGGTACCCTTATCATGTATAGAAAGGTGTTGTCTACAATAAGGACAATCAAAGATACATATTATTATTTATTTTTTTTAAAAAAGAAAGATTAGCTGCTAATTAATTAATTAGAGTGATAATTGCAAAACAAAGGTTAGTGAGAAGCCCATTACACAGTTAGTGATTAGCAGGGTAATGTTAGTAATTAGCAGGGCAATATGAGAAGCCCAGCACAGTGAGGACAGGGTAATGAAAGAGGGTCCCCACACTGGAAAATACTGTGCCAGGCAGGGATGTAGGAGGAGTGACTTGCGCATCATCATTTAGCTACTGTTCAAGGTTTTGTTGCTGACTTTCAAAGCACTAAATAATTCAGGACCAGGATACATAAGAACATAGCAAGCTGCAAGATTCCACCTAAACATCAGGAAAAATTTCCTGACTGTTAGAGCAATAAGACAATGGAACCAACTACCTAGGGTGGTGGTGGGCTCTCCCACTCTGGAGGCATTCAAGGTGTGGCTGGACGGCCATCTGTCAGGGATGCTTTGACTTGGATTCCTGCATTGAGCAGGGGGTTGGACTCGATGGCCTGGTAGGCCCCTTCCAACTCTACTTTTCTACGGTTCTATTATTCTATGCCTTATATGTCAGAGCTAGAGATGTGCTGATGCTGGGAAGTCTGGCTCATTTGAGCTCGACGGACTTCTTGCCCGCTTCCAATCCGATGATCAGAAGCAGTCTGAGTTGGGTTTTTTCCCATGGACTTCTGTCTCTAAGACAGGTTGCGGAAGACAGGTTGCGGTTTGCGCATTTTTTTAAATTTAAAAACAACAACACGCTAAGGAAATTTGTGCAAATCATGCTATTTGGGCAATTCGTATAACTTTACACAAATTGCAAAAATCGTGGTATTTTGCATGTTTTGCGCATATTGGCACCCGAAAAGCGCATTGATCTAGCATGATTTGCATAAAATCAGCTGATTTGTGCAAATCACACTAGATCCATATGCTTTTCGAGTGCTGATATGCGCAAAACATGCTAAATACTGTGATTTACCCAATTTGCATAATGTTATGCAAATTGCATAAAGTTACACAAATTGTGCGATTTGTGCAAAATTCCTTAGCATTAAAAAATATATATGTGTGTGAACCACAGACTGTCTTAGAGGCAGAAGTTCACAAGCTGGTTCGATTCGCATCATAGTGACTTGGCACCAGTGCAGGGCTGCCAACCCATAATCCCAGGAGCCATATCTTGAAAATCTGTCAGATTTTCATCCCCGTATCAGATTCCTCACACATCCCTAATAATTGGTCCATCTAGCCCAGTATTGTTGACACTGACTGGCAGCAGCTCTTCCAGGGATTCAGGCAGGATTCTTTCCTAGTCTTCCCTGGAGAAGTCATGGATTGAACCTGGGACCTTCTTTATGCAAAGCAGGTGCCCCAACATTGAGCTATGACCCCTCTAGCCAATTGTCTCCTCCCACCAAATCACACCTGAGATCTTCTGAGGAGGCCTTATTGGTCATCACATGACCAGCAGTGTGTCGTCAAGTAACAGCACATAAGTGGGCCTTCTCAGTGGTGGCACCCACAATCTGAAACACTCTCCTACATATAGAGCTGGAAACTGTAGTGAGCTTTAGATGCCTCTTCAGGAGGTATCTGTTTACTCTGGCTATCCCTGACTTGTAATTGCACTACTCTGTTCTACTGTTCCTGTAATGTTTTAATGTATTCATTATTTTATATTGTTTTTACATTGGTTTTTATATTGTATTTTATGTTTGTTTTTTTAAAATATAAACCGCTTGGAGATCTTAGGATATCAAGCAGTATACAAGTAGTTTAAACAAAGAAATCAAGGCCAGGATTGCAAGAGCCCCATGTTCCTGTGTAAAACCTTCTGCACGCGCCCAGCACTGCCCTGACTTTTTTGCATTTCACTTCTGTTCGCAGCCCCTCGGGATTTATATGCTGTCGCACTGAAGGGCCGCCCTCACCTCCATGAGTGGATTTTCGGAAGGTGTGCGGAGGGCGGCCATTGTGGAGGGGGAGGCTGAAGAGGCCCAGCGCATGCACAGAAGCGACCTGCTCGTTCTTCACATTCCAGCCCGATGTGTGACATCGGTATCAGTGATAAGGCCAGCTCCAGGTTGGAGAGGTCCTCAGCAAAGTGCCTTCTGCCGGGCCTACTCCTACCTCACTGCCCTCCCCCAGGGCTGTACTTAGCCGTGGCAGCAAACGTTCCAAAGGAGCTGCCATTTAAATTTCCCACAATGCAAAGCTACATCGGAAGGTACCGTGGGGGATTACCATGGGAACGCCCAGATCTAGCCACCCATCACCAATCGGATCGGAATGCCAGTTAAAAGCGACAGGGCAGCTCGCAGCAGTGGGTCCCGGTGCCCCAGCAGGGGAGTGGGGAGAGAAAGAGCGAGGCTAGAGGCAAGGAGGAGGGGGAAACAGTGAGGTAAAAGAGGCGGGAGGAAGAGAAAGAGGGAGGCTAGAGGCTGGGAGAGGGAGGGAGGGAAGGAAGGAGCGGGGAGAGATGAAAGGGGAAAGGTCTGTGTGGATGGAAGAAGATTGGGCAGGCCAGGAAGCAACTCTTTCCATTTTCCACTCCCTCCCAGCCTCTAGGCCAGTGTTCTCTAGCAACCTGGGTCCCCAGATGTTTTTGGCCTACAACTCCCAGCATGCCCCAGCCAGCTATGCTGGCTGGGGCATGCTGGGAGTTGTAGGCCAAAAACATCTGGGGACCCAAGGTTGCTAGAGAACACTGCTTTAGCCTAACTATTTCTACACACACACACACACACACACACACACACCTACCTCTTGACTAGCCAGGCCCCACAGCAGCCACACATTATGTGACTAGCCACATCCTTCATGGGAGCCATTTTATGGAGGTGCCCACAGCAGTGTCTCAAATCCCCCAATGTGCCCACATGGGTCCACTAATTGACGGCAGATTGCGTCCAAGTCCATGTTTGGTCCGGAAGGTGCGAACTGGGTACATCCTGATAAAAACAAACAACTGAAACTAATTTCTTATACATCTCTAATTTTTGATGCCCCGCATGACAGAAGCCTCTGAGATCGGCATTTTAAGGCTCTCTCTCTCTGTCCTCCTCTGCTGTACTTTTGTGCTAGATGAAACTCTTAGCCCATCTAACCGCCTTGTGCTGCTAGGAGTGGATACAGGGAGGAGCTGAGAGAACTTCAACCTCAGGAGAGGAGCAGCCATGGAGATTCCCGCAGTGGCTGAGAAGGGCACAGGTGAGGGGGCAAATGCCTCTCGGATTTCCCCCTCCTAGGCCAGATGTCTGTCTATGGCCTCAGTAGAGGGGAAATTCCCCGTATCCCTTTGCTTCTCAGGCAGTGTTGAGAGGCTTTAGGATTTCCCTCTGATTGATTGAAGACTTTTGAGCAACAAAGAAACAGGGAAGTACAAGAATGTACAAAAACCAAAGGTAGCGGGCATCATCTCAGAAGAAGCATTCCTTCCTGTAAGATTCTTTATGTTGGTGCCCGGTACAAAACATGTGCATCATCGAAAAACAAGGGAGATATTCAGTGAAGGGTGGCGTCTCCAGTGTCAGGGGTCCGTGTATTCACTCTGGGATGCAGTCTGAACTTTTATGGAGCTCTCCGTGGTGGTGAACCTAATTTGGGGATAGGGTTCAGCACCACGGAAATTTCCTTTAAAGTTCAGACTAAACCCCAGAGTGGATAAACTGCCCCACTGACATTGGAGCCATCAGCCTCCCCTGTAAATATACTTTTTCTCCTTCAGATGTATCGCTTTATCCATATGCAGACACAGGCTGATTTGTGTAAACTGATTAATCAACTCAAACGCAAACAAATTAATCAACTACGGTTTCTTTAATTGGGTGGCAGGCCTAGAAGCAAGCCAGGCCTTAATTGTGAAAACATTTTTTTCTCTTTTCAAAACACTCTCTCTTTCTCACTGCATTTTCCTCTTCAATTATTTAGCACAGGATCTTGGCCCCATTAAAGCCAGATTTAATGGGGCTTGTTCGTAAATTACCGAAAACATCCAGCTTTTTAATTGCTGGCTGGGAAAACACACACACACACACACACACACACACACACACACACACACATGCATCAATAACACTCTTCTACCCCCCCCCCCACACACTATCAGCTTCACAGCAGAGCTTAATTAGAAGCCAGAAGGCAAAGATCCAGGGGTCCCGGCGGCATCCTGCACTACAGAAATCCACTTTCCACGTCCCTTTGCCCCAGAGGATCAGCAGACACAGATAGCAGGGCGATCTGTTCACAGATGGAGAGAGGGGATATCTCCCGTGGCATCCTGGGAATGATTTGCAAAGGAGGATGGCCGTAGCTCAGTGCTAGAGCACATGCTTTGCATGCAGAAGATCCCAGGTTCTACCAGCAGGTGTGTGGTCCAGGGATGGGGACTCGGACTCGAGGACTCGACTCGTGAGTCGAACTGAGTCCCCCCTCTGACTCGAGTCCCAATATTTTTAATGGGACTCGAGACTCGACTCGGGACTCGAGACCAAGGACTCGTCAACATCCCTGGGCTGTTGATGAGTCTTCTGGCTGTGCCAGAAGGAGCGCGATCACCGGTGAAGAGCGCATGGAAGCGAGGCGCGCCGCTGCTCGGCCACTATGGACAGCTACCAGGAGCGCAGCCCCAACGATGTGTGTTGAGATTTATTTTGATTGATGTGTTGTTGTGGGGGGTTGGGTTAGGTCAGACATTTTGGGTTTGGCCTGCCTCTGCCTGCCTGTTGGGGTTCCCAGCCTCCTCTGCCTGCCTGGTCTCTTCTTGACCTGTTCAGCAGTTGAATTGTCCAAGACAAAGGCCTCTGCCTGCCTGCCTTTTTGGGGTTCCCTGCCTCCTCTGCCTGCCTGGTTATTTTGGGTTTGTCTGCTGGTCTGTTCTTGCCAAAATCAGGTTGCAGAGTTTTGAATAAAAGGCACACTTGTGCCTAGAATTTATTTAACGCCACACATTGAAGTAGCCTTATTTTGTTGGGGGAAACCCCATTGATTTTAATAGGGACTCGTGGAGTCAGTTTTGGGAGTGACTCAGGACTCGTGACTCATGAGTCACCATTTGGACCAAGGACTCGGACTCGGACTCGAGACTCGGGTCCAAAGACTCGTGACTCGACTCGTGACTCGAGACCAAGGACTCTTCAACATCCCTGTGTGGTCCGAAAGAGGCAGGGATCCAAGGCAGTGATCAAAGATCAGAGGAACCAGAAGCGGGTGGGTAGTCAAACCTGGCAGGAGTCATGTTTCAGAGCAGCATTCAGGAAGTGGTCACAGGAATAGAGACACCAGGGCTGGCCCCTACTGTGAGGCAGAGTGAGGTGGCTGCCTCAGGTAGCAGATTTTATTTATTTATTTATTTATTATATTTATGTCCTGCCTTTTTTTCCTGCAAGGAACCGACGACAGCTGACCTAATCCCTCCCCCCTCCTCTCCATTTTATCCTCACAAGAACCCCAGTCAGTGACTGGCCCAAGTCACGCGGGTGAGCTTCATGGCCGAGTGGGGACTAGAACCCGGATCTCCCAAGTCCCAGTTCCAATGATCCAACCACTACGCCGCACTGGATTCTCAGATTTAGGGGTTGTGAAAGGGCAGCAAATTGTATTGTTATTGCATTTGTTACTATTGTTAGGGATGGTCAATCCACCAGGACCCACCCCACCTCCGGCTCAGAAGATGCTGCTGCTGTGCCCGCCAAGCCGGGGTGAAAGCTGGAGCATGCTGCTGGACTTCCGGGTTCCCTGCAGGCCGTATGTTTATGTAGAAAATGCCTTAAGATGCATCAAAAGCAGCCGCAATTTGTGCAAATTATTACGTATCTTTTAACGTATCTTACACCATTTTCTACATTTAAAAAAGCGCTCCGCTGGGAACCCGGAAGTCTGCCGAGCGGCTCGGCTGGCGTTAGATTTTGGCCCAGCTCGGCGGGCACAGCAGCAGTGCTCACTGAGCATCTAACGAGTCGGGTGGTGGGCGGATCGCCCACCGCTAGTCCTGGCGCTCTGGCAGTGGTGGACGGACAGACAGACATCCTCTTTTATTATCATAGATTTATACCAGGGGTGCAGAACTGGAGAGTCAGGGGCCAAATGTGGTCTGCCCAAGCTCCCAATCTGGCCTTCTGGGGTCCCAAGATGGCCACTCCCCCCTTCCCCTGGCCCCCACCCCCTTTCTCCTGACCACCAATCATTTGGTTGTTTCCCAGCTTTTGTACAGTTTCCCCCCCTCCATTCTAAAAGATTGAAATGCCTGCCCTAAGTCTTCATTACTGGCAGTAAAAGCTTTCAGCTAAAACATTGCTGGTGCTTTGGCATTTGGGTCCCGCCCCTTTTGACTTTTGCTCCTCCCACTACTGGGAAAGCAGCCCCCTGAGAGGTTCTTCAAGGTGGAATTCAGTCCCTTGGGACTCTTCTAAGCTGCAGCACCAAACCGTGGGCTGGATTTGAGTACAGCTGCCTTTGACCCCGATAAGCCGAGAATGAGAACTAATAATGCAATCCCAAGGTAGATTTCCTTGCAACCAGAAGAAGAAAGAAAAAACATGTTCTTGAAACTGTTTCAGGGATCATCTCTCAGGCAGAAGCCTACAATGCTGTGTTTGGCAAGAAAAAGATGAAGTCCTAATGACTTCTGGAGTTTGTGCTGAAATTACATTTTTGGCGCCGTTAAAATCCCACTGCACGCTGCGAAGGATATAATGCAATATCCATCAGATGCGGCAAAGCAGTGCAGCTTCCTGGCACTTGAAATCAATAGGGCCTGAATAAAATGGCTCGGAGTGATTTAGGATCAGGCACGCATCTCCTTTTCGTGAGCTCAAATCCATTTGGAAGGCATTAATTCATTAAAGGGCTCATGAAGAATGCCATCAGCCCATGTGATCTTAACCTGGAAGCATCAAGAAAACGGAGGGCAGAACAACTGAGACCAGGGGGCATGCACGGAGGGATCAATCATGCTTCTTTGGGCAAGATGGGCTTCAAACTTCAAACTTTGGGCTTCTCCATCACTCAGGAGAAACAAACAAACAAAAAATGCCCCCCCCCCAACAATGTATTGGGCCAGGCTCGGTAGAGCTCAAGTTCTGTTACGTTCAGTTTGTTTTTGACCAGAATTCACCCAGTTCGCACCTCCGGATCCACACGTGGACCTGAACACAATTTGTGGCCAAGTGTACACATTTGCACGCAACAAAAACAAATGCGTTGGGGAGATGTGCACATTTGAAAAAAGGGAAAATACATACTTTTGAAAAATGCATGCAGACATGTTTTAATCCATGAAAGATTGCACCTTCTGGAATGAACACGGATTCGGACAATCTGCGGACAAATTCTTACACATTTCTGAGCTTGCTATGTGATTCACGGGCCTAATAATAATAATGATGATGATGATGATGATGATGATGATGATGATGATGATGTGTTCGACAGCATGTGTACATTTGAAAAATGCTCATGGAAAAAATGTGTACTTTTGAAAAATGCACATAAATACGCTTCATCCATGGGAGAAGAACTGTGTAGTGTACATGTCAAAGATGTGCCACATTGATGCATACATTTGTGCAAATCTGCATGAAAATCTGCACAGATTTTCATGCAAAAAGAAAAAAACGCTCAGTTTTGCAATCTGCTTACCTGAGGTTGGAGCTCGACCTTCGATGGGGATACAAATGAGGCGGGAGGGGAGGCACTGAAGATCCACGGGATCCTAAAGCCTCCTGGCCCCCCGGGTCTGCCCCCATCCCTGCAATCCCACTAGATGTGCCGAAAGTGCAGCTAGTGTAAAAACCGAAAGAAAGGAGGATGGGGCGGTGTGAAGATGGCCTCCGTCTCTCCTCCCACTCTCCCTGGGCATGAGCCAGCGGAGCATAGGATGATCAGAGCATCCCTTAGGCTGGCATGGGATTGCTCTTCCCAGGGTGCAACCCTGTTGGGTCGCCACTGTTTTTGACGGAAGTGTTTGATCTTGGGGAGACTTCCCAGATTCCTATGCTCTGCTGGCAGGAGGGCCAACGGATTTCACCGATTTTGACCTCTCCGACTTCTCTGCTTCAATTTTTTTCACCACCAGGCGGGCCACTGAGCCCATCCAGTGTAGTTGTGCTGGTGGGGGAGAGCCCAGGGCTGAAGAGGCCAAAGGACACCGCATTTCTTGGCCTCCCCTCCTCCCCCCCACTGGCACACCCCCTTTTTTCTCACCAACCTCAGAAGAAGAGCCACCACAGAGCTTTCCATGGCAGCTGGGCTGACTGGGGCAGGGGTGAAGATCCAAGGTGGGATCTCCATGGCCGTAGCTCTGTCTATGGCCTTGGAGGTGAAATCCCCAGTATCGTACAATGTCTAGGGGCCACAGGATTGACCTTTAAGGCTCAATCCTATGTGTTTTTTTCTTCTTTTAATCACAGGCTTTTATTTTTATTTATTTTTATAAATTCAATTTTTATTACATCCCCCCCAAAAAAACCCAGAATACATACAACAGCAACAACAAATAAAGCTTAACAATATTCATACATAAACCCACCCCAATCCCTCCCCACTCAATCCACATTAGATTATTATATTTCACTTCTTTATAAACTGCTTCTTTATAAACTGCTTCTTTTCATGAATCCCACAATTTTTTATACGCTTCCATCAACACTGATCTATTTGAAACTTTTTTTTTCATATACTCTATGTACTGTCGCCAATCCTTCTTAAGTACCTTTTTTCCTTTGTTCCTCTATACAATCTTAACTTTTGTCAACTTTTCATTGATTGCTATATCCCATATTTTCTTTTTCCAACTAGATAGTGTCAGCATTCGAGCTGTCTTCCAATTGTTTGCAGTGATGCTCTGTGCAGCTGCTGGAGGTGTAGGGGAAACGCAATGTACTACAAAAAAAGTACTACAACTTCCAGCATGCTCCAGCCAACCATACTGGTTGGGGGAATGCTGGGAGCTGTAGGACTTTTTTCCTGCTAAACATGCATAGGATTGCGCCCGGTTATTCAGTTTATTCCGCTTCCTAACCATGTTCTCAAAGCTATTAACAATAAATCCAAATAATAAATAAATAAATCACAGTATAAACACTTAACTAAACATAATTTAAAAAATCACTAAAAACAACCTTATTAGTATTTGATAGCATACAATAACCGGTAAGCTACCATATTTAGCATTTGATTATTTGATGTTTGGTAGCTTATAGATTTCATAAATCATAGAGTTGGAAGGAGCCTACAAGGCTATCGAGTCCAACCCCCTCCAATGCAGGAAACTAGAGGAGGGGTCTCCCATCCAAGTAATAACCAGGCTTGACCCTGCTTAGCTTTCCACACTCAGACAAGCTGGGTATTCATAATTTGGTAGTTTTAGAGTGGCCATCCTAGCTGGCAGTGAAGAAGGTGAGAAAAGGGAGGGGACCAGATTGGAAAAGAATCAAGAGGAGGTTACTACATCTTCATGTTGTAGTAACTCCTCCCTTCCTGCTCTTTGTATTTGTTTATTACATTTCTATCCCTCCTTTCCTCCAGGGTGGCACACATGGTTTCCCACTGCGCATTTTATCCTCACAACAACCTGTTAGGTAGGTTGAACAGAAAGACAGTGACTGGCCCAATGTCACGCCTGAGCTTCATGGCACGGGATTTGAACCCGGGTTTTCCAGTTCTAGCCCAACACCCTAACAACTTACATTCCTGCTAGCAAGCAAATTTCAAGGGTCCTGCAAATCAGCACAAAGAAAGAAGGTCTGTTTACGGCTGCTGTCGTTAACAATTATGCATGTATAGCATCCGTCAATGCACGTGGCAATTTAGAAAAATAAAATCAAACGGCCCCCTGGAACTGTACTTCCTGAAATCCAAACAAGGGGGAAAAAACATTGGGAAGGAAGGGAGACAAAGGATAAAACATGAATGTGAGCCAATGCAAATATTCGCAGGGGGGGCGAACTTCCTAATGACTATGATCAACCCAAATTAGAACATGGGTTAGCATCAATGAGCAGAAAACAAACATAATTCAATGTTCTGAGGTTCCAAGAGGGGCCATAGGGATTTATATATCAGGTTGGAGTTCGTATTTTCAGTAATTTGGGGCACAATCCTATGCACGTTTAGACAGGAAAAAAGTCCTACAACTCCCAGCATTCCCCAGCCAGCATAGTTGGCTGGGGAATGCTGCGAATTGTAGGACTTTTCCCCCCATCTAAACATGCATAGGATTGCACCATTGTTGTCTGTACTTCTCTCGCTCTCTCCTGTTTTAAATGTAAGAAGACCCTTGTTCATTTATTTATGTATGTATTATATATTTATGATATAATATACTCTTAGGGTGTTTGCTGGCTCTTGAGCATTGGAGGGCTATGGCGGAAGAGCTAGTCCAATGGCTAGGGATGGATGATTCTCCAGCTTCACTTCCTCCCACATTGGCATGTTTTTAATTTCAAGTGTGCTTTAGTCTCGTTCATGAAGACATTTGATGCTGCTGTCAAGTCCTTATCAAAGAGAACTGGAATGAATTCTCACCCATCTGCACCAGCTAAATTCAGTCGGTACAGCTACTTCCAGCATGGAGAGGACCGTGATGTAACCGCCAGAAAAAAGGCAGCATACATGGTCCTCCCCCTCTCATAATGCTAGAACCCAATGAGGTCATCCCATGAAGCTGATTGGTGGGAGATTCAGGGCAGATCAAAGGAAGGACTCTTTGCACAGTGCATGGTTCAGTGGTTCTCAACCTTTTTTTTTGCTCCATGCACCCTTTTCACGTATGTCAGAATGTCATTCCCCCATTTCCAAGTTCTGACTCAAAAGTTGCATTCCAAATATATGCATATAATATAAAATAACTATAACTGGAATATTTCCACAGATAACAAGTGAAATCATCTAATTTTTAATTTAATCTGTGCCATACAATAAGGGGTGATGTCCTGTAGATTATGTACAATCTGTAGAATTGTAATTTGCAGAAAGATCAGTATTCCAACAGTTTGAGTCTGTGGTCCCGATTCCCCCCCCCTGGAAACCCTAAAATCCCCCCCCTGGGGGGAATTCCCCCCTGGTTGAGAACCCCTGGCATAGTTAAACAATGGAGTTCGCTTACACAAGATGTAATGATGGCCCCCAATTTGCAGGGCTTTAGAGGGGGATTGGATAAATTCATTGAGGAGAAGGATATCAATTTATGTACTACGTACACCTATGTTTCTGGGGAACACGGGTGGGAGGGTGCTGTTGTGGGTTTCCTGTGGGCAGCTGGTTGGCCACTGTGTGAACAGAATGCTGGACTAGATGGACCCTTGGTCTGATCCAGCAGGGCTCTTCTTATGTTCTTATGTTCCTCCTCTCCATTTTATCCTCACAACAACCCTGTGAGGTAGGTTAGGGTGAGAGTCAGTGACTGGCCCAAAGTCACCCAGTGAGTTTCACAGCCTGCGTGGGGACTAGAA